>CM054131.1:77524736-78124736 GCA_028751855.1 Ambrosia trifida | reverse complement strand
TTTTTTAAAAAAGTAAAAAAAATGTCAAACGTAATACAAATTGCAAGAAATGACAAACCTTTATAATTGGTAAAGCTACCAAATTGAACAATAAGAACTACATGGACTTCAGCTTCGTTCTGCTTGATGTACTCAAACATCTGCTCACTATATTCATCCCACAAAGAACATGACATTTTTACCCCACTACATACAATACATTTTTTATTAGAGCATGCATAAATTTCAAACATTTCTTCCTAAGTATTAATCGTACAAATGAGAAATGAATATATCATGAAAGATTATGAGATAATAAATTATGAATAGGAAAAATGAAACACATACTCTAGATCAATCAAGAGTAGGTTCATTTTCATTTTCAATCCAGCTTTTGTTTCGATAGGCTCGGGTGGACTCCATTCTTCAACAAACCCAATGAAATCTAAAATATTTAAAATGTTATCTCAACTAATAAATAAGAAGACAAATTAAAAGAATAAAAATATATAAAAGATTAAGGCTTCGAAAACTACCAATCCTTTGTTCTTGAGAAAGGTTACCAGACTTAATAGACTCAAAAGAAGAGAAATTAAAACCATATTGGCTACCATCAAATCTGTTACACTTTGTAAGATTTGTTTCAAAAGTAAAAGATAATATGTCATTTTTAGAAAAGTGTTTAACAGATTTGTTATCCGCTAGTTGTGGTCTATAGATATAATATGATTCATTTTCACGTAGAAATTTTTCATGCTTCTTCATGTATCTATTCCACACAATCGCTTGCATTTTAGAACCCTGCGTAAAAATATGTAATTAGAAGACATTATTTGACCAGAAAATATTAAATCGAGTTTTGGTAACATATATGTGACAAAGGAATTGATGATATAAAATCTAACCTGTTCATCCATAACAATCATATCAATGGCAAGAGTTTCACCTGGTGTCTTTCGATTTGCTCTCTTCCAAAGCCTAAGTACCTTAACTTTGATTGTGTAATTACTCAGCCGCCATGTTATGTCATTCAAAAATGTTACATTATTTGGATCCATCTGCCTGCACGTGTGTAATAGTTATCACAAATAACTGCGAACAAAAATATGTTAGTACTCGTGTGATATATAAATAAAAATGTAAGAACCTAAAGTAGTATATACTACCTGCGAAATGTAGAAGAAAAAAACTGAATTATATTCGAAAAATTTCTACATGTATATATAATTTCGTATACCAATTATAAATAAGGAAGAAATGTTGTATTTTTAGTATTGATTATATAAATAGAAACAAAATATGAAATGCCAATCTAATTGATTAAGTTTAAAGGTTTCCATAATACATTTTCAATCAAATTAAGTGGTCAAACTTTCCGAAATTATGAAAATAAAAGTTATTTATTAAATCTTATTGTAAAAAAGTCAAAGACTAATTTTTTGTGTATCCAAAAATCTTGTTTGTCAAATTAAAACTTTTTTAATTTGTAAATTATTAATTACTTGTGAGTTTAAAATAAAGAGAAAACGTTTTCTTTTGTTTTAAAATGGTACTGGATAAATTTAACATTTTCAAATAAAACGGTTGACTTTGTTAATAAGCATTCAACAGGTAAAAACACACCAATGTATGTAACCACTAACAGTTAATCACAATACCAAAAACAACCAAACCAAGGTGGTAACAGTTACACAGCAACACAATTTTAAGAGGAAAAAGTCAACGGCATAAATTTGGATGTAAAAAAAGATAAATTATAGGTTGATTGAAAGCATAAAAAGTAGTCAATTATACATTGTTAATTGATTGTCTTTCCAAAAATCTTGTTTCTCAACATAAAACGGTTTGAATTTGAAAATTATTAATTACTTGTGAGTTTAAAATATTAAAAAACGTTTTAATTTTTTTTTTAAAATGTTATTCGAAAAATTTAATATTTTCAAATAAAACGTTTGACTTTGTTAATAAGCATTCATATGTATTAAAAAAAAAAAGAATATCATAAATCTATTTCTCAAAAGACATATCAACAGGTATAACAAACCAATGTATGTAACCAATAACAGTTAATCACAATCCCAAAAACAACCATACCAAAGTGCTAACAGTTACACAGCAACACTATTTGAACAGAAAAAAGTCAACGCCATAAATTAGGATGTTTAAAGACAAATCGAATATAGGTTGATTGAAACCATAAAAAGTAGTCAATTACACATCGTTAATTGATTGGCTTTCCAAAAATCTTGTTTGTCAACATAAAACGGTTTGACTTTGAAAATTATTAATTAATTATGACTTTAAAATATTAAAAAACATGTATATGTCTATAAAAATGGAAACTATTAAAACTTGGGACTTTTTCAAAAAAAAAAGTCAAAGTTACGAAATTTTAGTATGTTAATAATGAGAATGACAAAACTTAATGTAATGTAATTTACCAAATTTAAGTTTTAATAAACAATATTAACAAAGTCAATTTGTAAAATCTATAGTTGTCTAAATTTTAATTCTCATTATAGCAAATAAATCATATTAACCATATTTACCTATTGCTAAAAAAAACATATTTCCCAAATTATTGCTAACTATTAAAACATAGAAGATCATATGTCGTAAATACAAACCATAAGACTGATATATTTTTCAAAACACATATCAACACAAAAAACAAATCAATGTATGTGACCACTAACATTAATCATCATCCAAAAAACGACCATAACCATCGTGTTAAGAGTTACCCACAACCACTGTATTGTTTCAAAAACCACCACGACTTAGGACCAAAAGTATGTGATTTATATCCAAAAAACTACCCACTGCCTCCCGTCCTAATTACCATCAACCCTAACTACTTTAGAGAGCTTGAACAGACCTCGTTTTTCAAACCAACGGAAATGCACCTGATCACCAGCCTGCAAATCATTGTCAGCAACAAACACAGACATACCTTTGATGTAAAAACGCTTACTCGATCCCCTGTCTTCAATACCTACAGAAACACCCCAGCTATTTTGCTCAGCATCCTTAATTGTCAATGAGCGCGGCCTGTTCAAGCCATTGGCCTTCGCCCATTGTGTCTTCATCCGCTAAAACAAATAACCATACATGAAATTTGTTATAAAAAGGTTTATTTAGCATCAAAATGATTATAACATATTGCTTTAACATATAATACTTACAAAATGCCTGTCAACAACAAAAACAACTGGAACGGCCCAATCTTCTATATCGGATACATCTTCATCCGATCCAGATTCATCATCATCAGTTTCCATATCATCTTCATCTGAATACTCTTCTCCATCATCATCAGAAACCACAACTATTTCCTCCTGATTATGGTGATCATCCTCGGGCTGTTCAACGTCCTCCCACAACTCCGGAGGCAGGGTCAGCTTGTTTTTCTCAAAGATGGACAACTCCAATGTTTTCTGTTAATTTTACAATGAAACACATGAAAAGTGTACAAATTAATGATCTAAATCTCAAACAAAATTAATGATATTTTTTGAAATTTCGAATCGACAAACAAACCTCGTTGTAAATTTCAAACACCATCAGATGATCCGCTGTTATGTTAAACCTCTGTTTCATGTACGGCCATCCCTGGGTAATGAAAATCTCATGACCATCGTATTCAAGTTGGATCTGGAAAACATGCCCTGCAAAGAAGATGAATTTCCAGCATACTGTTATCATTATGAACATCAAAATTTTAAAAAGTCTTATTATCTAACAAATAATTATATACATGAGATTACCTGGAAATGAGCTAACCATAATCGGTTCCATAGGAGGGTTTCGATTGTACAAACCATGATGAACGAAGGCACTTATATGCTGGAAAGTTGAAAAACAATGTTGAAACATTACTACATATTAATGTATATAAGGCGTTATGTCATGTTTATACACATCATTTAAAAAACATACCAGGCGATTCAGATCAGTGAGTGGGTCATCAAGTTTGCAGTAGAAATACTTGCCCGGTGCAGCTATGGCATCCTGATGAAAAGTATACATATTAAAACAGTTAAGCATTTCTTCGAACTCAAACACAAAGTGACAACCACTTGGGTAGTTTAGCGTGGTAATCATGTGCTTCCACCCATTGTAAAAAAACCACTTCCCAGCGATATTCATCACTTTAACTTCGAATGATCTCTGATCCAAAGTATGAATTCTGGTCATGCCAGTAGGGAATCCATACTTAGTGATCCATTCCTTATAATCTCCGGGCAACGCCTACAAATCAATACCAAAAACAGTTGATTATAAATTAATCTATTGGATTTCAGTTAATAAACATTATCCATCCGAATACTGTACAGTGATCAATGAACATATAGTAACAACCAACACATTTTTAACGCATAAGAAAGGTCGCTTACCATACACACACGTTCTCTGCCCTCTGATTTAACCCAAAATCCATAAACCATTCTGAGACGACCTTTAGAGCAACTGTATTATCAGTAAAAACAAATTAAAACATGATATCATATAACCAAAATTGCATCATTAGATGAATACATAAATGCCAAATCTGAAAAATCTTAAAACCTATTAAAATTTTAAAACAGATTAATTTTTGAAAAATCCCAAATTGAAAACTTTATATAATCGAGTCATATTCACAATGTTCATACAAACTTGATTCAAAAAAAACAACAATCTAATCTTCTGAAAACCCAAGTTTGACCTAACATCATCAATGGCACATCAAAAAGAAAACACTGTCTTAGTCCATCAAAATCCATTCAAGAACCCTAATCAAACAATCAACAAACCTAATCAAACAATTGAAAACTTTATATAATCCAGTCATATTCACAATGTTCATACAAACTTGATTAAAAAAAAAGAACAATCTAATCTTCTGAAAACCCAAGTTTTTCAGAACATCATCAATGGAAAATCAAAAAGAAAACACTGTTTGAGTCCATCAAAATCCATTCAATAACCCTTATCAAAAAATCAACAAACCTAATCAAACAATCAAGAACCCTAATTAAGGGCAAACGAAGGTTTTCTTTGTCGTAACATAAACACACAAATCGAAACATAAATAATCAAATCAAAACAGGGAAAAAGAAACATTCAATCGACAAAGACATTACAAAAAAACGAAAAAAAACACCGTGAAAATGAGGGATAAAGATGGATTGAATGAAATAAGAATGAAAGAGAGATTACCTTAGATTGGAGATGAATGGATGGTTGAATCGCCTAGATTCGTCTGATTAGGGTTTGCAAGGTGTTTTGGGAAGGAGGCGAGTACACAGACATAAGATATGTCCGCGTGTTTTTTAAGTTATATTTATATTTTCTGTTTTTTTTTTTTTTAAATCAAAAAGTTTATTAAATCCCACAATGAGACACTTGGCACAATATGATTGGCTACACAATTGAGGATGAATGTGGGAGTGCCAAGTGTCCTCATGGACTTTTGTTTATTAGATGTATAGATTTCGAGAACCCGTCCCAGCGGACGGGTATACTACTAGTTTATTTTGTTATGTATCGCTCGCTATATTATATACACACTGCATTAATAATATTTTGGTATTGTATTAACTCCTAATATCACTTGTTCGTTCTACTAGTTATGTTTATTTAACGGCGTTCTACTTAACTATGCAAGGTAGTTCTTTGAGCATACAGTTACAAGTTACAAACAAGTAGTAGGATTTCTCAGGGAGATGTGGTTGGATTCGATGCATGTATAAAAAATAAAACGTAAAATAATTTGGTTGGTTTTGGTTTTACACTACTTAGCATAGTTTTCGATAGAAAAACAATTAGTTATAATGATTTCGTCAATTAAAAGCAAAAAAATAAAGTTGTTTTACATTGATTAAAAATCATAAGGAAGAATAACAATATCAATTCTGATAATTTTGATAACAATTAGTGGTGGATCACATCGATTAAAAATCATAAGGAAGAATAACAATATCCTTAGTTTCGGATCGGCGATCGGTTCAAATCGGGTCGGTTGGATCAAACAATGAAAACTCTAAATATTTGTTTATCTTCAATTATTCAAATTACCGTTCTTACACACATAAAACCAACATTATAACAAACAAAGACCAAAAATATTTATGAAGATGCAAGAGAAAGGATGAGTACCTAAAAAAAATCACAATTCAGGCCGACAGACACTTAGACATCACAAATCACTATCAATTTCATATAACAAATCAATAACCATAATTTCAATCACGGAAGTCACAATTCTACAAACAAATACTAGCAGGGTTCCCACGCGATGCAGCGGGAAACACAGACACTTCTAAGAGTGTGTATGGTTCGGTTCGATTATTAGCCTCAACCGAAACTAAGTCTAAAGTCGTCAGTTAATCGATCTTATTAAACAATAGGTTACTTTGTTTGGTTTTTATGGTTAGATTATTGGTTTTAGTCCGGTTTCATTAATTTTGGTTAATAATAAAAACAAACTTTGGCTATTTTTTTTTTGCCTTGAAGAATATGAAATGGAGGTATAAATACATAAAATAGAGGTATAGAAGCTAAAATATATGAATGGTTCTGTTTTGTTTTGGTTAATTTTGGTGAACTAAGTGTACAAAAAACAATAACCGATTTTAAGTTAATTCAGGTTTTGATTGCTTTCGGTTCAGTTCTTTTGTTTTTTTTCGGGTTCGGTTAGACGTTCAATTATTATTGCTCATACCTAGGTATTTATAATAAAGTAAACTGCACGGATGGTCCCTGTGGTTTGCCTAAATTTAAAGTATGCTCCCTAGCTTTTCAAAATTACCTCAATGGGATGGATCTGTGGTTTGGATTTTATTGCATCAGTGTTCCCTAACTTGGATGGAGGTTAAGTTAATCAGTTAAGTCAATGTGAAATTACAAAATTACCCATCTTTAAGAAAATAAAAATTGTTTTAAACTCTCTTTATCCTGTCTCTCTCAAACACCACCACACCATTTACCACAACCAAAGTCCCACCACTACCACCAACCATCTACCACTATCAAGATCATCAACCATCTACAACCACCACAAAACCAACCACCTTCTTCATCACCTATAGCAACACATCCACCTTCTTTGTCACTGGAGCACCACCACCTACATAGCCACCATAATCTGACCAAACCCATCGTACATTACAACCTCCCTCCACCCAAACACCTTAATTTCCTAGGAACGAATTCACCTACCTTCTTTCCCCACTACCCAATCACCAGTCATCTCATTAGGGGATGAAACCATTTTCGAGAAACTTGAAACTCCAAATCGGGTACAAGAGAAGAGGATGCAATAAAAAAAGAATACATCTACACTTTCACCCAATTGTACACAAAAGTCAACCTGTTTATCCAATCAAAAAAGAAACTCTGCTACTTGGTTTTAATTTTGAAAAATTGATTGTTTTCGTGGTAAGATTGTTACTTTTAAGAGAAATACACCGAGAAGTAGGTTTCAAAACACGAGCCTTAAAGCATCTGATAATTTGAGAGTCCCTAACTTCACGTAGATAAAGCCTCACAGCTCGAGCACCAAACATATTAGTATCCGGCTGCCCACTGTTCTCCTCAAAAGCTGCCTGGAGCCAACCAATAAGAGCATCAAGGCTGCCCCAAGCTTGCCTAAGAGGACACGGGCAGAGGGCAGGAAGGTTTGGGTGACTGAAGAATGGAGGTGGACGATGGTGGGAGGTGGACAGTGGTGGGAGGTGGTGGTTATGGAGGTGGACAGTTGGGTTGATGATGAAGAAGAAGGGGGCAGGGTTAAGAAGGGGGTGATAGTTTATTATTTAATTTATTTATATTTTTTATATGGTGAGGGTATTTTGGTCATTTTACATGACTTAATTGAAAGTTTTTAACGAAGTTAGCTGGTAAGGACCAAAGTGTTATAAAATGTCAACGTTGGGGACCATTGAAAATAGATTGAGGCATCTATGCAATTCGTGCAGTTTACTCTTTATATTATATATAATATATTGATAGGGTCATTTTAAGATACTCAAAAGTTAAAAGTTAACTTTTGCTTATTTAAATAACACTTACGCCTTTTCCCTTTATTTTAAGCCAACTGAAACTACCCCTACGAATTGTAAATGACCATATATTTTTTTCATGTGTTAATACTTTAAAAAAACTATATCATAAAAAGGGCATTTTATTGTTTATAATTTGAGTATAGTATAACAGTTCTTTTATTTAAAAACTAGATTATACCCCGGGAGCGTCCCGGGGTTATGAAATTAATACGACACATCAATTTTACATATAAAATAGACTGATGCACTTTACAGTTACATGCAACAAATATTCAGGTAACACCTAACCTAAAACAAATAACAATGTATCTCCATTGTTAACATCTAATCTAAAACATTGTATAACTTTAATATTAATACCTAACCTAAAACAATGTACAACTCTAATGATAACACCTAACCTAAAACAATGTATAACTCCAATGTAACTCTAATATTAATACCTATCCTAAAAGCTAAAAAAAAATTACAACTCTAAGATACTAATATTGATACCTAACCTAAACAATGTATAACTCTAGTAACCTATTTTGCTCTGGTTGAAAATAGAATTCATATTTACTGGTTTGAACATAATTAGTGACTTGCCTATACATGATTAATGAATTACCTGAACACGTGTTTTTTTCCTGTATGAGCAAAACCCCACAAAAAATAGTAGTTTTTTTCTTCGTTTTTTATATAGCACTATGGTACTCGTTGGAAAGATAATAAAACGCTCGTTAAGTTGATGTAATTATTTTCTTAAAAAAACTCGTAGATAAAAGATATTAACGTTTAAAAATTAAGAGAGAGAAAAATCCAATTTTGTTTTTAATTTTTTCCCCTAAAATCACTTAATGCCACATGGGCATGTCACATGGCACACTCAATGAGGAGGTTGGTCTCTTTAAGTGCCATGTGGGATTTATTGCTTTGGTTTATTATATATGTGAAAACACATGAATACTATATCATATTTAAGGCCTGTTTACTAAAGACAAAATCAAGAAGCCAATCGTTTGTTGTAAGGAAAATCTGTTTAGTAGCATCTGTTCCATTCAAGATACCAGTTAATCTGTTTAGTAAGATCTGTTAATGTCTACATGAAACCACGTCTGAAAACACGTGAATCCTATGTCTTTTTTTAAAACAATTATTATCAACAAAATATAAGAAACATAAGCAGACCAACTGTTATGGTCTGCTTAGTGAACACCAAATTAAAAAGTCAATCATCTGTTGCAAGAAAAACTGTATTTGGTAAGGCCTGTAGAACAACGAAGAGAAAAATCAACAGATGCATAAAAAGCTCTGTTGGGATAATAACATATATTAAAAACAAACACTTAATCTTAATCTTCAACTGAAGTTTCATTCTTCTGTTTACCAAAATCTGTTGAGTTATAAACAAATTTGTCAAACAGCTGTTATACGATTCAACTTTATTAATACAATAACATAATTTGAATGAAATATTTAACTTAACAAAACTACATACAAAATGGAAGACTTATAAAAGAACAAATCCAAATATCTATAAAAAAATTGCTTTAATCACAACAGAATTACAATATATGTTTTACAAACTACATAAAAAACAACAAAACATAAAAAAAAGTCTATTAACAACCAAACCCTAGAGAATGATCTTTTTTGCCATTGTCATCGGAACAAAAACAAAAACACAATCAAAAGCAGTACCCGACCACAGTTCATATGCATACATCATCAAGTTGAAAAACCCTAAAGATGCAAAATAGGGTCTGCATATATAGTAATAATGGATTGATGTTTTTCGTTGATTGTAAGAATCATTGAAATACATCAACCCAAATTTCATTACCAACGGATTGTTGGTAATCGATTTTCCTTTGATTGTAAGAATCTTATAAAGATTTGTGGAAAGATAGTTGAACGTAATATCATTATGCATATGGGATGGAGAGTTGTAAATTGAAAATACTTGAAGGAATATAAAGTTGGAAAATGAATATTGCGAATCCCTCCCATTTTATAAAGTGAATAAACTAACTATCCGTAAAGTTGGTTTTCAACATTATAAGTAGCAATTCAAGTAAATAAAAATTTGGAACTTACTTATAGGGCTTTTTATAAAGTGCAAGACAATTGAAACACAACAATAATAAAATAATATTGTTAATAAACTAAGTTCAAATTCGTAATCATTACTTTTGGGGCTTTTTATAACATCTGTTGACTTTTCAACAGATGTTGTCACACAAAATTCTCTCAGTATTTACCAACGAATTGTGTAATCTGTAGAAGGAAGTAAAATCGTCAAAAGTCTCAATGTAACAACATCTTTTATTACAAGATTAAATTTGTTATTAAAGTATCACTATATAGTGTAATCGATAGATTATTTCAGATTGACAATTATAATCAATAGAAACAATTACTTAACTACAAATAAAATACCGCGTGAGTTTAATAAATCGAGTTTCAAGGTCGTCATTATTGTTTATCACTCACGACTCTTAATATTCTACACTGAATTTCATTAGAAAACAAAACACTGTTTTATTATATTTTAAGGCATGTTTACTAAAGACAACATTAAGAAGCCAATCGTCTGTTGAAAGGAAAATTTGTTTAGTAACATCTGTTCCTTTCATGATAGCAGTTAATAGTACTGATCAGATGTTAAATACTGAAAGATGTTACAACCACGGAAAGATAAATAAATAGACGGATTAGACCTCTATTGAGATATCAGATATTAAAAACAAACAGATGATCCCCTAAATATCAACCCATCTATTTCATTTGCAGAGAAAAAATACATACAAAATACAGGCAAAACATGACCAAAAAAACCAATGAAGACAAAAATAAAAAGAAAAAAAAAACTACACGATAATGGCTCTAACTCCTCAAGAACCAGAGACATATTATTTCTCTATACACGCAAACCTCTATTGAGTTAAAAGGTATACAATATCTGTTAATTTGTCAACAGATGTTCTTAAACAACAGTCATCAATTACAATTACAATGTTACAATCAGATGTTAAACGTATACCGTCACATATATGTGTTAAATTTCCAAAATTTTTAAAGTGAAAAACAGTTACAAAGTCAAACAATAAAATAATAAAAAAGTATTATTAATAATTTAGTAGTACTCTCACTATTATAATAATTAACATCCAAGCAATATAAATTTGAATAAACTAAATTTCAATATCCTAATGATTATCTTTGGTATCCGAGACTGCGTTGATTTGAAAGGTATACAATATCTGTTGATTTGCCAACAGTTGTTCTCAAACAACTGTAATCCATTACAGGTCTGCAATCAGACACTTAAATACAAATGTTGTAGGAACAAAACATGTAGATAGAAACATTAAAGAATGATATAAGCAGATGTTTATACAAACTTGGTAATACTTAAATTTAAATAAAATCTTCCAAAAAATATTAAATATACAAAAACTAATTATAAAATTATCTTTATTGTTAATATTTTATAGTTTAACAAAGAAAATCAACAATTAAACTTCAAAACACAATTGATATTGGTTGTGCTAACAATATAAATTTAACTAATATTAGTCTTTTCAAGTTCATAATTACAAAGGGTCGAGAATCTTAAAACTCTACAATGATAACTGTACAGATAAGGAATGTAAATGGTAGGTTGCAAAATAGGCCAGTCATTAATGATAGATGTACTTTATTTTACTATTATTAAACAACTAAAAAATGTTTCCACAAATTTATATATTACAATTTTTATTTTTGTTAAGCAATTAAAACTATTTAATTTATAGATAACGAATATGTAAATAATTTGAACTCTTTTATTTATCCGATAATTTAAAAAAATTAAAATATATTTTATAACAATAAAACTTCTAAAAAAATATCATTGAACACTCTTAATGTTCAACCGGGCTTTTGATCAGATTTTTTATTCAATATTTTATGACAATTTTTAACAGTTTTTTAAGATAAAATAACCATTTGTTCCAATAGAGTCTTGATTGAACAAAGTTACCTTCGATTAATTGTATAATGTGCTTACAAACATGTGTAGAGGTGTCAACAGATATAGAAAAAAAACTTCTATAGAAATGAAACTTATTATTGGAATTCCATAATTTTACTCAAAATATCCAAGTTACACAAACATATAAGATACAAAAATCCCCAAAACATCACAGAGCAAAATTATTTACAAAATATACAAGATAGAAGTATTCTAATAAAAAAAAATCCAATATCGGTACAAAAGTGAAATAATACCAACAACCACCTTTCTTCTATCAAACAACAAATTACATATAGAATACAAGCAAAACACATAAAGCAACCCAAAACAAAACAAAACAAAACCCAAAACAAAACAAAACCCAACGATAATATGTCTCTAACGCCTAGAAGAGCCGAAGACATATTATTTCCCCATACACCCATCTCTGTTTAGACAGGCTCTAGTTGTGGTAATGATACAAATAATATTTTTCTTTGATTGTAAGAATCTTCCGAGAAGACCAATTCAAACTTCATTATAAAAGGTTTATTGGTAATAGATATTCTTTCATTGGAACAATTTTCAAGAAAAGTGATGATAGGAAATTTGAAGGAAATAAGATTATGCTGCAAATATTGAAAGTTGCTTTCTTTTTCAAATGGTTTAAGAGCTTTAAAGTTACAAACTGAAATGACAATTTGTGTGATACCCGGCAAACTCAGGATAGTAACTTTTGTCAAACTAGTAAGTCTACCTTAACGAGTCATGCATATCGTATACTTAACTGGGTCAGTTAAGTCGTTTGGATGGTTCTGGGAATCATCAGAAGTCATTATAATGATCCAAGGGATCATTGGGAGTCGGTCCATAACCGTGTGTACAAGGATTGGTGATTGGTATAATCGTCGGGTTTAATGCACACACGCGAGTCTCGAGTCCCGGAATTGGTGAACGAATGTGAATGTGTTAGTTATCATGCATTATGTGTTTACAATCATTATATAACTTGTCGGTATGTGTTAAAATAGTGTTTAACGCGCCAAAAACCCATAAACACCTGCAGGGGATGAGTAGAAATTGTACTTGTCCCCAGTAGGGACGAGTAGAAGCCTTAGGGACGAGTAGGAATTGTACTCGTCTGTAACATGAACGAGTAGAAGCCTTAGGGATGAGTAGGAATTGTACTCGTCTGTAACAGGGGCGAGTACAATTCGTACTTGTCTCCTGCAGCTTCTGCTCGTGCGTAACAGAAGGGACGACTAGAAACGCCTATAAATACCACCCTTGACTTGTTAAACACCATTTGTGAAACCCTAACTCGCCCCAACCCTCTCCCACACCATAATCAACCTCCGGAACTAGTTTTTGCTCTAAAACCCATCATTTCCAAGCTTACACATTCTCTTTAGCAAAATCTAAGGTGTGTTATCCATCCTAAACCTTTACCATGTTGCTATTTTGATCCCTAAAGGTCCAGACCTGGTTTTGTGATGTTTGTGTCTTTGAAAACCTTTGAAATCAATTATATAACAAGTCTAATCCTTCAATATGTGTTCTATGAGGTGTATTCATGCAAGTAATGGTTTTTATGAGTAAAACATGGGGATTCTTATGTGTTTGATGTCCACCGATATGTATATGTTGTTAGGATGTTTTTCTAGGAGTTTGTTGTGTTTTAATGATACATATAAAAGGACATAGTTTTAAGGGTATGTACGAATATTGACCTGCAAATTTGACGGGTGTTACATACCATCCACTTCTAATGGATTCTTGGCCTTCCTCTTCCTCATTCTTCTTTTTTTCTTAGTGTTCGTCTTGTTCATCAACGAATCAAAAAAGATTCTTTCTTTTCCTTATGATTCTCCTCATAGGATATCCACTTTTATTAGTTTTATGATTAATCGTATTAGAGAACACTTTAAAACTCATTTTCTTTTCCTCTTACCTCAATTTCACCGTTCCCTCATCACAATTAACCACGGCCTTTGCAGAAGCCAGGAACGGTCTACCCAGAATAAAAGTCGGTATAATATTGTATTATTGGGGGGGGGGGGGGGGTTGATTTCAGTTTGATGGGTTATTGGATGATTAGAAGTAATGAGTTTTAAAACCTTATGAAACAATACGCCTCATATATGGCAATATGAGACGTATTGAATTTGAGTTTAATTTTTTTTTAAATAATAACCCATTTTTATTAAAAAATAATAATAATGTCACACCCTCAAATTCCACGTGCGGGGTTTTACCGCGAGGCGCATGACAAACCAGGATCTAAGTCAACGGTCACAATAAACGACACTATATGATACGTAAAATGAAATAAACAACCATCAAGTTTCCATAAATCCATTCGCTGCGGAAGCGTAACTTTTATTACAACCCAAAATGTAAAAGTACGTAAGTCTGAAAAAGATATGACAATGCATATGAAACCTAGACGCCGTGTGACTCCGTGCGCCTATGATAAGCTGCTACCTCAACGACCTGAGACAAACATGCTAAAAACGTCAGCAAATAATGCCGGTGAGTTCACAGGTTTTATAATAAATGTTTAAAGTAATAAAAGCCATCATGTTATCACTATATCAGAAGTAATAGCGTTAGCTAGACGCATGAGTTATACTACTACGACCGGAAACCATTACAGACAACGAAATATGATTTTGCCCGAAATGATTTAGCGTACGACCGAGACAATATGCACCCGTCCGGCTCCCAGCCGACGGGTGGGGTCTGTCAATCCCAATAGATCTATCCACATTTCCCCCGTTATGCTATCCAGCATATTCATGGTTTCCCTGGGACTTTACGTATCGTATAGTATGTAAATGAATCAACCACTAGCAGAACATGATAATTTATGAAATAAGTTTAAGCATGTGTCTCCCCCAAAATGTAAAGCGTAAGGCGGGGCCGTGAAACTCACCTGATGCTGCTCTTCGCACTACGACAAGTAAACCTACTCAATAGACGGCCCCTAATACCGGTGACCTATCATGACGAGCATATAAGGTGTTAGACTAACAACCCGTAGGTTGATTAGTCCCTAGTAGTCCAGACCATAACCGTGTACATATGAAATGATGTTTCAACGTTTAACCGACCATACCAGGCAAGGCCCGACATCCCATTGGTGACCCGACATCTCAGGTGTTAGACAATACCAGACATCATGCCACATATGCAGTTAAACGCTTAATACACGTAATAGATCACCTAGTCTAGCATAATGTCCAATTAACGCGTAAACAGGTCCGAACACGTATTACTAAGTCATTGGGTGTATCCCGGGGTTCCTATCATGTTTCTAGGCGTCAAATCATGTTCCGGGATGTTAAAATGTACATACAGCAGCATTACACGCGATTAGGAAGCAAACTAGCATTTAGGAAAGTCAACATGTGATTAGGGATGGTCAACAGGCGATTACAAGGGCTAATCGCCCCTTAGGATAGGCGATTAGGGCTATTCGTGTGTATTATGGGCGATTATGGTCATAAGGTATGCAATTCAGGGCTTAACTAGTGATTAGGATCACAATCGCATGAAATGGAGGCGATTATGACTCCAATCGCCTATATATACGCGATTAGGCTTCCCATTCAGGCGATTAGGCCCCTAATCGCCTATAACATAGGCGATTAGGATGCCCAATCGCCTATAGTGCAGCTGATGTGGTTTTTCGCGCGTTTAACCCTCCAAATCAGATCCGAAACGTGTAAAAACACCCAATAATCATCCTAACATATTAACAAACATATTTCAAGCAAAACCCCTAAGTTTTCATCATTATAACAGTTCCGAATGCGAGCGTTTTCCTAAAATGGCAACTTAGCATGTAAACATCACATCAACATGCAAGAACTTGCCCTAAATAGCAAATATCCAGATTAAATCACATAACCACGTTGTCCGATAGCATCCTACTGTTCTAGCATCATCCTATAACAAACCCTAACATCACACAATCAACAACATACCTCATATCATCCTTAATCATCCAAAATCCTTCAAATGGGTCAAGACATCAAGCATCAACAATACACAACCAAAACCATTCAAACTCCTAGGACATCATCATACTAACTTGTAACAGCAATAAACATCATAATAACACAAGAACAACCATGATTCAATCCTAAAAATCCTATCTTTAAACACATATAACACATGTAATGGTGTGGGTTTGTTTAAAAACGGTTTTAAATGGATTTTCAAAGATAAAAACATTTATAAGTCAGGTCTGGACGTTTAGGGAGTAAAACATAATCATTTAAAGGTTTGGGTTTGAAGGACACACCTTGTATTCAAGAGGTGATGATGGAATAAGCTTGAAAATGGTGGTTTTGATGCAAAAACGAGTTCCAGAGGGTGTTTGTGCGTTGGGTTATGTTATGGGACGGCTAGGGTTGCACAAATGATGTTTTGGAGGTCAAGGGTGGTATTTATAGGCGTTTCTAGTCGTTTGGGGCAAATCAGGCGAGTATGCAGGTCTATACGCGAGTAGGACTGCTAATCGCATGAACCTTCATGCGAGTAGCCCCCTACTCGCTTAAAGCTCCCCTCCAATCGCCCCATTATTGGCGATTAGGCTATTCCCCATAAGCCTAATCGCCTGTAACCTCTATGTTCGTGTGTTTTGCGCGTTAACATATGTTAACACATATTCACATACCGGCAAGCCACATAATGATTGTAAACATATAATGCATGATAAATAACACGTTCCCGCCCGATCACCAATTCCCGAGACTCGAGACTTGCGTGGGTGCGTTAAACCCGGCGATTCCACGAATCACCGATTCTTGTACACATGGTTATGGACCGACACCCAATGGTTTCTCGAACCATTGTAACGACTCCCGATGATTCCCGAATCATCAGTACGACTTAATTGACCCCATTTAAGTATGATATTAAGTAGTTATTTAAAATGTTTTCGTTGAGATAGACTCGTATGCATGTAAAGTACGAAACGCATGTATGTAAGGTATAAAAGTATTGACCTGAATATGCCGGGTGTCACATCATCCCCCAGTTGAAAGAATTTTCGTCCCGAAAATTAAATGAAGTCCGTAGATGAAGAGACGAAAGGAAGAAAGAAAAGAAAAATTTTCCCCGTTGTTACAAATAATAATAATCTGCAGAAAAACAATATTATGTTTTAAAAATTAATTATCTTTTTTTTTAATTAAAAATAACAAATAATAAGATGTTTTATTAAAAATAATATGTTTTTTATTAAAAATAATATGTTTTTATTAAAAATAAGAAAGATTATTTATTTATTATAAAATAATCTTTTATATTTATTAAAAGTAATTAATATTTTTTAATCAAAAAGTAATAATGTGTTTAAAAATAAATTATCCTTTTTGTTTATTTATTTAAAATAATTTGTTAAAAATTATTTCTTTCCGTATGGTGTTAGATGATGAGATGGATGCAGTGTATGACGAGGCGGATAGGGCCTTGGCCTTGAAGGCAAGGGTAGCACCACTACTATCACCAGTTGACCCACTTTGGGGTTACCCGTACTTAGAGTTCCCTGCCAGTAGCACGACTTTCAGTCGTTGCCGGAAGCTTAGGAGGATGCAGGTCGCGGGTAATGACACGATCGATTAGGCTACTCTCGAGGAGATCCATGAGACGGTCCGAGCACGTGATATCATCAGGTATGATACGCCTTGGTGTCAGCTATTCGAGATTGCGTATGAGCCATCGTTTCATGAGCTGGTGTCGAGTTCCTATATTCATTTCGTTTCGCCCCACGGTCAGCCGATCAACAAGATGAGGCGGATGATCCGTTTATTGAGGTTAGTTTCCGTCTGATGACGCGGGCATTCCAGATGTCCTTCCTTCAGTTTGCATGGCGCCTCGGGTTATACACGAAGCCAAAGATGATTGTCGCCTTATACCTCAACGACATCCATGCAACGTCTAGGGCGACACTTTTATGTTTTTTAGGGTGATCGTTCTTGGTCACCAGCTTGGGAGAGATAAGGGGAGAGTCACTACTATCCTTGACCCCCTCCACTGAATATGTGCATTCTGATCCCTAAATCGATTCATCCATGCCAGAGCTCTTGTGAGTGGTGCACGAGTATCGACCTCTTGTATTTATATTGTTTACTATGTCGGAGGCGGTGCGTGCTCGCGAGTTGTATGGTGGATTTGTTTGCCTGGGCACACCACTGTCAAGAGTGGGGTCCTTATACGGCGGTGCGTATATCATGCTCTTCGCTCGTCACTTGGGGCTTTTTCCCGACCACTACCCACGTTTGTCCCCTCGGATCCAGCTGTCTCTGTTAGATCGGAGGACGTTCATCGGCATGCACATGATGCGCAAGTTCCCATGGATTAGGCACGGATTCTGGATGGCCCATGAACAACTTTTTGAGTCAGTCGAGTTATGGAGGTCATCCTGCCTTATCCTTGGCCTGTTGAGGATGATGTGAAGGTGGTGCATGGTCTGATTGATGAGGATCTTCCGCCACAGGACCCAGAGCCACAACACGTGACTCAGTACCCACAACATGTTTACTAAGGCGTCTCTCGTGATCTTACATCAGCAATTTTCCGTATTGAGCGTAATATTCGAGATCTTTGTCACGCTCAAGAAAGTACCAATGACTAGGTGGGGTGGATTGTTGAGAGTCTGAGGTAGAGAGGAGATGCGTTACAGGTATGGAGCTCCGACCACCACTACAGCCACGACATTATTCAAATGATGAGGATGATGATTAGGTTGTAATGTGTATCTTTTGTATTTTTTTTATTCAATTGTATATTGATTTTTTTGTATGAACAATTTATTGATATATATATATATATTTTCAGTTTCAGTTAATTATGTTTGTGATGTTTATTACAGTGTTTAATAGTGCTTGATTAGTTATTCAATTACAATGCCATGAATTATAAAATGTTATAAATATTGAATATGTATTAATTTGGCTATTCAATTAAAATGTTATAAATATATAAAATGTTACAAACATTAAAAATGTACAAAATGATGTTTTAGACGTTTTAAAATACAACAATCAAACATGTTATTTTAAAAACAAACTCTTTTTTAATGCATTGAAATACATCGGTCAATCAATTTAAAAAAACAGACTTTTCGCATGCATGGAAACACAAAGATGAATCGATTTATAAAAAAAAAAAACTCTTTTCTAATGCATTGAAATACAACGATTAATGGATATAAAAAACACACTTTTTGAATTTATTGAAATACAATGATCAATGGATATAAAAAACTCACTTTTCGAATGCAATGAAATACAATGATGAATCGATTTAAAAAAAACACACTTTTCGAATGCATTGAAATACAATGATCAATCGATTTATTAAAAAAACACTTTTTGAATGCATTGAAATACAATGATCAAACGATTTATTAAAAAAAACACTTTTCGAATGCATTGTAATCTAACGATCAATCGATTTATTAAAAACACTTTTAGAATACATTGAAATCCAACGATCAATCGATTTATTAAAAAACTCTTTTCTAATGCATTTTATCAAAAAAGCACTTTTCGAATGCATTGAAATACAACGATCAATCGATTTATTAAAAAAACACTTTTCAAATGCATTGAAATACAACGATCAAACGATTTATTAAAAAAACAATTTTCAAATGAATTGTAATACAACGATCTATCGATTTATAAAAAAAAATATTCGAATGCATTGAAATCAACGATCAATCGACTTATTAGAAACCCTCTTTTCGAATGCATTAAAAAACACTTTTCGAATGCATTGAAATACAACGATCAATCGGTTTATTACGAAAAACTCTTTTCGAATGCATTGAAATACAATGATCAATCAATTTAAAAAAAAAAAAGTTTTCAAATGCATTGAAATACAACCATCAATCTATTTATTAAAATAAAACACTTTTCAAATTCATTGAAATACAACGATCAATCGAAGTAAAAAAACACGTACACACACACTTTTTCAAAAACCATAACTTTTTCAAAACCAACCATATAATTTCTTCAAAACCCACCAAAACAAAACAAAGTATCATCAGAAGCAACCAAAACAATACAAAACAAAAATAACAACACTGATACCCCTCGTATGGGTCAATACAAGGTGTATCAGTACGATGTTGCAGCCATTTTACTTCAGAGAATGTCAGACCTACAAATTTAGGGTTTGATACGCTTCGTATTGATCAATACGAGACGTATCAGTGTTGAAATAAAATTTAAAGGTGTCGAAATAGACAAAGCCATAAAATATTATGTGAATCTTTAATAGGTAACTTTCTCTTTAAATGATCACCGTCCACCGACATCTTCATGTATATTTTTTGGACGGCTAATTATGACAGCAGATGATCGGTTCGCACCGCCCTAACGGCAGCCCAGACCAACTTTTCCCCTTGGAACTTACATTGTCTAACCGGGCCCGCAACCTCAAAGTATCAAACTTGGTCTTAATGGCATCCTCCCGAAAACCGTACCGCGTCCACATGAACCGATCTCTAGAGTAACGGCTGAATTAAAACCGGAGGTGGATCAGGATCGAATCAGGACCACAGCAGGCCGAGACTCTTCACCATCATTGCCTTTGTCCCTCAAATGTTTTTCATGGGGATCGAACTCGAGCCTCTCCAAAGGAGAGTCCGGTCTCCTACCACTTAGCTACAGGTGAGGGACATCTTCATGTACTTATTTTTAAATTTGGTAAAGTTCTTGTTTTTACTTCACATATTTGGTTTGAAAGATGACGGGAAGGGAACGGTTTAGGGTTGACCAGTGGTACGACGTCCCAATCAAGAGCGACAGAAGATCTAGAAATCAAGGTGAATCAAGTTCAAATGTTAAGATTACTAAGGTGTTCGTTTCAAATCTTCCCAAGAGGTATTCATCAGCAGATTTGTTTCATGTTATGAAGGGGTTTTGGGGTGATACAAGGAACGTATATTACTCAAAAATACGATAAACTTGGAAAGCGATTTGGTTTTGTTTCATACAACAATGTGGATGATCCGGTGAAACTTGAAGAGGCCCTTAAGGATGTATGGATCGGTAGCTATAAACTGTACATTGTTCTTGCCATATTTGTGAATAGGTCAAAGGTTCAAGATAACGAGGCCAAGGTATGGAAACCGGTTAACGACAAGGGGGATGGGATGAATGCAGATATGAACAAAGAGACTGAGACGGCAACAGACAAGAGGGGGCGGAACCTGGTAGGGCCAAGATCTTTCAGGGATACCTTACTTAATGTAGATTCGGGGAAGGAGACGATGGAAATAATCGTTAGAGACGATGTTTACGTTCGGGCGAATTGGAATGGGTTACGGTTGCTGGGAAAGGTTAAAGATTTACCATCTTTGACAAGTTTAAGGTTTTGGTTATCTCAATCAGTTAACTACAAGGAAAGGATTAAGTACATGGGTGGTTTACTTGTCCTTCTTGTATTTGATTCAATTGAAGAGAAGATGTGGTTTTATGATAAAAATCTAGTGTGGGACAAGGTTTTTGTAACGCTAGTTGCATGGGAGGGACAAACGTTGGAATTTGAACGTATCGCATGGTTAAAACTGTTTGGGATTTCGTTATGTTTAACTGTTGATAATGTGTTAACCGATATTACGTCCAACTTTGGTGAGGTTATTCAGCTTCCGAGTATATCCGAAGGGGACAAGGATTTATCTTATGTGATGGTTGGAGTTTTATGTAATTCAGTTCATAGGATCCATCATAACGTTAGTTTAAAATGGAAGTTGTCTGTATTTCCGGTTTTGGTCGAAGAAGAACTTAGAGAATGGATTCCCGACTGTTTGAACGACGTTGAGGAGGAAGGTAGTGTCGAGGAGGAGGAGGTTCCTGATATCATCATGAACGTGGATAATGTCACAGAAGAAGATAACTAGATTGAGTCAAACTTGAATGTTTTGGAAAGTAAGATATTTGTGGAGAATAGTCAACATCCTATACCTGCACCCGAGATTGATGGAATTGATAAGTATGTTCAGGAATCATTGGCTAATACATCGGTTGAGAGTATTGTGGACAAAGAAGGTTTGAAACAGAAAGTGAAGGGTTATAGGAAAAAGTCTAGAAAGAAATTATCATGCTCCGCAGTGGGCCATGAAAGGCTCAAAAAGAGGCCCAGAGATGGGGAAGATATTTTTGACTTGGACAGGTTATTAATAGTGTTAATTCGGGCCCAGTTTATGGAGTCAATGGTACTGGCCTAGGAGAAGCCTTTGTGGTTCAACAAGATTTACACAGTAATGTTGAAGGGGATCAGATTGTAGGAAGTGTGGACCTAAATGTTCCTGTGGAAAGTGTGGTCTCTGATCAAGTTGATGAACAACAAGTGATTGAAGTTAATGAAACGATTAGTCTCGGCAAAAAGTTGGGTGTTGACAATATCAACCAATTCGATCAAACCGTTGCTAAGATGGTAAGGGAAGAAGGATTTCAATCGGTGGCTCAATGAATGTGTTGTCATTAAATATTCGTGGTATGGGGTCCGAAATCAAAGCTGAGTAGGTTAGGAGTTTACGTAGAGATAATGAAGTGGGGATGGTTATGTTACAAGAATCTCAGTTTGGCTATTGTAACATCACGTATTTTTCCCTAATTTTTGAATTATAAAAAAAAATCACCACTTTACCTATCTTATACTTCTTTTGTACAAGTATAACCATGTCTAAATTTTTATATTATTTTAAAAACATTTTTATATATATTTAAAATAATTTAAAGTTGATATAAATTCAAACAAATACAAAATTTCCTCAATAAAATATCTATTTTAAACCTTTTGGTTATTTTATTTATTTATTTATTTATAATAATAATAATAATAATAATATTTCTGATTTAAAAAAAATAAAATAAAATAAAAGAAAGTTTCATTTTATAAATCTAACCTAAATAAAACCACTCTAAACCATAGCCAAAACCCACCCAAACCTCCTGACCCAAGATAGAAGACCCAACCCAAGGTCCCACCAGCCCAAAACCTCATGTTGTCCTTCTCACCCGGTTCACCCATGGAGCCCTAGAACCGACCCGACCCACCGACAGAACCATCGTGTAAATTAACCAAAGTTTGGCAACCTCAATCACATTAATGCATACAGGAATAAATTATTACACTCCTCATTATATCACATTACCCTAATCTATGCCTCATTGAAATCTTCATTGTATTTCTTTCAGAAAAATGCCTCCTCGTCGCAGCACTCGCAGCAACAAACACTTGCAATGCTCATCCTGTTTGCACCCTCAAGCATTTAAACACTTGCAATCCTCCCAAGTTTAGCGAAGACGAGGGAGCAACTGGTCTTCTACAGTGGTTCGAGGGTATGGAAAATACCTTCATCAATAGCGAGTGCCCTGACAACCTTAAAGTTCACTATGCTATGAGTGTCCTCCAAAAGCGGGCACTCGCGTGGTGGAACGAAGAAAAACGAACTCGCGGAGCTGAAGTTGCGCTGGCTTTGACTTGGGAACAAGCCAAAGACATCATGAAGGCCGAATTCTGCCTTCGTAACGAAATTAAGAAATTGGAAGACGAGTTTCACGTTCTCGTCCAGGATAGTGGAGAAAACCTCGCCTACAACACCCGTTTCCATGAGCTTAGCCTGTTACTACCTCATAAAGTCACCCCCTACCTATTGCTATCAAAAAATATATTGGTGGCTTACCCATGCAGATTCACGATACGGTGTGGGGAAGGAACCCTGCTACCCTTGAAGAGGCCAAGCATCTAGCGACAACCTTAACTGACAACCACGTGAAGAATGGAACACTATTTTGAAAAGGGGAGAAAGCAAGAGTTGTAGCCGCAGTAACAGCAGAGAACCGAAAGCGTAAGACTGGGGATCCTGATGCAAACCCCACTCCCATAAACCCAAGAAACCCTACTACCCAAGCTTCCAACAAGAAACCCTATGCAGGAAATTTCCCTCTATGTAACACTTGTAACCTTCACCACCCCACCGTTTCGCCATGTCGCTTATGCACAAATTGTGGCAAGTATGGACATTTGATCAACTCATGTCGTGAAGCACCAAACCTCCATAACAACCAACAAACCAACCACTCATGCCCAGGCTGCTAATCTTAATCGTCCTGACAGATACAATTATGGCTAGTGCTATGAATGTAGAGATCTAAACCACTTCCGTAACCGATGCCCTAACCTAAACCGAGACCAAGACCCTCCAGCTGCCTAACGACAAGCCCCTTCTATTAGAATGTTATTTACTTTTGAATTTTATGTAAAGACGCATTTTGATTCAAGTAATAAATCTTAGTATTGAATATTGTTGCCTCTTACATGAGAATTTAGTTATCTAGTATATTTAAACATATGATTATTCATGACACTTGGAAACATGCCTAGTTGAATATGAACTAATTGCTATGTTCACACTTAGACCCATTAACCTTGTCTAGGGTAATATAATTACAAATCACATACTATACTTGATACTTGTTGCATTTATAAACTTGCATACATATACGTATTATCAATTTGCAACTTATGTGTGAAACAATTGTTACATTTAATCAAAAACTGGTAGAGGTTGAAGTACCTGCTCAACAGTTGGTAAAGTTTTTTTTTTCTAAAAAAACCTACTCAACGATTGGTAGAGGTCATCATGCCTGCTCAACGACTGGTAGAGGCCATTGTACCTGCTCAACAGTTGACTCATTTTTGATACATTGAACATGCAATTTGATACAAAGATTCATTAGACTCATTGATACAAAGATTCAATCACAAGGTTATTGTGCATTGTGTGTTTAGAGTCATAGAAGGACACAAAACCCTAATGTAAGGTAAATTGGTGATTGCGGTCCGGAACGTAATCATGAATTTACAGGTACGTTAAGGTGGTGTGAAGTTCTATTAAGGTTCTTGGTAGACGTCCAGTACGCTTTTGAGGTATCAAAGGTGTGGTGGGTTAGCTGCGGTACATCCTATATATAAACACTAATGATACATCGAAAGTGAGACTGGGAGTCGGACGAATAACAAACTCTAGTTATTTGGTAGTTCATTTAGTCCTTCCATAGTCTATCATTCCATGTATTCCTTTTGTATTATAGAAACTTAGGATTGGTGATTTATATAGACCCTTATTCGCCTAGTTAGTTCAGACCCATGTAATTCAACTCTTATTCCCATTCACCTCAACATAGAACTCATACATATCATTCCATCATTCGAAACATTGTATCCTATTATCTATAAAATTTTACCATACTAAGCAATAGACGTCTAGACATCTACCCAAAGACCCTCAACCCTGTGTTGTTAATAACTTCGGGTCGAAGTTCCCAAAAGTAGGGGAGGCTGTAACATCACATATTTTTCCCTAATTTTTGAATTATAAAAAAAATCACCACTTTACCTATCTTATACTTCTTTTGTACAAGTATAACCATGTCTAAATTTTTATATTATTTTAAAAATATTTATATATATATTTAAAATATTTTAAAGTTGATATAAATTCAAGGGGAAATGGAATCTAATAATCCCAACTTTGGGGAGTTGGAAGGCAGCAGTCCCAACTTGCAACTTGTACCACAGCAGTCCCAACTTGTCAACTATTTAACTTGGTTGGTCCCAGACTAACTGAGGTTAACTTTTTCTGTTAAATGCCACGTGGGCATCCCACGTGGCAGTCCTACGTGGCAAGATTGGTGTATCTGTCAAAAAAACGAGGTGGGCCCACATGTTTTAATCAAATATAATTATTTTTCTTTAAAAAAAAGTGAGACCCACAAATTTAATAATAATAATAAAGAATTATATAATATATATATATATATATAATATTACATCTTCATCATCATCATCTCTCTTTTCTCTCTCTGTCTTTGTACCACCCACCACCACCACAACCATCACCACCAACCACCACCACCACCACAACCATCACCACCAACCACCACCACAACCATCACCACCAACCACCTGCCACCTGATATAACTACAGATTACAAAACAATACACAAAACATACAACAACAATCATTCATTACTGTTTGTCTTCTCCTACAAAACCCTAGAATGGTGAGCACATACAACAACAATCCTTAAGTCTACAAAATGGTGAGCACCAGAGCCCAAACCAAGAAACCCCATATCTGCTTCTCGCTGGAGGATTCTGATCATCAATCGTCTGAGTCTGGAGCCTATTAACTTCCTCTGCCGGGGGGTTTGCAGGGGGGTTTACTGGAATGGACGGTGACTTTTCACGTGCTGGAATGAACGGTGACCTTTCACGTGCTGAGTTGACCACCACCGGCGGCGGCGGCCTGTTAGGGTTCAGATTAGGAGTCCGATTAGGATGTTGATTGTTGTGATGGGTTACAGAATGGAGGTGGGAGAATGGTGGTTAGGTTATGGTGGTGGATTTGGGTAATGGGTTTTGAGGTGTTTGTGGTGGTGGTGGGTGTCGTCGGAGATGGTGGTGGTGGACGGTGGTGGCAGGTTATAGTGGGTGGATTTGGGTAATGGGTTTTGAGGTGTTTGTGGTGGTGGTGGTGGGTGTCGTCGGAGATGGTGGTGGTGGACGGTGGTGGCAGGTGGTTGTTGTGGTGAAGATGTAGGGGTGTATATATATATATATATATATATTCTTTTTTATTATTATATAAAGATTTTTTTAAATAATTAATAGATTTTTTTAATTGAAAAACAAGTGGGACCCACGTTTTTTTGCCAACTGGACAGATTTTGCCACGTAGGACTGCTACGTGGGATGCCCACGTGGCATTTAACAGAAAAGGTTAACCTCAGTTAGTCTGGGACCAACCAAGTTAAATAGTTGACAAGTTGGGACTGCTGTCGTACAAGTTGCAAGTTGGAACTGCTGCCTTCCAACTCCCCAAAGTTGGGATTATTAGATTCCATTTCCCCTAAATTCAAACAAATACAAAATTTTCTCAATAAAATATCTATTTTAAACCTTTTGGTTATTTTATTTATAATAATAATAATAATAATGATAATAATAATAATAATAATTCTGATTTAAAAAAATAAAATAAAAAAAGTTTCATTTAATAAATCTAACCTAAATAAAACCACCCTAAACCATAGCCAAAACCCACCCAAACCTCCTGACCCAAGACAGAAGACCCAGCCCAAGGTCCCACCAGCCCAAAACCTCATTCTATCCCTTCTCACCCAATTCACCCATGGAGCCCTAGAACCGACCCGACCCACCGACAGAACCATCGTGTAAATTAACCAAATTTTGGCAACCTCAATCACATTAATGCATACAGGAATGACCGACAATGGATCCCACGTCATTTACACCTTCAAAAATACGCGTTTACAATCTATTATTAAGTTAATTCGAGCAAAATTGACCGCACATGAGCCCCAAGATTAGGCCGATATAAAGTTTTCTGAAACGAAATTATAACCATCATCTGACCTAGATCAGATGGTTGTGTCCTGTGATGTTAAAACAGATGGTCTTGGGTTCGATATTGAGCCCCAACGTTTTTTTATACATTTAACCATATTACAATTTAAAAACGCTATATAATTATTTGAATATGAACGAAGTTGTTCTCAGGGTCCAGACCAGTTGGTCTGGACTTGTGATTTAAAAACATTTAAACCGGGCCGACCCGGGTTCGATCCTTCCCAACATCACACATTTTTTTTATTATCATTTCCTTTTGTTTTTTTTTTTGTTTTTTTTGTTTTTTATATAATGTTAGTTAATAACTTCTATAATATATTTTAAATGTCAAAAATGACTTATAAATTCTACAAAATTTATTTTATGATATATAAATGATAAACTTTATTATACAATTTTTATTTTCAGAAAATTCTTTTATTTAATATATAGAGTTAAATGCCAATTTGCCACTCCTGTACAAAAAAGTTTTTTTTTTTTTGCAATTCCTTACCTGAGGTTTGGATTTTTTTTTTTTTTTTTGCTAAATTCGTCCTTTTCACTAACCAAGTTAAAAAATCTCGTTAACTGTGGGGTATTTTGGTCAAATTACGAATGACTAAAAAATGAATAAAAAAACGAATTAAATAACGAAAATAATATTGCTCTATAAAACCCTAACCCCTCTCGTCTGATTAACATTCATTCCAACAAAACCATTGAAACCCTATCAAACACTGATTAACAACAATGGATGACTGCTATACGTTAAAATATACATATTTAAATCCCTGATTAAGCTCCCAATTTACGCGTTTTCGACCATAATTTCACGAATTTGGTACTTAACCGCTTTGTATATTTATTTCAGGTCTTAAACGGCGCCTCGAAGACAAAGTCGAAGAAACCGGGCTAAAAACGGACAAGACGGACAACTTCTACAAAATTGACCAAGTCTGGAAGTTGTGCACGGGAGTGCCAAATCTGTGCACTCCCGTGCGGGTCACATCTGCTCGGGAACAAGCCTGCACGGCCAGGCGCACCAGGCAGTGCACTCCTTTGTGCTCGGCAACACCAAGATCAGCACGACCGTGCACCCTGATGGCACTCCCGTGCCAAAAAATCAAGATATTTTCAGGAATCACCCAGCCACTTGCCCACTCGACCACTTGCACGTCAACTCACCAAAGCAAAAGTGCACGGCCAGGAGCACGGCCGTGCACCTGACCGTGCACACCTTCGAAATTTGCTTAAATACAGAACACAGCCCTCTGTTACAGCCATTGGGTTTTGGAGAGCGAATTTGGGCGATTTTCTGGACTTTCCAAGCTGCTGGTCAGGCGTTTGACAAGCTCGGGATCTCATCCTACTCATCTAACATCATCCAATCCTTCACATTCAAGATTTATGGTTTGATCTATAAACTTTAAGTTTGTTCAAATCTGAATATTTAGGCTTGTTTGTGTCGTTTATGTATTGCATTATAGTCTACGGATATCATCTAGTAATCGTTTGTAGTTAAAACAATCGTTTGCGTGAAATCAAGTTTTGTATAAATTAGGCGTTTTTCATGTTTGAATCTTGATGATCATAATGCAACCTTGTTTCATTGTTGATAGATTTGTAGTTGTGTTCGGATGACTTTGATGATTATCGAATGTGTTAGGCGGATTACTTGTTGAGAAAACCGTCCGTTTAATCGTCCGGTAGTAAACTAGTTAACTTGTTAATAAAGTTTACACCATGAAACTGTAACCGGGTATTGGTTTGGTTAAAGTCACTCGGATAATGATTATAAATGTTTACCGGCACGTAAAAGAGTTTAAAAAGCTTAATGGTGTTGTTACTAATCTTTGACACGGTTAATGATCTTTGCTAGTTATTTTGGTAGAAATAGCGATCTTAGTAGATTTTTGTTCAAAGTTAGTAAAATGGAATAGGTTGTGAAATGCTCTACTTTATGCTAGTTTCGGTGGTCGTATTGTGTATTCGATATTGCTTTCCTTGATTAGTGCGGTTGAGGAATCCCGAAAGGTGATACTAACCCTTCTTTAAAGATTCGCATGAGATCATATTAGCTGCTCGCTAATGAACGACTTGAGGTGGCTAACGTGTGTATTCGTGTTAGCTTTCCATATAGTTGTCATGTTAGGATGCCCGAAAGGGACACTAACTGTCGGAAAATGGGAATGTTGATCACGCCTTTATTTCTTATATAGATGACATGCTAGGATTGGCGTATTATAGCTTATATAGTTATATTTTCTATTTGGAGTCGTAGTTAAGTTATTTACATGGTTTAGAATTAATTTAGTTTTAAACAAAACTCAAACTTATCTTTTACTTACTGGTGAATCGGGGATAGAGTTTTAGTACCATTGCTCCGCGCGCGTCCATGGACCGATACTTGGTTCTTATCTGTACTTACTACATATATGACAGGGTACACTTGCCCTAGTGTGTGTGTTTTAATATGAAGGTCGAAACCATTTTTAAAGCAAAAACGTGTGTTAAAATCCATTGTAAAATATGTATAGTTACGCACACGTCAAGTTTTTGGCGCCGCTGCCGGGGACGCGACGAGCTTTAGGAACGAACCGAGTCAACTTTTTACCAGTGTACATGCTTGTGATTACTTGTTTATACTTCTTTGATTCGTTATTTCATTGATTTATTTGCATATATGATTATTTGAATTTTTATTAAATTTATCTGTCTGTAGATAATTTGGATTAATTTTAGATTGGTTTATAGGTTGCATATAGATTCGTTCATTTATCTGCTTATAGGATTGTTTGATTTGATTTTTCGTTCATTAGGATGTTGATAGATTTAATTTATTGAATATTGGATTAATTAGTTTGTCTATGAATTTGATTTGTTCGTTATTTGATTAATTAGATTTATTGGTTCGTATTCGGACTAATTATTAATTTCATTCTTTGTATAGTTTTAGGCTTAGTCTGCTTATTTCTGTTCATTTTATTGATTCTATTTGTTTATATTTGATTTTCTTGAATATATTTGCTTTCCGTTATTTTCGCATAAATTCATTGATTCCTTATTTCATTTATTTATTTTTCTGTCTTTTATCGCCTTTTTGGGTTTGTCATATATTCGCCTGTTGCAACTGTATCCTTCTTACATGCAGGTTGATGTCCACAAACCATGGGTCTTCTGGTGATCTTTCTGACGAGGAGCGAAGGCGCCTGAGGAGAAGCGAGCGGATTAGACTTCATAAATTGCGTCTTGTTTCTGATATTCTTATAGCTGCTCCTACTGTTGAGGTCCCAATTGAGGAGGCGAGGCAAGATCTGGCCGACGACAACGGGTCGGACGCCCACAGTGACATTATCATGGCGGATGACGACATTCCGATGAATGATAGTGGTCGTCCAGGAGGAGATGGACTCGCGCCGAGTATTGTCCGTCCGGCTATTTTGGCGGACCATTTCGAGATCAAATCTAGTATCGTGAATATGATACAAAACTCGGTGCAATTCGGTGGACTGGAGCACGAGGATCCAAGCCGACATATTGCTGCATTCTTAGAGGTTTTAGCCACCTTTAAGATGACGGGCATCTCCGATGATGCTATTCGTCTCCGACTCTTCCCATTCTCACTGCGGGACAAAGCCCGGACTTGGCTTCTGTCACAACCCGCAGGGTCGATCACGACTTGGGCAGAGTTGTCACAACAATTCATGCAGCAGTATTTTCCTCCTGAAAAGACGCAAAAACTGAGGAATCGCATCATGACTTTTCGTCAGGATGACGATGAATCATTGTACACGGCCTGGGAAAGGTTTAAAGACCTACTCTTGAGTTGCCCGCACCATGAGCTTTCGAAAAGGCATTTGGTGCAAACTTTTTATCAGGGACTCGGGTATGCGTCTCAAGAACGCCTTGATGTATACGCTGGGGGAGACATCGGAACAAAGTCTCCTAGGGAAGCGTGGAGCATTATTGAGAAGACGTCCCTAAAATCTAAATCCCGGCAGAATGATAGATCTAGGTCTTCATCTGCCAAGGCTGGTGTGCATGCCGTGGATAACTATACGGCGATTTCGGCACAGATAGCGGCTCTGCCTACGAGATTCGATAACTCTCAGCAACACGTAGCGCAGTCCGATTGTTTGTGTGAGCAGTGCGGGGTATCTCACGAGCCTGGCTCGTGTGCTCAGGGGGTGATGTATACAGGCCACGAGGAAGAGGACTACATGGGTAATCAAACGAGACCCCAGAATAACCCTTGCTATAACACTTATAATCCGGGTTGGAGAAATTGTAACATTACGCAATAAATACTTTTACGTTACGCATGACAATTAATAAAAACGTCAAGTTTCATATTTACCCTCGCAATTATTATTATCGTCGCATTTATTATTTTTGTCGTTATTTTGGAACCCTAATGATATATATATTATTATATATAAATGTGTGTGTGTGAAATTAAATCAAAAAAATAAACTGCCTTGGCCGGGACTCGAACCCGCGCCAAAGGCCGGTTCAAACTAACACACTTGTGCACAAACCAGCTGGGCTGGCCACCTTCTTGTGTTTAACCCGGACTCGCTTTAAATTTATACACAATTAAAATCCTCACAGTTGACAATAAAAGTCAACTGTGGGATTCCTTGTTGATCAATCCGTCTAATTAACGCGTAATTGTGCTATCTTTGGCAAATTAGGGCAATAACCGGCCCAATACAACACAATTACACATCTATAACACGTCAATCGTTGCCCTAATAATCAATTGGACGCGTATACATTCTATGGAAAGTCAACCTTCTAATTAACCCTAACCCTAATCCTCTAGTATAAATTGAGGCATTCTGGACCTTGACAACTCGCTCACAATACTCCCTCAACCTCCAATTCTTTCAATTACACTCTAAATCTGTTTAACGAGTTCATTGTTTGACTTTACCCTTGACCCGAAGATTATACTCGAGCCATCACTGTAAGTACGATTAAGTTGGTGGGTTATATTCATCGGCTATCAGACAACAATAGCCCTAACATTAATCGGGCTATAGTTGTCTGATTTATGCAATTGAATAATCTAGGGTTCGTTGTTTATAATTTGGGGATAAACCTGTAATGGCATCGTGTATTTAATAATTTTGAACTCAGAACCATCACAACCACCGGCCTAGGCCAAGTGGTTGTGACGCTGGCCCTTCACACAGGTCACCCGGGTTCGAGTCCCGGCTCTGACCGGGTTTTTGGTATTCTTTTCTTTTCTTTTCTTTTTAGCAAACAATTAATTATATATATAATAAATCCTTTTAATCTTTTAAATTCTTTTTAAAATACCAAAACTATTTTATAAATTCTAAAAAAATTATAATTGTTTAATCTGATATAAAAGTGTTATTTACAATTTTTATTTTTCAGAAATTCTTTTATTTAATATTTATAATAATTAAATCATTTTTATACTATTATATTTATAAAAATCCATTATTATATCAAAACAGTTTTATTAAATTCCCCAAAAATTACCCTAACTTTTTATAAAGTTAAACTTTACTGAAATAATTTTTAATTCAGTAAAATCATTTATTTTATATTTTTAATCAATTTTTGTTAGATTTAATCATAATTAAATCATATTAAATCCAATTTTCATCATTTTTGCACCAAAATTTTATACAAATTATTTTTAATCATTTAGAACAGAAATATGATTTTTAAAATAAGATTTCTTTAATTTTAGTATTTTTGAATATTAAGGTTAATAATTGGCTAATTATAAATAAATAGATTTAAAAATCTATTTTAAATGAAATAATTTTATAAAAATTATTTTATTGCTTCAAACACTTTATTGTACTCATTCAAAATTCAAACTTTATAAAAAGACTATTTTTCATTAATTATCCAATTTTCTTTATTTAATTAACATTTTTAAATTAAATTTAACAATTGATTATCCCCAAATCGAAACCCTAGGATACACATATTAGTTACATAGACTTAGACTTATTATATATATTACCTCATTATAGGGTAATATTTGGAATCACTTTGGGCAACACCATTATCATATCTTTTTCAACAAGTTAACATTTGCTAAGGTGAGTTTACATAGCCCTTTTATCACCACTTTTTGGGGTGAAACATGTTATAACACTTTTCATTGCAATTCAATCATCAATGTGTTTGTGTGTTTTCTATGTTGCATATTGTCTTGAACATGATTAGAGTAAGCACATTCTAGCATAATCATTAACATTGATCAGCCGACGGTATACATTGATAGATCTATTGGACTGACAATCCCACCCGGATACGTGCCTCCTACAAAGGTTACGTGGGTGTTTGTTATCGCATAACATTATTCATTGGGACCATAAGTGTATGGTATGTATTATTTATAACAGTCAACAGGGTTGATTATGCACTCGATTTATTTCTAATATGTTTCTCACATATGGGCTAGATTAACATGACACATGAATTGCATAACATTTTATTCATTTTATCATCAAAAACCTATGTAATTCTCACCAACTTATGTTGACCCAAAATACTTTCAAAATTAACATGTTTCAGGTAACAATGAAGCTGAGGCTTGAGTTAGCATGAGGATTTATCTTGAAGTTATTTGAAGTTTTTGAAGTTATTATTTGGATGTTATGTATTTGAATTCTTAGACATATTTCACATTTTGGATATTATGTTTGAATAAATTATTTAAAATTTATATTATACCATGTGCTACTGAAAACAATCATCAATACGTGGCACCCCGATGTTTCCGCCATCGGTTGGGGTGTTACAGATTGGTATCAGAGCCTTGGTTATAGGGAATTAGGTTATTAGAAATAATCTAGACTATAACCTTAGGGACTAAAACAGTACTTGCTTCTCCTACTTGTAACCCTAATTGCTTCCCTAATCCTATCCTTATCCTATGCCCTACAACCCTAAGCCCACATGTAACTACTCTTAATTGTCTGCTGCAATCCTGATCCACCATTAGATTTATAGGACCAAATCCTCAGGTTTAACCTGAACCCCCTTGAGATCTCGTCGAAGTTCTAGATTTTAATAACGAACACGTGCAATCTGGAAGGGTGAACGCCTGTATTCTGAGTCTTCTGTCTAGGCTGGCATTGCGCATATATCCCAATCAGACGAGGGACCCGGATGCCTACCTGGGAATTCTCGGGATGAGTGTTCACTTATAGGCTAAAGCATGTCTTCATATGTTATTAGAATTTAGAATCTTTGATAAGTCAACGTTTTCGTTTATTCGTTTTAATTAATGAATAAATGATTACATTCCTTATATGAACTCTCATTCATTTCATTGTGTCTATTACAGATCATGCCTCCTCGTCGCAGCACTCGCAACAGCAATGGTGAGAACCCCGCAGAAGGAAGTGATAACCATAACCACAACCATGACCAAGTTCCTAACCACAACAACAATGGGGTCGATGCTCAACTGGCTGCGATCATTTCTCAACAAATGGCGCAGCAAATCGCAACTCTGGTTCCCAATTTGCTTGCTCAGGTCATCCAATTGAATGGGAATGGTCACAACAACGGGAACGGGAATGGCAATGGTAATGGAAATGGACCCCAAGCTTGCACCCTCAAGCATTTCAACTCTTGCAACCCTCCAAAGTTCAGCGGTGAAGAAGGAGCTACTGGACTTCTCCAATGGTTTGAGGGTATTGAAAATACCTTCATCAACAGTGAATGCCCCAATAATTTCAAGGTTCGTTACGCCATGAGTGTTCTCCATAAACGAGCACTCACATGGTGGAATGAAGAAAAGCGTACTCGTGGGGCCGAAGTTGCTCTTGCTATGACTTGGGAACAGGTCAAAGAGATCATGAAGGAGGAGTTCTGTCCTCGCAATGAAGTCAAAAAGCTTGAGGATGAGTTTCACACCTTGGCTCAAGATAGTGGGGAAAATCTTGCCTACAACACCCGCTTTCATGAGCTTAGCTTACTGTTGCCACACAAGGTTACTCCTCTGCCGGTAGCCATCGAGAAGTACATCGGTGGTCTGCCCATGCAAATCCAGGACACTGTTTGGGGTAGAAATCCTGCAACTCTGGAAGAGGCCAAACGTCTAGCGGCCACTCTTACTGATAATCATGTGAAGAATGGTACTCTGGTTCGCAAGGGCTCTAAAAAGACTGTTGCCAAAGATACTCCACAGCCTGCAATTGAAGTCAAGCCTGAGACCTCAAGCAACAAGAAGCGCAAGGCTAGAAACTATATGGTTGCTGCTACTCCACCTGCTGCCCAAAACCCAGCCAAGAAACCATACACCGGACCTCACCCTTTGTGCAACACTTGCAAGTATCACCATCCCACACAGGTGCCATGTCGATTCTGTACTAAGTGTCAAAGGTATGGTCACCTGGTGAACGTCTGTCGATCTCCTACTGCCCAAGACAACAACAACCCAGCTCCCAACCAAAACCAACAAAACAACAGACCTGCTCGTGGTCAATGCTACGAGTGTGGTAACCCTAATCATTACATCAACAACTGTCCTAACCGTAACCGTAACCAAAACCATAATCAGAACCAGAACCAGAACCAAAACCAAAACCAGAACCGCAATCAGAACCAAGGTGCTCGAGGTCGCGCCTACAATCTCAACGCTAATCAGGCTCGTGACAACAATGAAGTGGTGAATGGTACGTTTCTCATTAATAATCACTATGCATCCATATTATTTGATTCAGGAGCTGATAAGTCATTCGTGTCACTGAAGTTTGAACCTTTACTTAACTTACCCCACACTAATCTAGAAGACCCTTTTGTGGTAGAGGTAGCTAACGGGAAGTCTATTTCGATCGGTTCTATTATTCGTAACTGCTTGTTGAATCTCAATGATCATACCTTCCCTATCGATCTTATTCCCATGCATCTTGGTAGTTTTGATATTATAGTAGGCATGGACTGGTTGTCAACTCATCGTGCCGAAATTCTGTGTTTCGAGAAAGTCATACGCATTCCTCTCGAATCTGGTGAGATTTTGAAGATCTATGGTGAGAAACCCTGTGGTGAGCTTAAGCTTATGTCTTGTACTACTGCCCAAAAGTACTTACGAAAGGGGTATACAGCCTTCTTAGCTAATGTGATAGAGAAGAAGGACAAAGGCAAGAGTATCCAAGACATTCCTATTATTCGTGACTATCCTGAAGTTTTTCCAGAGGATTTACCTGGTTTGCCCCCTGCTCGACAAGTGGAGTTTCGTATTGATCTTGTTCCTGGTGCTAATCCTATTGCTAAAGCTCCTTATCGTCTTGCACCCTCTGAGATGCAAGAACTTGCTAGTCAATTACAGGAACTTTCTGATAAAGGGTTCATTCGCCCTAGTTCTTCTCCATGGGGAGCCCCTGTCTTATTTGTTAAAAAGAAGGATGGTTCTCTTCGGATGTGTATTGACTACCGTGAACTCAACAAACTCACCATCAAGAATCGTTATCCGCTTCCTAGGATTGACGATCTCTTCGATCAACTTCAAGGAGCAACCCACTTCTCGAAGATTGATCTCCGTTCTGGCTATCATCAGCTTAGAGTCCACGATGAAGATATTCCCAAGACGGCCTTTCGCACTCGCTACGGTCACTATGAATTCATGGTTATGCCTTTCGGTTTGACCAATGCTCCCGCGGTATTTATGGATCTGATGAATCGGGTTTGTAGACCCTATCTCGACAAATTCGTGATCGTTTTCATCGATGATATTTTGATTTACTCTAAGTCAAAATCCGATCACGAGCAACATCTTCACTCTATCTTGAGTCTCCTAAAGAAAGAACAACTGTACGCCAAGTTCTCCAAATGTGAATTTTGGCTTAAGGAAGTTCAATTTTTGGGACACGTCATTGATATGAACGGGATTCATGTTGATCCTGCGAAAATCGAAGCTGTGAAGAATTGGAGTGTTCCTACCACTCCCACAGAAGTCCGTTCTTTTCTTGGGTTGGCTGGTTATTATCGTCGATTCATCGCCAATTTCTCCAAGATCGCTGTTCCTCTCACTACCTTAACTCACAAGGGTAAACCCTATGAGTGGGGACCTAAGCAAGAGGAAGCGTTTGAAACTCTTAAGCTGAAACTTTGTGAAGCTCCTGTCTTATCTCTACCTGATGGTAATGATGATTTCGTGGTCTACTGTGATGCATCGAACCAAGGACTCGGTTGTGTTCTTATGCAACGAGGAAAGGTTATTGCTTATGCGTCTCGACAACTCAAGATTCACGAGAAAAATTATACCACCCATGATCTGGAATTGGGCGCTGTTGTCTTTGCACTCAAGATTTGGAGACATTATCTCTACGGGACCAAATGTGTGGTGTTCACGGACCACAAAAGTCTCCAACATGTCTTCGACCAAAAGAATCTTAACATGAGGCAACGACGTTGGGTTGAATTACTTAACGACTATGATTGCGAAATTCGCTACCATCCTGGCAAAGCGAATGTTGTGGCTGACGCACTTAGTCGTAAAGAGCGTGTCAAACTCCAATGTGCTAGAGTTCGTACTGATCTTCAAGATCGCATTCTCCAGGCTCAACACACCTCAGTCACCCAAGGTAACATGTACGATGAAATGTCTTGTGGTGCTGAGACTCAACTTGAAACCAAACCCGACGGTCTCCTTTATTTTCTTAATCGACTGTGGATTCCCGACCGTGATGATCTTCGTACTTTTCTCATGAACGAGGCTCATAAGTCTCGTTATTCTATTCATCCTGGAGCTGACAAGATGTACCAAGATCTTCGTTATTCTTATTGGTGGCCTGGTATGAAGAAAGACATTGCTCTATTCGTCGCAAAATGCCTCACTTGTTCCAAGGTTAAGGCTGAACATCAACGACCATCTGGTATGCTTGAACAACCAGAAATTCCTGTCTGGAAATGGGAGAGCATAGCTATGGATTTCATCACCAAACTCCCTCGCACACCCAAAGGTTTTGACAGTATTTGGGTAATCGTCGATCGTTTGACCAAGTCCGCTCACTTCCTACCTATTCGTGAGAAGTATTCTGTGGAAAGGTTGGCAAGGATGTACGTAAGTGAAATCGTATGTCGACACGGTATACCTTTGGACATTATTTCTGATCGTGACGGTCGTTTCACCTCTCACTTTTGGGAATCTCTACAAAAAGCTTTGGGTACTAAGTTAAACTTGAGCACTGCTTATCACCCTCAAACGGATGGTCAGACTGAACGAACCATCCAGACACTTGAGGACATGCTCAGGGCGTGTGTCATCGATTTTGGTGGCGCATGGGATTCTCATCTTCCTTTGGTTGAGTTTTCATACAACAACAGTTATCACGCCAGCATTAACATGGCTCCTTTTGAGGCACTCTATGGTCGGAAATGTCGTTCTCCTGTCTGTTGGACCGAGGTTGGTGAAGCTCGCATTACTGGACCCGAACTAATCCAGGAAACCACAGACAAAATCCAGCTTATTCAGGATAATCTTCTCAAGGCTCGAAGTCGCCAAAAGAGTTATGCTGATAAACGTCGTAAACCCTTGGAATTTCAAGTTGGGGACCTTGTGCTACTTAAAGTATCCCCTTGGAAAGGAGTTATTCGTTTCGGTAGAAAGGGAAAACTAGCTCCTCGATACGTAGGCCCCTTCAAGATTCTTGACAGAGTTGGGAAAGTGGCTTACAGACTTGAGCTTCCACCTGAGCTAAGCAATGTTCATCCGACCTTCCATGTTTCGAACCTCAAGAAATGCTTAGCAGATGAGAACCTTCATGTTCCTCTTGAGGATGTGCAAATCGATGAAAGCATGCACATTATCGAGAAACCCGTCGAGATCGTTGACACTGGAGTCAAGAAACTCAAGCGCAGTCGTATTCCGATCGTTAAGGTTCGTTGGGAATCTAAACGAGGCCCAGAGTTCACTTGGGAGCGTAAAGACCAGATGAAGTCGAAGTATCCGCATCTTTTCCCACCAGACTCTCCAACTCCAACTTCGGGACGAAGTTCCTAAAAGTAGGGGAGACTGTAACATTACGCAATAAATACTTTTACGTTACGCATGACAATTAATAAAAACGTCAAGTTTCATATTTACCCTCGCAATTATTATTATCGTCGCATTTATTATTTTTGTCGTTATTTTGGAACCCTAATGATATATATATTATTATATATAAATGTGTGTGTGTGAAATTAAATCAAAAAAATAAACTGCCTTGGCCGGGACTCGAACCCGCGCCAAAGGCCGGTTCAAACTAACACACTTGTGCACAAACCAGCTGGGCTGGCCACCTTCTTGTGTTTAACCCGGACTCGCTTTAAATTTATACACAATTAAAATCCTCACAGTTGACAATAAAAGTCAACTGTGGGATTCCTTGTTGATCAATCCGTCTAATTAACGCGTAATTGTGCTATCTTTGGCAAATTAGGGCAATAACCGGCCCAATACAACACAATTACACATCTATAACACGTCAATCGTTGCCCTAATAATCAATTGGACGCGTATACATTCTATGGAAAGTCAACCTTCTAATTAACCCTAACCCTAATCCTCTAGTATAAATTGAGGCATTCTGGACCTTGACAACTCGCTCACAATACTCCCTCAACCTCCAATTCTTTCAATTACACTCTAAATCTGTTTAACGAGTTCATTGTTTGACTTTACCCTTGACCCGAAGATTATACTCGAGCCATCACTGTAAGTACGATTAAGTTGGTGGGTTATATTCATCGGCTATCAGACAACAATAGCCCTAACATTAATCGGGCTATAGTTGTCTGATTTATGCAATTGAATAATCTAGGGTTCGTTGTTTATAATTTGGGGATAAACCTGTAATGGCATCGTGTATTTAATAATTTTGAACTCAGAACCATCACAACCACCGGCCTAGGCCAAGTGGTTGTGACGCTGGCCCTTCACACAGGTCACCCGGGTTCGAGTCCCGGCTCTGACCGGGTTTTTGGTATTCTTTTCTTTTCTTTTCTTTTTAGCAAACAATTAATTATATATATAATAAATCCTTTTAATCTTTTAAATTCTTTTTAAAATACCAAAACTATTTTATAAATTCTAAAAAAATTATAATTGTTTAATCTGATATAAAAGTGTTATTTACAATTTTTATTTTTCAGAAATTCTTTTATTTAATATTTATAATAATTAAATCATTTTTATACTATTATATTTATAAAAATCCATTATTATATCAAAACAGTTTTATTAAATTCCCCAAAAATTACCCTAACTTTTTATAAAGTTAAACTTTACTGAAATAATTTTTAATTCAGTAAAATCATTTATTTTATATTTTTAATCAATTTTTGTTAGATTTAATCATAATTAAATCATATTAAATCCAATTTTCATCATTTTTGCACCAAAATTTTATACAAATTATTTTTAATCATTTAGAACAGAAATATGATTTTTAAAATAAGATTTCTTTAATTTTAGTATTTTTGAATATTAAGGTTAATAATTGGCTAATTATAAATAAATAGATTTAAAAATCTATTTTAAATGAAATAATTTTATAAAAATTATTTTATTGCTTCAAACACTTTATTGTACTCATTCAAAATTCAAACTTTATAAAAAGACTATTTTTCATTAATTATCCAATTTTCTTTATTTAATTAACATTTTTAAATTAAATTTAACAATTGATTATCCCCAAATCGAAACCCTAGGATACACATATTAGTTACATAGACTTAGACTTATTATATATATTACCTCATTATAGGGTAATATTTGGAATCACTTTGGGCAACACCATTATCATATCTTTTTCAACAAGTTAACATTTGCTAAGGTGAGTTTACATAGCCCTTTTATCACCACTTTTTGGGGTGAAACATGTTATAACACTTTTCATTGCAATTCAATCATCAATGTGTTTGTGTGTTTTCTATGTTGCATATTGTCTTGAACATGATTAGAGTAAGCACATTCTAGCATAATCATTAACATTGATCAGCCGACGGTATACATTGATAGATCTATTGGACTGACAATCCCACCCGGATACGTGCCTCCTACAAAGGTTACGTGGGTGTTTGTTATCGCATAACATTATTCATTGGGACCATAAGTGTATGGTATGTATTATTTATAACAGTCAACAGGGTTGATTATGCACTCGATTTATTTCTAATATGTTTCTCACATATGGGCTAGATTAACATGACACATGAATTGCATAACATTTTATTCATTTTATCATCAAAAACCTATGTAATTCTCACCAACTTATGTTGACCCAAAATACTTTCAAAATTAACATGTTTCAGGTAACAATGAAGCTGAGGCTTGAGTTAGCATGAGGATTTATCTTGAAGTTATTTGAAGTTTTTGAAGTTATTATTTGGATGTTATGTATTTGAATTCTTAGACATATTTCACATTTTGGATATTATGTTTGAATAAATTATTTAAAATTTATATTATACCATGTGCTACTGAAAACAATCATCAATACGTGGCACCCCGATGTTTCCGCCATCGGTTGGGGTGTTACAGAAATCACCCGAACTTCGGGTGGAGATCTGGTTCCTCTAACCAGAACCCGCTCGGATATCAGCAGAGGGCCCCCGCACAACATCAGTCCCAACTGCCTTACCAGTCCAACCAACAGCCTTACCAGTCCAACCAACATCCCTACCAGTCCAACCAACAGCCATACCAGGCTCGTGGTCAATCGTCCCAGCAGAAACCGAACCAATACCAGAACCAGGGCGCCGGGAGCAGCTCCCAGCAGCACGCCCCTCATGGTATGTCTAAGCTGGAGGAAATGATGTCTCAGCTCCTTACCAACACCTCTAATACAAATCAGATCGCTGAGCAGCGCTACCAGCAGCATGAGGAGCGCTTTACGAATTATGAGGGAGATATGAGGGGCCAAAAGGCGTCGATGCAGGCCATAGAGAACCAGGTTGGCCAGATGGCAAAGATGATGTCTGAGAGACAGCAGGGTGGTCTTCCAGGCAACACTGAGCCGAATCCGAGGGGGCATGTGAATGCCATAATGACGAGGAGTGGTAAAACCACGGGACCTGACACATCGGGCTGACCACCGATCACTGAGACGGTCCAGACTGAGTCTTCGGACGAGGTGCACGCTAGGCGAGTCCCAGCAAGTACAGCACAGTTACCGAAGTCAGTCACAGATTACACTCCTCTTGTCCCGTACCCTAGCAGACTTAGGAAACAGAAGGACGAGGCCCAATACGGGAAATTCCTTGAGCTGTTCAAACAGCTATACATAAACATCCCGTTTGTGGAGGCCTTGGCCCAGATGCCTAAGTATGCGAAATTTCTGAAGGACATCCTCACAAACAAGCAAAAACTTGAGGACCTCTCCTGCGTTCTGTTGAACGAGAACTGCTCTGCAATTCTGCAGAATAGACTGCCCATGAAGATGGGAGATCCTGGTAGCTTTACCATCCCTTGTCTGATAGGTGATATGACTGTCAGTAATGCACTCGCAGACTTGGGGGCCAGCATAAACCTTATGCCTTATAAGGTTTTCGAGAAGTTGGATCTGGGTGAACCTTCACCCACCAGGATGAGTATTCGCCTCGCTGATCGTTCGATCAAGTATCCACGGGGGTTTGTAGAAAATATGCTTGTCAAGATTGACAAATTTGTTTTCCCTGTGGACTTTGTTATCCTAGATATGGATGAGGACTCTAAAGTTCCTCTGATTCTCGGACGTCCTTTCCTTAACACGGCAAGGACGATTGTTGACGTGGCTGCGGGCCAGATCACACTTCGAGTCAATGATGAGCACGTGACTTTTGACATTCAGAGGTCGATGCGCCATCCTGAGAGCCAAGACGATACACTATACTATCTTGATATAGTAGACCAGTGTGTGGCTCTCATGTTAGAGGTGCTTGGGAGAGAGATGTTTCGGACACACATCTGTTGTGTGGGAGCCTAGTGTAACATCGCGTATTTTTCCCCAATTATTAAATTAGTTAAATCACCATTTTTACCCATCATATACTCTTTATATATGATCTCAAAACAATACATATATACATTTTAACCATTTTATACTTATTATAATAATAACAATAACAATAATAATGCTAGTCTTTTTTTTTTACTAACCGTGCACTAATATGGGAAAACACCAATCATGCTTTTATTTGGATTAATGGCTGAAACCTTCCTTTTAATGCCAAAGAATTAGCCCCTAATTCGCAGCTTATTACCCGGTTTAAACCATCACAAGTCATAGATTGAGACTTTCCTTAAATTTTGCCTCCCCTTAAATTAAAACCTTGACTCCATAAAGAGCATTCACAGAGAAGTCTTCCCTCAAACTCCCCCTTTCTCTGCTCCCTTCTCCCGCAACCACTCTCTCACCCTAGCGGCCAGTGGCGGATGCACACTACATGAAGGGTGGGCATAGGCCCACCGTCCATGCAGCCATATACCATGAGTCCATGATGTTTTCATTTCAACCAGCCCATTAATTAACCAAACTGAAGTATATGATGCAGGTGGTGTCGTGGTAACCTGCTGTCCACTAATCCACCAAAAGCTATTTGGGCAAAATATATTAAATAATCATTTGATTGATCCTTTTAAAATATTCATGGCAAGTTCGTAAAATTTTGGAAATTGGGATAATTTTTTTTTTGCCAACCGACTTTTGGGTTTTACTACCTAAATATTTTGCTTTGATTTTATTTAATGATTTATATGTATCTTTTTCAGATTTTTCTAATAGTTGATTGCAATCCTCTATTCGTTTTTGAAACTCACGTCCCACAAGACCACAATGTCTAATTTGATCGTATTTATACAAAAAGTTATATAATATGTCTATTTTTTTACAATCTTATAGACAGAGTTATGTACTCATAGTCTTAACTATATTTGTGTAAGTTAATTTTTGTTTTTTTTTTTTTTAAACTACAAACTCTTAATAATTTCTTTTAAAAAGAAACCATCCTCAAGTGAAATTCTATATAGTAATAATACGAGACCCATCGGCTATCTCTACTCATTTTTAGTTGATATATAATGTGCCCACCCTACAAAAGAATTCTGTATCCGCCACTGCTAGCGGCGCCGCCGCTGACAACCACCACCATCTCAGCCACCAACAACCATCATCCAAGCCACCCTTACACCCACCTTGTCATCGATGCTTCTTCATATCTTGATGTTCAAAAACTCTTCATACGATTAATAATGAATTTCCGGCAAAGCGTTTATCTTTCCGGCAAAGTCATGTTTTTCTGGTGAAACCAAGAAGGAGATAACAAATACTGAGGTATTTTCTTATACATATTTATTTAGTCAGAAGAATAGTTAAACTATTTCTATACTTATTTTGGATGTTAACTTTTACTACTTTTTAGGAATAATAAATTTATTAAATGACTTTAATAACACCTCAAATAAAGAAAGTGGCGATTTTTGTAGTAATTGAAAAAAAGTAATAAGAAAATTTTTCCTTATAAACTTACAATAATTCGTATAGTTCATTATTTTTATTTTTTTTGATTTCTTTCACTTAATGAAACAATTAATGTTAGTCATATTTTGCCAAAAACATAAAGGTTTTATGATTTACGTAAAGTTTATACTTTAATGTCTAAACATAATTTTCAAAACAAGGATTTTGTTTTATAACTTTTGATGAATCCTTTTGAAAATTTGATGTTTTGGAAAAAAATAGACAACTTAAGTTGTCTGGCTTTATACAAAAACAGAGGAAACTCTGCCCAAATTTTTACAAAATATAATACGCTTATCGGACGAACCAAAACTATAAAAAGATACATGAACACTTAAATATATATATATATTATAATTTGTTAATGACGCAACGTTTTGAAAATAAATCCTAACTTCCAAACTTTTCATCGCCAAAGTACAAATATTTATAACGATAAAATACATACACTATCCGAGTTACAAAACGAGTAACATTCCAGTCGAATTACGCAAATATTATTTTCGCTATCCAAGATGTTTCTTTAGCAATAATTTCAAGACGCGACTATAAATACTACATCAAAGTACTTATTTTAAGTAACCATACAAACGCTTATATTTTCAATAAACCAAACCAAGTTGCTATCGGTCCGTTAAGTTATACGCATTGAGACACGTATTATTTACAATACGAGTCTAGGTAGTTGAATCAACTATCTTTACAACTAACAAATGAATTAAACTCTTTTGCATTAGAATTTAAGACGTCCTTTACTTCTAATAGGGAACAAGATGTTCAATTAATTCAAGTTCAGACTATTGTTTTGCTAGTACCTACACAGTGAATTTCAGGTGAGTTTTACATAGCCCCTTTTATTTATCACCATTTTTGGGGTGAAACATGTCATAACATCATTATTGCAATTCAATCATCAATGTGTCTATGTGTTTTCTATGTTGCATTATGTCTTGAGCATGATTAGAGTAAGCACCATTCTAGCATAATCATTAACTCCGTACAAGCCGACGGTATACATTGATAGATCTATTGGACTGACAATCCCACCCGGATACGTGCCTCCTACAAAGGTAGCGTGGGTGTTTGTTATCGCATAACATATTCAAGTGAACCATGAGCGTATGGTATGTATCATATTATAACAGTCATCAGGGTTGATTATGCACTCGATTTATTTCTAGTATGTTCTCACATATGGGCTAGATTGACATGACACATGAATTGCACATCATTTTTATTCATTTATCAAAAACCTATGTAATTCTCACCAACTTTTGTTGACCCAAAAATATTTTCAAAATTAACATGTTTCAGGTAACAATGAAGCTGAGGCTTGAGTATGCGTGAGGATTTAACATGAAGCTTTTGTTTGAAGCTATTAGAAGTTGTTGCTTTATTTTGATTTCATGTATTTGAATTTCTAGACAATCACTTTATGTTGGATATTTATATTATGAATAAATTATTTAAAATTTAAATTATACCATGTGCTACTGAAACAATCATCAATACGTGGCACCCCGATGTTTCCGCCATCGGTTGGGGTGTTACAGATTGGTATCAGAGCCATGGTTATAGGGAATTAGGTTATTAGAAAAATAATCTAGTCTATAACCATAGGATTTAAACCAGTACTTGCTTCTATTACTTGTAACCCTATTTGCTACCTTATCCTTATCTCTATCTCTATCCCCATCCTTATTCTTAGCCTAACTTGGTCTTGCCCACTCTCTTTCACTTACTTGCTATAATCCTAACGTACTTCTAGATTATTAGGGCAAATTCGTTGGGCTTAGACCTGATCTGTTTTGATAAGCCAACATTTTCGTTTGTTTGTGGTTAAATATTCACAATCTTTGTGTTTCATTTTCATTTATATCCCCTCATTTCCGTATAAATTCTAAGTTTTGAGTCTCAAAATTTTCGCAATTCAAATCTATTTTCTTCCTCTTATAATCCCCTCGTCAGCCTAAATTTCATGAATCATTTGTGGATCTCACAATCATATTTCATTTTACAAACTTGTAATATTACCCGCTTGTTTAATTATTTTCAACATCTAACCCAAATCGTATATTTCTCTTTACAACATATTACATATTTTACTTCTTAAATCATATTACATTCGGGCCAATTTTATTTTAAACCTTCCCCCTACATTTTTTTAAAGGCACCCTCAACCATAAAATTTCATCATATTCAAAATTTTAAAATCTTTATTCAAACTATAATCTTATAACCCGTTTATAGGAGATATTCTAACACCAACACTGAAGAGTACTAAATTTTGTCAAAAATTCATCACTTGAGAATTTCACTAACTATAGCAAATAAATATTTTTGTCAAAAAACCTATTATTCCACAAACTTATTTTCTAAATATCAAATGTTTGTGTATCAATTTACTGGCGTAACAAATGATCTAAAAAAATGTTTTAATATATTAGAAATCACTTCTTTTTATGGAATAATCCAAGTCAATTATACAAAACACCTCAACAAATTCTTGATTTTTGAAACCCGACATCGTGTTTAAAACTCCTGACTCATTGAAATATTTTGATCTAAATCCATAGTGTTCGTACTATTTAATGACTTTTGCTTTATGTACAAAACCAATTTTGAAAATAAAATTTTCCATCCACAGGAACAAAATTTACTCTACAATTTATCCATTGACACCTACTTATTTTCAACTTGTTCGAGCTTTTACAAATTTTTGGCAATTACCACAGTCATGTTTTCTCATACGCTTGTATCTAACCATTTATTCAAACCCCATGATTATTCTGCATGATCTCCTTACTATTTGTACCTCTTTGGAAAACCCATAAACAAACCCTTTATTAACTATTTTCACGCGCATTATCTTTCATAACTTTGATGATACTTTGAGTTCTTCATCATCCTCTCAAGAACTAAATTCATACTCTTTACCTTCTTGAACATGAACTTGATCCCTATGATAACCAAACTATTGAAAACTTGATTATTCGTTGCATCAAACTTGATTCTTAGGTATCCATGAGGATTTGATTATCTACATGAACATTTGATTATTCATGATATTTGGAAGCATGGAAAATAAACTATTTGCTATAAACACACCTAAAGTCATTAACCTTGTCTAGGGCAACTCTATTGCAGATTGCATGCTATATTTGATACTTGATGCATTTACCAACTTGCTTACATGTATGTATTATCAACTTGCAACTTATGTGTTCAATCAAAAACAATTGTTACACTTAATCAAACAACTGGTAGAGGATGAAGTACTTGCTCAACAGTTAGTAGAGTACCTAATAACCTGCTCAACGATTGGTAGAGGTCATCATGCCTGCTCAACAGTCGGTAGAGGTTCTAATAACCTGCTCAACGATTGGTAGAGGTCATCATGCCTGCTCAACAGTCGGTAGAGGTTCTAATAACCTGCTCAACGACTGGTAGAGGCTATCACACCTGCTCAACAATCGGTAGAGGTTTCTACTCACTGACTGGTAGAAGTCTTTTTCCTGCTCAACAGTTGGACACATCTTTGGATACATTATACATGTAAATTGATACAAAGATTTATTAGACTCATTGATACAAAGATTCAATCACAATGTTATTTTGCATTACTTACATGTGTGTTTAGAGTCATGGAAGGACACAAAACCCTAATGTAAGGTAAATTGGTGATTGCGGTCCGGAACGTAATCATGAATTTACAGGTACGTTAAGGTAGTGTGAAATTCTATCAAGGTTTTCGGTAAATAACAAATTATGAACTCTAGTTACCTGGTAGTCCATTTAGTTTTTCTATAGTCCATTAACTCGTGCATTACTTTTAGGATTCCTAAAACTTAAGATTCTTATCCTCCTTGCGATTTCAAGACTCTTATCCAAATTATTCGAAACATATTATTCTATTTATGTCGTGCCTAAACACAAAATTTTCCAGACCACAGTTGCCCTAAAGTCTACCCAATCACTCTCAACCCCGTGTTTTTATATAACTTCGGGACGAAGTTTCCAAAAGTAGGGGAGACTGTAACATCGCGTATTTTTCCCCAATTATTAAATTAGTTAAATCACCATTTTTACCCATCATATACTCTTTATATATGATCTCAAAACAATACATATATACATTTTAACCATTTTATACTTATTATAATAATAACAATAACAATAATAATGCTAGTCTTTTTTTTTTACTAACCGTGCACTAATATGGGAAAACACCAATCATGCTTTTATTTGGATTAATGGCTGAAACCTTCCTTTTAATGCCAAAGAATTAGCCCCTAATTCGCAGCTTATTACCCGGTTTAAACCATCACAAGTCATAGATTGAGACTTTCCTTAAATTTTGCCTCCCCTTAAATTAAAACCTTGACTCCATAAAGAGCATTCACAGAGAAGTCTTCCCTCAAACTCCCCCTTTCTCTGCTCCCTTCTCCCGCAACCACTCTCTCACCCTAGCGGCCAGTGGCGGATGCACACTACATGAAGGGTGGGCATAGGCCCACCGTCCATGCAGCCATATACCATGAGTCCATGATGTTTTCATTTCAACCAGCCCATTAATTAACCAAACTGAAGTATATGATGCAGGTGGTGTCGTGGTAACCTGCTGTCCACTAATCCACCAAAAGCTATTTGGGCAAAATATATTAAATAATCATTTGATTGATCCTTTTAAAATATTCATGGCAAGTTCGTAAAATTTTGGAAATTGGGATAATTTTTTTTTTGCCAACCGACTTTTGGGTTTTACTACCTAAATATTTTGCTTTGATTTTATTTAATGATTTATATGTATCTTTTTCAGATTTTTCTAATAGTTGATTGCAATCCTCTATTCGTTTTTGAAACTCACGTCCCACAAGACCACAATGTCTAATTTGATCGTATTTATACAAAAAGTTATATAATATGTCTATTTTTTTACAATCTTATAGACAGAGTTATGTACTCATAGTCTTAACTATATTTGTGTAAGTTAATTTTTGTTTTTTTTTTTTTTTAAACTACAAACTCTTAATAATTTCTTTTAAAAAGAAACCATCCTCAAGTGAAATTCTATATAGTAATAATACGAGACCCATCGGCTATCTCTACTCATTTTTAGTTGATATATAATGTGCCCACCCTACAAAAGAATTCTGTATCCGCCACTGCTAGCGGCGCCGCCGCTGACAACCACCACCATCTCAGCCACCAACAACCATCATCCAAGCCACCCTTACACCCACCTTGTCATCGATGCTTCTTCATATCTTGATGTTCAAAAACTCTTCATACGATTAATAATGAATTTCCGGCAAAGCGTTTATCTTTCCGGCAAAGTCATGTTTTTCTGGTGAAACCAAGAAGGAGATAACAAATACTGAGGTATTTTCTTATACATATTTATTTAGTCAGAAGAATAGTTAAACTATTTCTATACTTATTTTGGATGTTAACTTTTACTACTTTTTAGGAATAATAAATTTATTAAATGACTTTAATAACACCTCAAATAAAGAAAGTGGCGATTTTTGTAGTAATTGAAAAAAAGTAATAAGAAAATTTTTCCTTATAAACTTACAATAATTCGTATAGTTCATTATTTTTATTTTTTTTGATTTCTTTCACTTAATGAAACAATTAATGTTAGTCATATTTTGCCAAAAACATAAAGGTTTTATGATTTACGTAAAGTTTATACTTTAATGTCTAAACATAATTTTCAAAACAAGGATTTTGTTTTATAACTTTTGATGAATCCTTTTGAAAATTTGATGTTTTGGAAAAAAATAGACAACTTAAGTTGTCTGGCTTTATACAAAAACAGAGGAAACTCTGCCCAAATTTTTACAAAATATAATACGCTTATCGGACGAACCAAAACTATAAAAAGATACATGAACACTTAAATATATATATATATTATAATTTGTTAATGACGCAACGTTTTGAAAATAAATCCTAACTTCCAAACTTTTCATCGCCAAAGTACAAATATTTATAACGATAAAATACATACACTATCCGAGTTACAAAACGAGTAACATTCCAGTCGAATTACGCAAATATTATTTTCGCTATCCAAGATGTTTCTTTAGCAATAATTTCAAGACGCGACTATAAATACTACATCAAAGTACTTATTTTAAGTAACCATACAAACGCTTATATTTTCAATAAACCAAACCAAGTTGCTATCGGTCCGTTAAGTTATACGCATTGAGACACGTATTATTTACAATACGAGTCTAGGTAGTTGAATCAACTATCTTTACAACTAACAAATGAATTAAACTCTTTTGCATTAGAATTTAAGACGTCCTTTACTTCTAATAGGGAACAAGATGTTCAATTAATTCAAGTTCAGACTATTGTTTTGCTAGTACCTACACAGTGAATTTCAGGTGAGTTTTACATAGCCCCTTTTATTTATCACCATTTTTGGGGTGAAACATGTCATAACATCATTATTGCAATTCAATCATCAATGTGTCTATGTGTTTTCTATGTTGCATTATGTCTTGAGCATGATTAGAGTAAGCACCATTCTAGCATAATCATTAACTCCGTACAAGCCGACGGTATACATTGATAGATCTATTGGACTGACAATCCCACCCGGATACGTGCCTCCTACAAAGGTAGCGTGGGTGTTTGTTATCGCATAACATATTCAAGTGAACCATGAGCGTATGGTATGTATCATATTATAACAGTCATCAGGGTTGATTATGCACTCGATTTATTTCTAGTATGTTCTCACATATGGGCTAGATTGACATGACACATGAATTGCACATCATTTTTATTCATTTATCAAAAACCTATGTAATTCTCACCAACTTTTGTTGACCCAAAAATATTTTCAAAATTAACATGTTTCAGGTAACAATGAAGCTGAGGCTTGAGTATGCGTGAGGATTTAACATGAAGCTTTTGTTTGAAGCTATTAGAAGTTGTTGCTTTATTTTGATTTCATGTATTTGAATTTCTAGACAATCACTTTATGTTGGATATTTATATTATGAATAAATTATTTAAAATTTAAATTATACCATGTGCTACTGAAACAATCATCAATACGTGGCACCCCGATGTTTCCGCCATCGGTTGGGGTGTTACACCTAGATGGCATTATGCAGGAGGGCCATAAAGATGAGCAGCCGGTCTATCAGATCGGTGATGATGGTTCCCAAAGTCCGGAGCGTTTTGTGGAAATTGAGCGAGAGGAAGAGGAGAAGGCGAAGCCGTCTGTTGAGGACCCACCGTCTCTAGAGCTGAAGGAGCTCCCACCGCATCTCGAGTATGCATTTCTGGATGAGGAGGGGCGTCTACCGGTGATCATATCGTCTTCATTGTCTGTGGAAGAAAAGAGCGAGTTGTTGAGGGTTTTGAAACTTCATAAACGGGCAATTGCCTGGAAGATCATGGACATCAAGGGGATTAATCCCTCATTCTGTACTCATAAAATTTTGATGGAGGATGTCCATAAGCCTTGTGCGCAGCACCAAAGGCGTCTGAACCCGAACATGCAAGAGGTTGTTAAATCCGAGGTAATTAAACTGCTTGATGCTGGATTGATATATCCTATCTCAGACTCTGTTTGGGTTAGTCCTGTGCACGTCGTGCCCAAGAAGGGTGGCATGACGGTGGTCACAAATGATAGGAATGAGTTGATTCCTACGAGGACCGTCACGGGGTGGAGAGTTTGCATTGACTATCGCAAGCTCAATGACGCCACCCGCAAGGATCACTTCCCGCTTCCATTCATCGATCAGATGTTGGAACGACTGTCGGGGAAGTTGTATTACTGTTTCCTTGATGGTTTCTCGGGGTATTTCCAAATCTCTATCGATCCTATGGACCAGGATAAGACGACCTTCACATGCCCTTTTGGCACATTCGCCTACAGGCGTATGCCATTTGGGTTGTGCAATGCCCCGGCAACCTTCCAGCGTTGCATGATTGCCATTTTTCACGACATGATCGAGGACTCCATGGAGGTGTTCATGGATGATTTTTCAGTCTTTGGGAGTTCTTTCGATCAATGTCTAGGAAATCTGGAGCGGATGCTGCAGAGGTGCGAAGAGACCAGTCTTGTGCTAAATTGGGAGAAATGTCACTTCATGGTGAAGGAAGGAATAGTCCTCGGGCACAAGGTCTCTCAAAATGGGTTGGAGGTTGATCCTGCCAAAGTAGATATCATTTCTAGGCTCCCTCCGCCCTCCTCTGTCAGAGCTATCCGCAGTTTTCTGGGTCATGCGGGTTTTTACAGGCGATTTATCAAAGACTTTTCAAAAATCGCCCGTCCGATGACCTGATTGTTGGAGAAGGATGCACCGTTTGTGTTTGGTGCAGAGTGTGTGAAGGCATTTGGCCTTCTGAAGCGTTTGCTTGTTGAGGCCCCTATATTGGTAGCACCCGACTGGGGACTGCCATTCGAGATCATGTGCGACGCGAGTAACTTCGCGATAGGGGCGGTCTTGGGACAGCGGAAGGATAAGCACTTCCACCCGATCTACTACGCTAGTAAGACTCTTCATGACGCTCAGGAGCATTATACCACGACCGAGAAAGAGCTTCTAGCTGTAGTGTTTGCATTCGACAAGTTTAGATTGTATTTAGTGCTGTCGAAGACCATTGTCTATACGGACCATGCAGCGATCCGATACCTTTTTAGCAAACAGGACGCGAAACCGCGCCTGATTAGGTGGATCTTGCTGCTGCAAGAGTTCGATATAGAGATTCAGGACAAGAAGGGTGCCCTGAATGTTGCCGCTGATCATCTGTCCAGACTCGAGCATGATGATGCCTAGAACTGCACGTGGGATACCATTAATGACAATTTTCCCCACGAGTTCTTGATGAGCGTCGAGTCGGTGGAAGATGTATCGCCATGGTTCGCGGATTTTGCGAACTACCTCGCGTGCGGGATCCTCATCAAAGGATTGTCGCACCAGCAAAAGAGGAAGTTCTTCGCGGACCTCAAGCATTACTTCTGGGATGACCCATTTTTGTTCCGGGTCGGGGCGGATCAGCTGATTCGCCGTTGCGTGTTCGGGGTTGAGGCGGCGCAGATCTTGCGCGACTGTCACGAGGGGCCTACCGGAGGTCACCACGGAGCGAATTACACTGCCAAAAAAGTGTTAGACTCCGGGTTTTATTGGCCCACACTTTTCCGTGACGCTCAGATATTGGTCGGTGCATGTGATTCGTGCCAGAGGGCGACGAACATATCGGCACGCGACCAAATGCCGCAAAATCCCATCCAAGTCTGTGAGGTCTTTGACATTTGGGGCATAGACTTCATGGGACCATTCCCCTCCTCACGGGGTAATAAATACATACTCGTGGCGGTTGACTATGTGTCAAAGTGGGTGGAGGCACAAGCCTTACCCACAAATGATGCCCGAGTAGTCGTGAGGTTTGTTAGAGGCTTGTTCTAGCGGTTTGGTGCCCCGAAGGCACTAATTAGTGACCGTGGCACGCATTTCTGCAATGCGCAGCTTGATCGCGCGTTAGCACGTTATGGCGTCCAGCACAGGTTATCCACCCCGTATCATCCACAGACAAGTGGACAGGTGGAGGTCACGAACCGTGGATTGAAGCGAATCCTTGAGCGGTCGGTTAATCAAAACCGCAAGGATTGGGCTGACAAGCTTGATGACGCGCTGTGGGCCTTTAGAACTGCCTACAAGACGCCTATTGGGACGACTCCCTTTCGGCTGGTCTATGGCAAAGCGTGTCATCTCCCTGTCGAGTTGGAAGATAGGGCATTCTGGGCTCTTAAAACGGCGAATTTGGATCTTAAGATCGGCGGTGAGACCCGTTTCTTACAGATTCACGAGCTGGAGGAGCTACGGCAGTCGCCTGAAAAGCCAGAAAGATTTTTAGGTAGGCGATTTAGTTTTGCTTTTTAATTCTCGCCTGCGCCTCTTTCCTGGAAAGTTGAAATCCCGCTGGACAGGACCGTACACTGTTAAGGAAATATATCCATACGGTGCTGTCTCGATCGCAGATTCTGTGGGTTTGACTTTCAAAGTCAACGGTCATCGCATAAAGTCTATGTTGAAGGACCGGTTGACCAAACCGTAGAGGAAATCGATCTCTACGCCCCACACGTCTCATAAAGTGTGGGGAAGTGAGTCTAGCTAGCGACTCGTTAATAAATATAGCACGGCGCGTATGGGCGCGCCAAATGGGGTAGTAGGTAATTAGTTAGTTTAAATTTTTTTTTTTTAGCTTTAATGTCGTTTCGAGTTTTGTGCAGGTTCATACAGGTTTGATCGGAGCCGGAAGGAGCAATGAAGCGCATACAGTCGCCAAACAGGTTAAACTTAGCTAAAATGATGTTTTCGGACGAATTGGAACCGCTGCGCGCGAAACTGCAGTTGCAGCCTCAAAACTGCAAATCTGCAGGTCGTGCACGGTCAAGCGCACGCCCGTGCAGCTGATCGTGCATGACCCGGTGCACTGGGGTGCATAGAGGGGTGCAAAAAGGGAAGTGCACGGCCAGGAGCACGGCCGTGCACCTGACCGTGTGGGCCAAAAAAAAGCCCAGTCCATTCACGTGGGTATAAATACCACCTTAACTCCAAAACCCTAATACTCTTGCACCCCCAACCGCACACTCGTTCCATCTTGCAAAAACCACCCGAAAATCATCATTTTGGCTACAAATCTTCGCTCCTTTCCTTCAAATCCACCGAGGTACGAATCCCTTCATCTTATTGCACTTGTATTCGGGATTTTTAGTTTGAATCTGCTTTGTTTTCATATGTTAGGTCTTGATTTGGGGGTTCTCTTCATAAAAATTTATAAACCCACTAATCTTGTTTAGTTTTAGTTTGTAATAGTTTAGTTTTTGTTTATTGTTAATAAAACCTTGCACTCGCCACCCCAAATCGTGTTTACATTGTTAATCTTTAAAGAATAGTTGTGATTTGGGGATTTTGGGAGAGATGGTTGCAAAAATACACAATTTTCTGCAACTGTACAGTCGTGCACGGCCAAGTGCACGCCCGTGCAGCTTACCGTGCACGACCCAGACCTGTGCTTGAAATCTAGGCTGCACGGCCAGGTGCACTGCCATGCACATGACCGTGCACCCTCAACAGATTCAGGACAGAACGTACAGAAGTCTGTTTTGGACATCCGGGACTTCTATTTTTGGTATTCTAACAGCTGAATTGTCATTTTTTGTGCAGATGGCAGCAAGGTTCCTAGAATTTGACAACCGTAAGAGCAGGGACGCCCCGTGCATCCCCGAATTCACTAAGTTATGGAGCCGGAGACGGTCGATTGGGCATCCCCTTCGACTCAAACTGGGACTGCTGGACACAATCAACCAGCGTACCAGGTTTGATATGATGGTTTCACCCAAGATGTTGAACCTCTTGACCATAAATCGACCGATCTACCTTGAGCCTACGATCGAGTTTTTAGCTACCTACAAATATAAGAAACCAGCAGAGGGAGAGCAAAAGACGTTCCATGAGAAAGACATTAAGTTTAGGCTGGGGGAAAGTGGCACAAGATGTCGGTTGCTAGATTGGGAAGATTGTTGGGAATATACAATGAGCTGGAGACGGACTCAGAGGATTTCCCAACGACTCATTGCTTTGCTGATAACCATGAGAGGGGTGCTTTTTGGTTGAGGATTGCCATTGGACCACCATATAACCCACGAAAGTCCAAGGCAACCAAGATCATCGACCCGTTACTTCGTCTGCTTCACCACACCTTCAGTCACACTATATGTGGCCGAAAGGACAGTTCGGGGAACTGTCCTACTCCCGATCTATTATACTTCTATCAACTGGTTGAGGGTGTCCCCTTGAACTTGGCCGCACGAATGGCCGAGTTCTTTCTCACTGCCGGGGGCACCAAAGACGGGAGTGAGATTCACGGTGGTGAATACATCACGGTGATCGGTGAAGCCTTGGACATCTTGACCGACGAGGTCAAAGCTGGACTAGAGCTTGTCACACACGGTCCTTCATTGATCTGCGCTCGCTGGGGAGGCAGAAGCTATATGTCAGTACACCAGATGGACCACGCCTCATCGCAAATGGGGTGATTTGGGACCCTCTGCCTCCGACACTCCCTGAGGATGAGCACATGGTAGATACTAAGCAGCCGGGAGGAGACCATGAGCATGAGGGAGGCGGAACACCGCCAGGGACGCCACCTCAGACACCACCGCGTCCCGATCAGCAGCAATGGCCTCCTGGCATCCCCTCCTATCCAGAGTTTTATCAGCAGTTCCAGACCATGGATCTGACAGTGCAGCAGATTAGTGCACAGCAGGGGACTTCCCAACAGGAGCAGCAGTACCTGCGCAGCGGTCTGGAGCAGGTGCAGGATGACATACGTGCTGGTTTTGATTATTTATTTTCAGGTTTGGAGAGAGCTCATCCAGGGTACTTCAGGAGTCCTCCCCGGTTCACTCAGAGAGGTGCACCTGGCGACCAGCCAGGAAGCTCCAGTCAGCACCAGTGGGGCTGGGGAAACCAGTAGCCGCCTAAATCTGCATGATTTCAGTTGTTAGTATTTATTTATTTATTTATGCTTTCAGTACATTCTTTTCGGGTCTGCGTACCCAAGACATTTTAGCATTTGTTTTTGAACAATTTCTTTTCAGTATTTTTATCGCTTTCTGTAGTTTAATTTAGTTAAACATGTGGATGTGACTGATGGTTTTGATGAGTTTGTTTTTTGTCAAGAATGTTGATATTGCAGGGAACTGGCGAGCACCGTTATCGGGGCTCATGCCGTCCATTTACCCGGACGTTTCTTCGACACCAGGGGAGTATTATTCTCCTTTTTCCCACTATAGATAGCTAACTCATAAACGCTGTCTATCGTCACATTGGGGACAATGTGAATTTCAAGTGTGGGGAGGGATTATATCTTGTTTGTCCTCTTGTATATATATATATGTTAAAAAAAACCCTTTAAAAGTACATATATGTATATATTCTCATATAAACATCAAGCCTAACTAAATTTTGATAAAGATAACTCGAGGCGCGACAAACAGATGAGAAACGAGCGTGTTATATTCGTACACTTGCACCCATTTCCTTCCGGTTACGTGAGCGTTTGAGCCTTAGAATAGATTACATTTCTTTGACATGCTTGCGAGTGAGCCGAATGTTTTGTGCAGTTTAGAACTTGTCACTAGTATACTTGTTTAGACCAGATACGTGTGAGATTGTACGAACATGATTGAGGCATTTAGGATACCCTTTTGATTTAGCCTTTTCTTTTCGTTCTATCTGTTTCCCGCACCCATATATTATCCACTAGTTAACCATGTTGAACCTAATCCCGTGTTTTTCTTATTTACCACACCATTTCACCACTAAAACCAAACAACCTTTTTCTTTTTGAACCCTTGTGTTAGAACTCGGTTTAGGTTATTGTTTAACTAGTTTATGTATTGTAAATAGTTCGTTCTCGGGTATATCTGTTTAAAACCCGTATGTTGATATTATTTCAGTTTCAGTTCATTATATATATCATAGATATATATATATATGCTAAAAAAATCCAGAAAAATAGAACACCCTAAAATAGGGTGAATTAGCAGTATTCGAGCAGTTTTTAGATCTTTAAAGTTAAGAATTATAAGTTAGCTCGATTTAAAAAAAAAATCGCCTATATTCGCGTTTGTTTTGTACAGTTGTATTAGTTGATATTATTTAGACATAACCGCCGAGTTTTAGCCGATTCGTCACTGTAAATATCCATTCCATACCCTTACCTTTGCCTGACATTACAACCCGTAAAAGACCTCTTGATTTGTGCTCTTTCACACGTTAGTTGGTGAAGACTAGATCTTTTGACAAGCTTATGATATTGCACGAATCATTGTCTTGGCAATGGAGCGATTTACACATACACATTACACGTATGTATCATAAATAAAACCGAGTGTGTGTGAACATTGTGAGTCGTGTACGGGTTAGCATGCTTTGTGGATCGGAAGCGAATCGTTGCTTTTTTTAGTATCTTGTCCCCTGTTTATACCTCTTGTGGGCTTTGATTATTATCGTTTGTACAGGTAATATTTTGTCTTTGTTGCCTCTTGGCGAGTTTTTCGTTTATTTATGTTTTGTTGTTTGCTTGAGGACAAGCAAAGTTCAAGTGTGGGGAGGTTTGATATACGTTAAAATATACATATTTAAATCCCCGATTAAGCTCCCAATTTACGCGTTTTCGACCATAATTGCACGAATTTGGTACTTAACCGCTTCATATATTTATTTCAGGTCTTAAAAGGCACCTCGAAGACAAAGTCGAAGAAACCGGGCTAAAAACGGACAAGACGGACAACTTCTACAAAATTGACCAAGTCTGGAAGTTGTGCACGGGAGTGCCAAATCTGTGCACTCCCGTGCGGGTCACATCTGCTCGGGAACAAGCCTGCACGGTCAGGCGCACCAGGCAGTGCACTCCTTTGTGCTCGGCAACACCAAGATCAGCACGGCCGTGCACCCTGATGGCACTCCCGTTCCAAAAATCAAGATATTTTCAGGAATCACCCAGCCACTTGCCCACTCGACCACTTGCACGTCAACTCGCCAAAGCAAAAGTGCACGGCCAGGAGCACGGCCGTGCACCTGACCGTGCACACCTTCGAAATTTGCTTAAATACAGAACACAGCCCTCTGTTACAGCCATTGGGTTTTGGAGAGCGAATTTGGGCGATTTTCTGGACTTTCCAAGCTGCTGGTCAGGCGTTTGACAAGCTCGGGATCTCATCCTACTCATCTAACATCATCCAATCCTTCACATTCAAGATTTATGGTTTGATCTATAAACTTTAAGTTTGTTCAAATCTGAATATTTTGGCTTGTTTGTGTCGTTTATGTATTGCATTATAGTCTACGGATATTATCTAGTAATCGTTTGTAGTTAAAACAATCGTTTGCGTGAAATCAAGTTTTGTATAAATTAGGCATTTTTCATGTTTGAATCTTGATGATCATAATGCAACCTTGTTTCATTGTTGATAGATTTGTAGTTGTGTTCGGATGACTTTGATGATTATCGAATGTGTTAGGCGGATTACTTGTTGAGAAAACCGTCCGTTTAATCGTCCGGTAGTAAACTAGTTAACTTGTTAATAAAGTTTACACCATGAAACTGTAACCGGGTATTGGTTTGGTTAAAGTCACTCAGATAATGATTATAAATGTTTACCGGCACGTAAAAGAGTTTAAAAAGCTTAATGGTGTTGTTACTAATCTTTGACACGGTTAATGATCTTTGCTAGTTATTTTGGTAGAAATAGCGATCTTAGTAGATTTGTGTTCAAAGTTAGTAAAATGGAATAGGTTGTGAATTGCTCTACTTTATGCTAGTTTCGGTGGTCGTATTGTGTATTCGATATTGCTTTCCTTGATTAGTGCGGTTGAGGACTCCCGAAAGGTGATACTAACCCTTCTTTAAAGATTCGCATGAGATCATATCAGCTGCTCGCTAATGAACGACTTGAGGTGGCTAACGTGTGTATTCGTGTTAGCTTTCCATATAGTTGTCATGTTAGGATGCCCGAAAGGGACACTAACTGTCGGAAAATGGGAATGTTGATCACGCCTTTATTTCTTATATAGATGACATGCTAGGATTGGCGTATTATAGCTTATATAGTTATATTTTCTATTTGGAGTCGTAGTTAAGTTATTTACATGTTTTAGAATTAATTTAGTTTTAAACAAAACTCAAACTTATCTTTTACTTACTGGTGAATCGGGGATAGAGTTTTAGTACCATTGCTCCGCGCGCGTCCATGGATCGATACTTGGTTATTATCTGTACTTACTACATATATGACAGGGTACACTTGCCCTAGTGTGTGTGTTTTAATATGAAGGTTGAAACCATTTTTATAAATATTAAAGCAAAAACGTGTGTTAAAATCCATTGTAAAATATGTATAGTTACGCACACGTCAATGACGAATCTTGGGAATGGTGTATACGAGAAGAAGATGACAACGACTTCGACCCACAACTGAAATATGGTATGTTCGTCTACCTCTAAAATGTTATTTTTTTTAAAATGTGCCTCTTTACCTCGATGATCAGGTTAATAATGAGGTGTTTATTGTTTGTTTTCAGCTAATCGACCTGATTTCTTCACTTTAAAGATTTATCATGGTGGTGACTTTACTGAATTTCCAGATGTGAGTTATGAAGGGGGTAAGTTTGATTATATTGACAAGATTGACTCTGATCACTTTTCTGTCATAATATTGAATGATATGATGGTAACATTGGGTTATTCAGACAAGGACGTAGTTGTATACCATTTCAGGATACCTGGTGAACAATTAGATATAGGTTTAAGACCTTTAGATAATGACAGTGATGTTTTGAGCTTAATTAAGTATGCTAAAAGTAGTAAAGTGATTGACGTTTATATTCAGCATGTTCAAAAATTTGATGCTAAAAAAGATGAAAGTGAAAAGATACATGAGGCTGATTTTGTTGATTTGGTTGATGAAGTGGAAGTTAGTGATAGGGAAAAATGTAGTGATAAGTCTGGTCAGGTTACTGATAGGGAAAATGGTAGTGAAAGTGATGATGCTACTTATCAACAGCCTATTACTGGTGATGATCATTCTGAGTATGACGATAATGGTAGTGATGGTAACAATAAAGAGGGTAGTAAAGGTAAGGATAAAGGTAAAAAGAAGGTTGATGATGAGGGTAGTAAAGGTAAAAAAGGTTGATGAAGAAGATTCTGATTCTGATTTCTTGGTAGATGAAGATAATATTGTTCAAGATTATGATGTTGATATGGATGAGTTTAGAGCAGCAGTTGACTTTGACATTAGTGATGATGGAAAGAACTTGAATGACAATGAAGATGAAGATGTGGAAGGTATGGAGGAACAGGTTGACTTAGATGGGTTTGATAGTCTTAGTGAGCTTGATGATGATACCACTTTGAGCAGAGCTTGTAGGATTGTTAGGAAGAAGAAGAAAAAAGTGAAAGGTAAAAAAACTGATGAATGTCCATTCTTTGTTAGTCAGACATTTTCTGATAGAGATGAAATTAAGGCATTGGTGAAGAGTCATGCAGTTCAGTCAAGGAGGCAACTTTTTATTACAAAGAATGACAAAGCAAGGTTCAGGGTTATTTGTTTATGTAGGAACATAAGTATTGGTAGTTGGGATAGTAATGAGAAAATGACAAATATGGGTACAAGTGAACCCAAGAAGAGACATTCAAGATCTAAATTGGATGGTAGGGCCAACAAGAGTAAAGGTAAAAGTGGGACAAGTAAGGGAATTTCTGGAAACAAAAAAACAAACCCTAAACCTAAAAAGAAGATTCCTCCTCCCACTTGCCCATGGTCTTTACATGTATCAAACGTTGGTGGAGAGGGGACTTGGATTGTGAAAACTTATCTTAATGAGCATACTTGTCTACAAACAAGGGCTGTTAACTTGTGCACTGTGAGTTGGCTGGAAAAGCAAATACTTCAGAAGGTTAGATACAACCCTGCTATCCCTGCTTTACAGTCTGAGTTGCAGCAACAATATCAGGTTCAGGTGACTATTAATCAAGTGTTTAGGGTTAAGACAATGGCCATTAAGAAGATTCAGGGCGCTTTTGGTCTCAATATGGCATGCTGAGGGAAAATGGTGAAGAGCTGCTGAGATCTAACCCAGGCTCTACAGTGAAGATTGATGTTGAACCATTATGTAATCCTAGCAGTCCAACAAGACAGTTTAGGAGGATGTACATTTGTCTAGGTGCATTGAAAGCTGGATTTAAGGCAGGAGGGAGACCAATACTAGTGCTTGATGGATGTTTTTTGAAAGGGCCATTTCCTGGTTAGATCTTAACAGCTGTAGGAGTGGATGCAAACAATGGAATTTACCCAGTTGCATATGAACTGGTTGAGGCTGAGACAACTGTTACATGGACATGGTTTTTAGAATTATTGGGTGATGATTTGGATTTGGATTCTAGCAGCAACTTCACTTTTATAAGTGATAGACAGAAGGTACCATCTTTTTTACACATAACTTCTTAATTGTTTGTTTTACATATGCCTATTGCACTAACTGTGTTCAAATTTAGGGTATCATTCCTGCTATCAGTAAGGTGTTTCCAATGTCTGAGCATAGGTTTTGCTTCAGACATATACATGAAAACATGAAGCCAAGGTGGAGAGGTGATGTGTACAAAAAGTTGTTATGGGGATGTGCTGTTGCAACAACACCACAAGCTTTTGAGAAGGCAATGAAGGCAGTTCAGGAGAAAGATCAAGCTTTGTATGCTTGGTGTAATGGTCCATTAACATCTGCAGCAGAAACTGCATTTGCAACAATCAAGGATGAGGCTTCACAGTATACAGTCATTTGGAATGGAGGTACAAAGTATCAAGTGAGCACACATTACAATGACCATCAAGACCAAAGGACTGTTAATCTAGATGAGAGGTCTTGTTCCTGCAACAAATGGAAGCTTATTGGCATGCCTTGTAGGCATGCAGTAGCATGTATTTGGAACAGGGCCCTGTATGGTCAAGGTGATGGTATTCCTGAAAGATGGGTGGATAAAGCTTACTCTATAGATACATGGAAGAAGGTGTATGCATACACAGTAGACCCTATCAATGGCATGGATATGTGGCCAACTTCAAAGTGTCCAACGACATTGCTTCCTCCTAAATATCATGTCCAGATTGGTAGACCCAAGAAAAAGAGAAAGAAGTCTACAGAGGAGCTTTTAGAGGCTAGCCAATCAGCAAGTCAGAAGAAGACAAGGAAACCTAAGGAGGGACCATCTGAGGTGGAAGTTCAAAATATGACCCAATCAATCACACCTACTGGGAAACTGCCAAGAAAGGGTAATTCTTTAACCTGTAACAAGTGCAAACAAAAGGGACACAACAAGAGGACCTGTGGAAGGGTAGCTGGATCACAAGGTGGGGGTACAGGAGTTGTTGGATCAGGGGAGGCTGGAAATGCAGGTTGAAGGGTGAAGATCACAGCTTCACAACTTGTTAAGTAGTTTATGTTATGTTTTGGGTCAGTTGGCATGTACTAGTGTCAAACTGTTTACTAATTTTATGTCTTTTGGGTATGTAATTTGTCTGAAAACTTGATCTTTTGGTTTGCTGTTAGTTGTTTAAGACATGTTCCAACTTTGGTATGTAATTTGGCTTGTTGGTTAAATGTTATGGTTGTTAAATGTTATATTCTTGTCAGATTTTATGGTTACATGTCATTGTCAGATTTTATGTTTTGTTGTTTGCCTTAATGGGTCAACATTCAACAGTTGGTCATTCAACATTCAAGTTCAAAACACTTACACACAAATGTTACCAAAACATTAACTTCTTTCCATCTTCACCAAAAGATTACAATTACATAATTCATTACAGACCCATCATCATCTTACTACATCATTAACCTACAAACCATACCATTCTAATACATTAACCTACAACCACAATCAAAACCCATCAACCACATATCCAAACCCTACATTACTGCTTCATATAGTCAGCACAAACATCATCCATGAAAACCCTAGACCTAGTTTCAACATCCTGTTTTGCTTCGACATTTTCTTCAATAGATGATCAGCTTCTGCTTTCTTGGCAAACATCCTCCTAATATTGTCTTCATGCCGACGTATTGTGTCCAACAGAGCAGGGACCAGCACAGTAGGGTTTGTACACATAGGGGGTTCAGCCCAATCAACGAACCCACACCCATTTATGCAATAATAGAACCTACGACCTGGATTATGAGTTGTCCATGAGATTTTGAGGACGGTTGTTGATCCACATGAGCACATCACCATGATTTCAGAGACAAATTGTTAGTTTGATTGTTTACTTGAAGGTGTGATGTGTTTTAGGGTTTTAAACCCTTTAAATAGGGGAAGACGAAGATGACTGGGTTTTTTTATTTATTTAAAATTATCATAGGCTATCAAATGACAATAGTGTCGTTCATTAAAGTGGGAAAAAGACAACACTACCCCTGACATTAACGAGCTTTTTTAACTGGGTTAGTGAAAAAGACGAATTTGGCAAAAAAAATCCAAACCTCAGGTAAGGAATTGAAAAAAAAAACTTTTTTGTACTGGAGTGGCAAACTGGACCAAACTCAGGGACGAAATTGGCATTTAACTCTAGTATATATATATATATATATATTAATTATTACAAGTTTATTTATAAATAAATTCAAAATTCTAGAAATAAAACTAAACAGTTCTATAAAATTCGACAAAAACTATTTCAGACTTATAAACTAATAACCTTTATAAAAATAAATTTTATTTTTGGAAAAAGATTAATTAATTATTTTTGATCAATTTATTTAATTTTAATCATAATAAATTCATAATAAATTCATTTTCCATCATTTTTGCACCAAAATTTTGCATAAATTATTTTTATTAATCTAGATTAGAAATATAATTTTGTAACCTAAAATTTATGAAATTTATTATTTTTAAATATGATTACCATGTTTTGATTAATATGTTATAATTTATTATATACACTTTAATTACGAAAATAATTTTATAAAAATTATTTTCACACTATAATATTTTAGTACAACCACCCTTGATTAAGATTTTACAAAAATCCTTTTATTTATTTATATTCTTAATTTCTTCGTTACTTATTATCTAATTAACAATTATTTTAAATTAATTATTAAACAATCGTCAATCCCCAAATTAGGAACCCTAGAATACCTTTAGACTAGAAAACTTAGACTTTTAAGTTTTCCCAACACTTATGTTATTGCCTTGAACATAGGGTAATACTTGGGAACGTTTGGGCCACATTTAGAGTATTTCAAAGATTCAACACTCTTGCTAAGGTGAGTTTACATAGCACCTTTTTACTATTTTATATTTTTGGGGTGAAACGTGTTTAAATATTTTTGATACAATAGCAAATACTCATTCTCATTATGTTGAAACGTGTTGATTCATTTTGACTTGTAACAAAAAGACACAATACAACCATTATCATTGATCAAGCCGTCTGTTTAGATTATAGCGCTTTAGGTCTGACAAACCCATCCCCCGCATAAATTCAGGGATGATCGAAAGCAGTTACACTTTTACTAACTTGCGAGTTAGGTCTCAGTCGACACAAGGTTTGATTGTACAAAAGACGCATTGTTACATGTCGGACTCATATTCTTACATTATTCATTAGTATATCTCAACTATGATTGCTATACAACACATTGTTTTCAACTAAATGCAAAACCTATGTATTCTCACCAACTATTTATAGTTGACCCTCCATCTTTCCAACTTAACATGTTTAAGGTTTTATTTGCTATTGGAAGTCATACAAGTCTTAAAACACATAGGAGCTTTGGACCTAGTTTATATTAATCAAGCTTTTGTAATCATTACTTGTAAGACAAATTGTAAATCGTTTAATATTATTCAACTTTCATTTAGTACCATGAGCTATTGAGCAAATCATCTCTACGTGGCACCTCAATGTTTCCGCCATCGGTTGGGGTGTTACGGCTATATTAATAGTTTAAACTTGGGAAGTTTTGGGGGTAATGCTGAGTTTCATTTTGATTGGGTGCCATCAGCGGGTCGGTCAGGAGGACTCGTTTCTATGTGGGACCTAAGGTTCTTGGTAATGTGAGTGTTGTGAAGAACGATAACTTTTTGATTGTCTCAGGCGAGTTAAAGGATTGTGGTAAGAAAGTTTCTTATGTTAACGTATATGTGCCGCAGAATTAGAAGATAAGAGACGGGTGTGGAACGCTTTAAGAGCATCGGTTAGTATAGATGATAGTTTCTGGATTTTAGGAGGGGACTTCAATTGTGTTAGGAACCGTGAAGAAAGAAGGAACTCGAAGTTTAAGGTTGTGGCGTCTTCGGAGTTCAATGAATTTATAGACGATATGGGTTTATATGAGTATAATCTGCGTAATCGGAAGTTAAGGCTTTTTTTAGGACGAAATTAAGTTGTATTGACCGCATTTTTGTGTCGTCAAGTTTATTTAATAGTTGGCCTAATGCGGAGTATCGGGTGCTACCAAGGCAACATTCCGATCATTGTCCGTTAGTTTTGAAGATGGTATCTCTTAATTTTGGAGCAAAGCCATCTCGCTTCTTTAACTCTTGGCTCAATAGGGATGGTATTGAATAGATTGTGTCAAAGGCGCTGGTGATTGAACAAGACTCGGAATTAATACCGAATTTAAGATTTATGGAGAAACTTAAAAGAATCAAATGTTTGTTGCAGCACTGGATGAAAGATATAAAAAATAAGAAAGCAGAGGAAGTGTCATGTTTGAAGAAAGACTTATGCGATTTGGAAGTTTGTTTGGATAGTCGTGATTTGTCCGAAGAAGAAAAATGGGTATTTGAGGAGGGCTCTAATCGGTTGAAGGTTATTGAATTTCTGGAACTTAAGGATTTGAAACGGAAATCCTGGGTTAAATGGGCGAAGGAGGGAGATAAGAATACATCGTTTTTTCACGGTTTTATCAATAGCCGGAAGGCGAGCAATGGTATTCCTGGGCTAACGATCAATGGAGTTTGGGAAACGCGTCCGAGCTTTATTAAAAAAGAGGTTTTGGTTTTCTTTTGGGATAAGTTTAAAGAGTAGATGGTTAACCGCCCGAAGCTTATGTGTTATGACTTGTGGTCCCGTTCTCAGAATTGGAAATCAAAGAAGTCGTGTTCAGTTGTGGGAGTGATAAAGCTCCAGGCCCGAATGGCTTTAATTTCCGGTTTGTCAAAAAATTCTAGTCCTTATTTGTGATTGATTTTAATGCTATTTTCCAGGAGTTTTTTTGAAAGCGGTCAAATTAGTCGTAGAGCAGGATCTTCGTTCATTACATTAATCCCCAAAGTGAATGATCCGGATACTTTGGGGGATTACCGGCCGATTAATTTGATTGGGATTGTTAGTAAAGTTTTATCTAAAGGTCTAGCAAATAGATTGAAGAAAGTGATGAATTCGATGATTCATGAGACCCAATCGGCGTTCATTGCGGGAAGATATATTCTTGATGGGCCTTTAATTGTTAGCGAGGTATTGGCGTGGGCTAGGCAAAGTGGTAAACAATTTTTTATGCTTAAAATCGATTTTGAAAAGGCCTACGACAATGTTAATTGGGGTTTTTTGATGATGGTTATGCGACAAATGAACTTCCCTAAGACATGGTGTAAATGGATTTTTGGGGTGCTATCCTCGGCTAGATCATCAGTTCTTGTTAATGGCGCTCCCACTTTTGAACTTTCTTGTGGAAAAGGCATGCGGCAAGGTGATCCTATCTCCCCTTTTTTATTTATTATGGCTATGGAAGCTCTTTCGGGTTTAGTTAAAAAGTCTTGTGATGGCGTGGTATTCAAGGGGGTTAAACTTCCTAATAATGGGTCGTGCCTTTCTCATTTGTTGTATGCGGATGATGCTATGATAATGAGAGAGTGGTCGGATTCGAATTTCAAGATTCTTAAAAGAATATTGCGTATTTTTTACTTGTGACCGGGGCCTAAAATTAATATTAATAAGTCTACGTTGTTTGGTATTGGGATGAATGGGGAGGAGATTAGAGTGCAAGCCGAGGAGTTGGGGTGTTGTCTGGGCGAGGTTCCTTTTAAGTACCTTGAGATTCAAGTAGGAGCCAATTAGGGTAGAATTAATAACTGGGATCCGGTTGTGGAAGTGTTCAATAAGAGGCTTTCAAACTGGAAATCTAGGACGCTTTCTATGGGTGGTAGAGTCGTTTTGATTAAATCGGTTCTGGAGAGCCTTCCGGCGTATTACTTTTCGTTGTTCAAGGCCCCAGTTGCGGTTATAACTAAACTTGAGAAGTTGATTCGGAAGTTTCTTTGGGGTGGGAATGAGGACTCTAATAAAGTTCATTGGGTTGGGTGGGAGATTGTTACTCGACCTAAAAAAATATGGGGGCCTTGGGTTGACCAAATTGGAGGTTAGTAATAATGCCCTCTTACTTAAATGGATTTGGCGATTTAGAATGGAAGGTGTTGCTTTGTGGAGGAAAGTTATAGAAGCTATTCATGGGTCGAATCGAAGTTGGAATTCGGTTCCCTGTAATAAAAACGTTAGAGGAGTTTGGGGAAAGATTGTTAATAGTGGTGATCGCCATATTGTTAATGGGTCATCTTTCAGTAGCTCGATTCAGGGGAGAGTGGGAAATGGTAAGGAGATTAAATTTTGGATACACCTGTGGATAAATCGGACTCCATTAAGAACTCTATTTCCGGATTTATTTCGTCTTGAAAAAAATAAGTGGTGTGGGATAGCGGATAGAATCGGTTTTAATGGGAGAACGGGTGTTATGTCGTGGGATTGGAAGAGGTATCCAGAGTCGACACAGGAAATTTCTGATCTGATTGAGTATGTTCGGCTGGCTGCTGGAATAGAGCTGCATTATTACTCAGATTCGTGGATTTGGAACTCAAATTTGTTGCAGAACAGTTCGGTGCAGGACACAAAAAAATGGGTCAGTAATCAGCTTCCTACGGAGCAAATTAATGTGTTTCGTTGGGTTAAATGGCTGCCCGCTAAGTGCAATTTATTTATTTGGAGAGTGCGCTTAAATCGGATACCTACGAAGGACGCTCTTAGAAGAAGGAATATTCATGTGAGCGATTTTGTTTGTGTCTTATGCGAAGGAGTAGAAGAAACGGTCAATCATCTTTTTACTGAATGTTGCTTCGCTGATGGGGTGTGGAGTGGGATCGCTCGTTGGTGTCATATTCCTCCGATCTTCCTGTTTTCGATTCAGGACGTGCAAGCTGTTGTGGAGCAGTCGGGTTACTCGCAGCCAAAGAAGGAGATTATTTGTGGTATCTTGGTGTTAACGCTTTGGCAAATTTGGAAGGCTAGAAACGAGAAGATTTTCAAGGCAACTAATGTGACGATAACTCAAGTGATTTCAGATGTTAAGTTCCTCGGTTTCCTTTGGTTTAATAGTAGGGGAAAGGGTGAGAATGTGAGTGGGAAAGGGTGGCAATCGTTTAATTTTGATGTTATGTAATTGACTTTGTTTGTGGCTATCTCCGCCTTAGAGATAGGCCGTTGTTTGTTTTGTTTTAATGAAAGTTGCCAACCAAGAAAACATATGTTGTTTGAAATTAAAATGTCAACACGTTTTTTTTTCCTCTTTTATTTCGTTTTACAACTATTATTTATGATGATGTTTTGTCAACTTACAATTCATTTTCTTTTGTCTTTTCGTTTATAGCAACAATAATTTTACTTTCTTAATTAGCTCACATAATTTTTGATGTTTTACCAACTTAATATAGTCAGCTAATCATAAGTAGATTAAAAGAAAACAAATTAATGTCAAAATAGAATTTAAGGGTGTCGAAATAGACAAAGCCATAAAATATTATGCGAATCTTTACCCTAGGCAGTAACTTTCTCTTTAAATGTTTACCGTCCACCGACATTGCATGTACTAATTCTAAATTTGGATAAAGTTATCCTTGTTTTTTACTTCACATATTTGGTTTGAAACTAAAATGTCAACACGATTTCTTCTCTTTTTACAGCTATTATTTATGATGATGTTTTGTCAACTTACAATTCATTTTCTTTTGTCTTGTTAGTATTTTAAAGTTTTATATAAATTCATTTATAGCAACAATAATTTTACTTTCTTAACTAGCTCACATGATTTTTGATGTTTTACCAACTTAATATAGAGTTTTTTCCTATATTGGTGTTGGTGGAAAAAGTATTTAGTTTAATGGTGTTGTTAGAAAAATATTTACCAAACTAGTGTTTTTAAAGATCTATTTGTTTCTCACTCCTAACTTCATTAGATAAATCCAATACATTGAATAACTATTGTTTTAATCATGTATTTGGTCTATAAGAATATGTAAATAAACTATGTTTTACAAAACCCACTTTAGAAAATAATTAAAAAAGAAACCCTTTTTATTTTTAAAAATACGTAGATAATAAATAAAATCTACATGTTGATAATTTTAAACAACCTAAAACTCGGCCCGAGCTCGTTTCAGTAGCTTAAAAGAGCAAAAGCTCGGCTCACCAATATTATTAATTAAAATTGAACATGTTCAGAGAACAAAATCGCATATATAAAAAAATATAGAGTTAAATGTCAATTTAGTCCCTGAGGTTTGTTAAAAATTGACACTTTTATCCAAAAAAATTTTTGAGCTAATTTAGTCCTTGTGGTTTCATTTTTTTGTCATTTTAGTCCCTGTGGACTAACAAGATTTGGATGAAAGTGGCAATTTTTGACAAACCTCAAGGATTAAAATGACAAAAAATGAAACCACATGGACTAAATTGACAAAAAAAAAGATTTGGATGAAAGTGACAATTTTTGACAAACCCCAAGGACTAAATTGACAATTAACTCAAAAATATATGTAACATTTGTTTGGGCTCGCGAGCCTAAACGAGCTTTGTATGTAAGGCTTAAGCTCGGGCTCGATAACTAAACGAGTCACATTTCGGGCTCGAACTCGGGCTCGGACTCGTTAAAGCTCGGCTTATTATAGTCAGCTAATCATAACTAGTTAAGAGAAAAAAATTAACTTAACCATCACAACCAAATTTATCTACAGTTGTGATTGGCTTATTTATATAGCTATAATAATAGTTAATTTCATAATTCCTTATCAACTAAAATTTTCTGTATGCTATCTATAGGTACATGAATATTGGGCTACGGTAGGTGGCCCAATGACTTTTGAAGATTTGGTAACCAGGGTCCAAAATGTTAGGGTGAGCAACTTTCGGTCCATGCTTCGATCTCAATCATCATTAGGCTTTGATCGGTTTTTATATGTTCATCGATGAAAGTTCATCATAAAGTTTAAGTTGTTCATCATCTAAAATACAATATCTTTTGTATATTATGAATATATGCTTGAATGAGTAAAGTGATGACATATACATACAAGCATATATTAATAGCGAAACTTGCAGTCTAGATGGAGTTGTATAAAGTGGATTTTGCCAACAAGACCTCTGTTGCATAGTTGAGCATGAAAAATATAAATGTTACTTACACATGATTACTGAACATGATCATGATTAGAAACTCTATCGCTATACCGCATCTTATTTTCCAATCTATTTCACTAACAAACATTTGTTTATTTTTCTTTTGGCCGCCCCGAAAATTTAGGTGCCCGACACGAGCTGTAAAAATTGTACCCCTTAGTTTTAGCTTCAGGCCTTAACGAAATAAATAATGTAAATTATTTTTTTAAACTACGATTAAAGTAAATATCAAATTGATGGATCAAATTTTATTTCCTACTTAGGTTGTAGTCTAACAGTAAAGGGAACAAACCTATTGGGGAAGGTCAGGAGTTCAAATCCTACAAAATATGAAAATATAAATGGGTGAAAAAGTTTGGAAATTAAAAAAAAAAATTGTTTCATAACAAAAATAAAAGTTAAAAAGGAAGTCAAAACCAACTGGTAAAAAGCAAAAAACAACTAAGTATGAGCTATCTTCATTTCATCTTTTTCATCCTCTCTAGTCCTACACTCATTAATAAACCTGCAATTTTTTTTCTCAAACCATTTCATTTTCTTCTTTAATTCTTAGCATCTCTTAACATTTCTTTACTATCTATTTTATATAAACTACCCTTCAATTTTATTAATACTTAATTAACAATTTTGGGGCTCAAACATACAAAACTTCCTCAAATTAAAGACATCACTGTTAAGAAAACTTGGATTGCCGGAATGTCAATGTGCCCCCAAGAAATTAGGTCAGGGCCGGGAGTCCTCCCCGCACCCCTTAAGGGTCGGCCCTGCTCACAAGCATTTATGAGATGGTGAATCGTGGATCTCTGTATTTTGAGAATTACTATTTATAAAAACTCTAAAAATTGGAGATAGATATGGAGTTGAAAATAGAAGAAATCTTCGAATTTTAGAGATGAAGCAAAAGATAGAGACCCAAATGTGAATACTCTAAAGCAAATAAACTGGTGAGAAAAACAAGAAAGAGGTAACAAGATTAAATTGAATAATAATAAGGTATTCTTCATGTGGATTACATCCTCCTCATCTCATGGTGACATTCTAAGATAGGTCAATAACATGGTTGTGTTGGCATATACTAAATTATATTTAGAAAAGGCTTCATGGATGGGAAGACCTAGACACATGGCCGAGAGGGTCTTCGATACTATCCACCACAAATCAACAATATAAATCACGTGTTTGGTGAAATTTTGTTTTAAGTGTAAGCGGTCCCTAAAATATGATACATATTGGTGTAAGTACATGCTGTTTTATCAACATAAAGAAAACGAATCTATAAAAATAAATACTTAACTAAAATCTAGTAATGCAAGCCTTGTACAAGCTTAAGGGATTTACATAGGGCTGAATCACTCTACTTGTGGCTGGTGAATTGAAAAACCGAACAGTTAAAATCTTATTGAATCAACTGAATAGCAAAAACCAAAGTACTCGTAGCTTATTGATATTACATTGTGTACATAATTGTGGTCATCTCTAAGTGGTTAATTGTTCTAGTCCATGGTGAACACAAATGTAGAATCTGTTGAGATTAGGGGTGACAAATTCTAATCTGACCAAAATACAACACAAAATTAACAAGTTTTTAGGTTGTCATATTTATTCCGTATATGAAACATGTCGTGCTAGGGCTGATAAATTTATACAAAAGGGATATGTTCAGCTTGACTTATCTAACCCGTTTAAACCAATTATTTTTACAACCCACCATCTTGATTTACAAGTTTATAACTTGATTAATTCCCACCAACCCGTTTGACAAGTTTAGAAAATAAGTTAAACGTCTCGTATTTGAATTACATGATTTTAAGTGCGAACACGTTAGGCTGATGTTTTGACACAAATAAAAATCGGGAAATGTTTGGCTTGAACAAGCTAACTTGTCAACCCTCCACAAAACATCGAGTGATTGGTTGGTGATGAAATTGGAAAAAAGTTAAAGGTGTAGCGTAAATTTGTAATATAAAAAAGTTTAGTGGCATTTGAGTTTGGGGTAAAAAACAAGAGATATACAATATGGATACCACACAAAAATTATAAGATTTTGGGTTGTCATATCTTATAGTTATAGTAAAAGGACGTGTTCATGTTGACTTGTTCCCCTGTTTAATTAAACAGATAAACCCGCCACCTATTTAATCAAACAAGTCAATCTGAAAAGCCATTTATGACCGTTTTACCCCATTTTTTTAACAATCAAGCATCATGATTAACCCTTTTACAATTAACTATTACCCGCTAACCCATTTAACACGTGTAGATAAAATAAGTTAAACAAATTACGCTACCATCAAACAATTTTAAGCACAAGCTACTTATAGTCAATATTATTGATACAAATAAAACATACGAGTCATATTCGTTCCGAACAATTCAACCCACTAACCCAACATCATATTGTCGGTTAGTGATGAAATTGAAGATAATTTGAAGATAAAGTGTAAATGTGTAAAAATAAAAAGTTTAGTGTCACACAAGTTTAATAGTAAAAAAGATAATAATTAGAAGAAGATATAAACAAAATCTGATCTAAAACGATCAGAAACCCAAGCTTCATCATCCATCATCCCTACCTAACAATCTCTCCGTCGTCTCCATCTCCAGAGCTCCTACCTCTCTACTCGTGTATTTATTTAATTCTCCGTCAGTTCAGGTATTAAACATTTATGTCCATTTATTGTTTTTTATGTGTAATTTTGGTCTAATGTTGAGTCAGTGTATGTATCCCTTTTAGGTTTTCAGTTATCAATTGCAAATTCTGTAGTTTAAGTTGTTTATTTTGGTGAATTTTGATTGTTTAAAGAAGAAATGTATAAATAAGAGGGTATTTTGATGATTAATCATGTTACAGATAGTAGGAAAATGATCATTCAGAAATTTATTATTTGAGACGATGAGGTCTATATTAATTGGCTGCAGAAGTAGGTTAGCTTAACAAACAGTAGAAGCTAATTATTGCGGTTTGCGACTCCAAGTTACAATACTACTAAATGTAACTTGTTTTGTCTTGGTAATGAAATTATTTTGCTTGCTAAACAAAATAAAAATAAAAAAAAAATACTACTTCGAAAAGTCAGATAACAACACCCTGTGATTTATCAAACTGTTCGTGTTTAGCAGTCCATGAACAACATTTCGTTATCTAGACTATACGGGATTGTATTATCAAACTAGGGTTTATTAGTATGAGCTCACAGGCTTAGTTAGGTTTCTTTGTTTTCTAGAGTTACGCTTTGACGTCGGGGGAGTATTCGATTGTATTATTACACTAGGGTTTATTAGTATGTGGCTATGTGCCCAAGTGTTTAGTTAGGTTTATAGGGTTCTTTGTGATCTCTTGGCATTGAAGCATACTGCTAAGTATTTTATCAGTAAAGTTGCCCCACTATCTTTTTCTGAAAAGAAAATTGACATTAGGAAATTAGTTATCAATTTTCTTGGTTGAGTATGCGTAGTATATATGTTGAAAAGCAGGTAAGAACTAAGAAATACATGAACATGTAATTGTTCCTGGATGGAATTTTTGTTGTAAACTATTAATGAGAAAGGTAAGTTTCCTCGGTGTGTGTATGGAAACCGCAGCAAATGATTAGCGATGTTTGGAACACTCACTAGTTTTGTAGTTACTATGCATGGAGATGGGGAAATGTTCAATGATTAAGGTAAACAATGCTTAGTAAACAATCACTAGAACTGAGAAGTTGAAAGCAACTAAGTGCCTGAGTTTGAAACTAATCTAAATGGATACTTCATTCATCCTATAGCCTATAGGTAGGATTGTTACTGTTATTTTCTCCAAACAACAAACCATGTAGTTATTGAAGTATCTCTATTTTCATTTTTCTTGATTTTTGCATAATTTAATCTAGTGTTTAACAAAAATGCTTAATCTGTCTTATATCGCTAAATCTATTCGTTCTAAGAAATTGTCATGTTTTTTTTTTTTTTTTGTGTGTGTGTGTGTGTGTGTGTGTGTGTGTGTGTGTGTTAATCATAGATCATGAATAGCTGAGCTGGTTTGGATCTTTGATGATTTGATCTCATTTTAAAGCGAGCATATGTCTTTGACCATGTTTCTTGTTGGATGGAAATCTGGAATATTTTATTGGTGGATGAATATCCACCCTATTAGACCATGCGTAATGGATATTATAGGGGCATGAATAAGCATGATAATGCCCCAACACCGTCCCCTTAGGCATTCTATGGGCATTAAGAGGGAGGGGCATTTCTAGTATAATGCCCAAATAAGATAAAAAATATGGAAAGTAATAACTAAAAAGGGCATTAAGTGGCTTTAACCATTACACATTTTTTTGATGGGCCTTTATGATAATGATGTGGCCGAAAATGCCCCTTAAGGGGCATCAACCATTAGTTATGGTCTTAATTGTGATTTACTGTGTGTATATCGTAAATTAAGTATATTATCTGTTTCCTTTTTCCATCCCTGATTTTATGGGATTTATATTAGTCTCTTGTATTATTTTTATAGTCACTATTGTGCATCAATGAAATCCATCGAATCCATTTGAAATTATGGGCATGTTAGGTAAGGAGCTTTTAAGAGCTTTTATGAGCTTCAAGCTTTTAAGAAAAAGCTCCTACTCAATAAAAGTAAGGAGCTTGAAGCTTTTAGGTTAAGAGAAAAAGCTCTATATTGAAACGCTACTAGTACTAGCGTTTAAGAAAAATCTCCTACTAGCTACAAGCTTTTTATGAGTAAATGACATAAATACCAGCCACCATCTAGTTTTGCTAAACATACCCTATATGGTATCAGAGTTTCCATGCTATGGTTTAAATAAAGAATTTTCCAAAATCTTTTCTAAAAATCTATTAGACCAAAAAGATGATTAAAGAATTTAATAGCCAAGTTTTCAATTATTTAAGTATGATGCAAAACATTTAGATGATAAACAGGTTAAGACTCTTATTTTATGTTGTCTTCTTTACATCTTCTGTGTTGTCTACCCCTCAAGCTATTGGATGATGTTGTGTGCTTAATAGAGGTAGCTTTGCTTCCGACATAAAGATTTTGCACACTTCTATTCTTTTTTGAGGGAACATAGAGGTTAAAGTTAAGTGTGTCAGATTGTAATTCAGTACTAAGGATTTCTTGTAAAATTTATCTCCTATTTTTTTTCTTATAGCTTTTTCTTAAATTTCTTTGTCGCAGAATTCATAGTTATGGCTTCTACTATTGTGAATATGCCATTGAATGTTGGAACAATCAAGGGTCTAGATTGCCTAAGCCATGGAAAATTCAATGCTAATGTTCTTCCAATTCGACCATCAATATCTAGTTTGCCACATAGGCGTATGTTTGTAGTGAAGGCTTCCACAAATGATGGACCCATCAAAAAGTTGGGTATGACTGATGCAGAATGTGAAGCTGCTGTTGTTGCTGGAAACATCCCTGAAGCGCCTCCGGTGCCCCCCATTCCCGCATCTCCTGCAGGAACTCCCGTGGTTTCTTCAGCTGTAAGCGTTCTCACCTTAATTTCATTTTCACAGACTTCTGAATTTATTCTCCTTATCTGGCCAGTTTATAAGGTTTTAACATTTTTGCAAGACCTTATGCTTAAGACAATTTTGTCAATATGTAAACTTTTGCAAAGAACAATTCATTATGTTACGTATACCGGTAGCTTTCATCAATCATCATGCAAAAAAGTACATGTCCTATTCCCTTCGCATCAAGTTTTTCTATAGCTCTGATTTCTTACTATTGTCAAAAAACTGTCCTCAGTTGAGGTGGAACTAAGTAGCTTGCTATTTGCTGCTTTATGTGGCAGAAATCACATACTTTGTGGCCAGCTATCAACTTTCTTTAATTTATGCAGTTCATATAACACTAACTTAATCATGTTAGGAGAAATGTTGTTTGTGTATAAAATGAGTTTATTCACCCACATTATTAGCATCGCTTACCTGTGTTGGACGCCCCCAATGCAAACTGTTTATGTGAGCATACTATAGTATCACTAAATTAAAATGCTAGTGGCCTAGTGTAGCAGTGTGCAAGGACTGATGAAAAGCTAGCTTAACCTTGCTGTATTCTGAAAATATTTCTGGATAAGTTGGCTGTCCTCATCTCAATAATGTACTTTGATTGAATTTGAACTTCTGAAGACTTTTCTCACTATTTGTTTTACATTCATCGGTCAACAATACATTTTCTTGGAAATATTTACTATGGGGGCTACTTCACCTCCTCATTTTAAAGTATTCATGCAAGGTTAGACAAAAGTTATAATGTGTGTCATTTCATGATCTTTACATGTTATGCCTGCTCGTTTATGAAGGATATTAAGCGTCGGCCACGTCGCAACCGTCGATCACCAGTCTTGAGATCTGCATTCCAGGAAACAAGCTTGTCCCCTGCAAATTTTGTATATCCTCTTTTCATTCATGAAGGTCCGAATCATTGCCAAGAGTTTGTTATCTCTTCATTTTATTTTGCGGGTTTTTCATTCTTTTTTGGATTTGCAGGTGAAGAGGACACACCTATTGGGGCCATGCCTGGTTGCTATAGGCTTGGATGGAGACATGGGCTTGTTGAAGAGGTTTGTTATCTTTTATCTTTTCTTTCTTGTTGGAAAATTAAAGACTTGTGTGTATAGGATTGGTGATATTTCTAAACATTATTGTTTTAGTTCTAAATATAAATATTTCTCTGTTTACTGTATCTGATTTGTAGATATTAAACGTCTTTAAGTAGAATAAATTTCAGTTTCATGTTTGCCTTGTAATAATTTGTTGGTCATTACTATCTGTTTTGATTTTATGACTGGATTAACTGTTTTAGATAACCTTAAGAATTAGACTGGTGCTGAGATGGTTTCCTGTTATCTATATATGCAAAAGTTTTGATCCCCCAAAAAAAATTAATTTTCTTCTTCTGTTATCGCATGTTTGAATAAGGACATCGATTATGTGAGTTGCATGATAAAATGGAAAATATCCATATAATGAGTTCATCCCTCTTTTTCTTGAAAATAACCAATGGTCTCTCATCCAATATTTTGTTCACTTACAATCTCCAATTCTTTGCAAGTATTGCAACACGGTAGTTGGATCATGACCCGCTATCGAATTTGGTTCAGCATTTTTATGTATAGATAGATTACTTATAATGCCTTAGTGTGAAGTTACTTTTCTTTCTAGAATGAGTAAGAGGAATTGTTAGTTGCATAGTGAATTGGTTGCAGCAGAGTATTAGACTTGTTTGCGTCTTTACGTATCCTAACAAAAAATAATCAAAACATGTATAAAATGAATGATGCCGTATTCTACGTTTCAGGTCGCCAAGGCTCGTGATGTTGGGGTCAACAGTATTGTGCTTTTCCCTAAAGTGCCAGATGCATTAAAGGTGGTTGTTTGTATTTCAGTTTAATGTATCTCTCACAAAAAGTCTAAAATAATTGGGTTTTTGGATTTTTAGACTCCCACCGGAGATGAAGCATACAATGATGATGGACTAGTACCTCGAACTATCCGGTTGCTCAAGGACAAGTACCCCGATCTTGTAAGAATGTACATTGATTCTTTTTTTTTTTTTTTAATTTTATTTTATTCTATTTTGCTGAGTAATTTTGGTGAAATTTTAATGGTCTAATGTTTATATGGACAGATTATTTACACTGATGTTGCTCTAGATCCATATTCTTCGGATGGGCATGATGGTATTGTCAGAGAAGATGGTAATTAGCATACCCTTGCTTCTATGTCTTCTAAGTTTCATGCTTTAAGCTTCAATTCATGTCGTGTATGTGTTCAAAGGAAAAGAAAATTAAAAATCTTTGGAAGAAAATGATGAAAATTTCTCCTCGATTGCAATTTGATTATTATTTTAAAAGCTTTAAATCCCAAAGAGTGAAGGTATGTCAATCATCGATGAATGCGCTCATGTGTATTACCACATTATACAGGAGTTATAATGAATGACGAGACTGTGCATCAGTTATGTAAACAGGCTGTTTCACAGGTATATGCTTACTTTCATCTGTGATATGATCTACTGAGTGTTTCTAAGTTAAGTTTTGGCAATGTGCTTTCTTTCATAGGCTCGTGCTGGAGCAGATGTTGTAAGTCCCAGTGACATGATGGATGGTCGTGTAGGGGCAATTCGGTCAGCCCTTGATGCTGAAGGTTTCCAACATGTGTCTATTATGTCCTATACTGCAAAGTAAATTTCTAATCTTCCTCACAAATAGAGTATGGTTTCCCTTGAATTGTGGTGTAACATATCTTTATTTTTCTAGCATTTTGAATTGCACTTAACTTTTTATAATATGTAGGCTATTTAAAGTGCACACATGCTAATTAACACCTCTATGTAAGGCCATAGAGGTGGCAGTTTCAATCAATTTATTAATACATGGATCAATTGGGTTATGTTTTGACCAAAAAAGTTGAATGTTTTGAGAAGATTCGTTGAATGGGTGAGGCGGGTCAAACGGATTCGAAAGTCGTCCAAAGTGTATATCATGTTGAATTAGATCTCCGAAATCATTTATTCAAAAATTTGGATATTGTTGAAATAAAATACATTTTGTAATCATATTAGACACCATAGATATTTGTAAAGAAGTATAATATTTTTTACTATTTTGATCCAAACACTTTCCCTTCCGTGTGTTTTGCCATCTCTACCTATATCATTTGCCTTTGAGTTGGCTGTTTTACTCAAAACATGTCTGTTTTTGTTGCATACAGATACGCCAGCTCATTTTACGGTCCATTTCGAGAAGCTTTAGACTCAAATCCCCGTTTTGGAGACAAGAAAACGTATGTAACTGCTGTGTTTCTTTGTTTATTAGATTTATAATGTGAAAACTTGATGGAATAAAGTGTATTTATTGTGGCTTTTGTGCAAAAGTTACCAAATGAACCCTGCAAACTATAGAGAAGCCCTGATTGAATTGCGTGCAGATGAGTCTGAAGGGGCTGACATCCTTCTGGTCAGTGGTTTGTTTTTTTAAAGTTCTATTGTTTTACCGATGAAACAACATTTTAAATTGTAATCACCTCTGATTGGTCACAGGTAAAACCAGGCTTGCCTTACTTGGATGTCGTTAGGTTGCTCCGTGATAACTCTCCATTGCCAATTGCCGCATATCAGGTAATCATTAGTTCTAATGTTCATATCAAGTGATATGTGTATCACCACATATACAACCCAAACGGGCTGAGTTAGAGCCCTAGAGAGCAAGGTTTAGGATTTGTGTATTATCACCACATATGTTTCTCTAACATGTTTTTCTTAATATTGGGTTTATTTTTGATAATTGCCTAAAATGCCCGTTGGGAAAGATGAATAAATAAGCCTCTTGGATAGGTAATTTGGGGGTTAAAGATAGGGTTAAAAATCTAATAACTTTAGTCCATTTTCTATCCATTTTCAGGTTATCATCCTTTTTTTCCTTACATAAAACCCCCAAACTTCAAAAAAAAAAAAAAAAAAAAAAAAACTGGTTGAAGGTAACTCATACTTTGTTAACTCTCACCTAGTGGTGCCAAACCATACAAAACTGATATTACCACCGCTTCATGTTGAAAAACGACACCTTGACCTAGGGATGGTAATTCATGATACGACCTATCACAAACTGGTTGTTTTCAGTAAAGAGGTCATGTTTGGGCTGTACTAATTTAACGGCCCATTAATAGTTTGAAATTTGAATGAATAAATCAAAAATCATATAATACATAAGTTCAACCTGCCAATCCCAGCTAAATACATTTAACCTGTTTGCAATCCGCCAACCCAGGTGACCTATTTAGATAAACATGTTACATGGTTGTGTTCGGGTTACATGGTTTTATGTGTGGTCAATTTCATCAACTTCAACCTAGTAATCTGCCAATCCGACACAATTTGCCACTCTAGACATTGACCAATTTGATATTTTATGGGTGAAAACAAAGATATGGTCGCAAGGAATAGTATTGGTGGTTATTTATTTGATGCATTTAACCCTTGAAATCAGACTAGAAAATGATGTTCTACAATTTGTACAGTCGATTCATTAATATTTTATTTCCTATGTTTTTGGTGTTGTAGGTTTCGGGAGAGTACTCTATGATAAAAGCCGGGGGCGTTCTAAAAATGATCGATGAGCAGAAAGTAATGCTGGAATCACTCATGTGTTTGAGGCGTGCTGGCGCAGATATCATTCTCACCTATTTCGCATTACAGGCAGCGAGATGCTTGTGTGGCGAGAAGTGAGGTTGGCGTCGTATTTGAGTTTGAGTTTCTTGTCAGACGGGTATTTTTTAAATATTTATTTGTTGCAAGCGTGTGAGTAGAAGAAAAAAAAAAAAATAAAACAGTTGGGAGTTGAAAAACCTTGTGTAACTGTTAAATTTGATTGATGGCATAGTGTCATCGTGTGTTGATGTATATTGTTCAAAAATTATTTATGTAGAGGTGAAGTAGCTTTTGGAATATTTTTCATTTTTAGTGTAGTTTGATAAAAGGGATTTGGTGGAGATGAAGAGAATGCTCTTAGATGATAATAAGCTTGGGTATGTAAATATTTCTTTAATTGTATAATTTAGTTTGTAAAAAGATTTTCCTTTAAGTTATTGTGTGCATATGTTATGATTATGCAAAGTTTGTTATTACATATAAAACTTCTTTTCTAAAATAAAACACACAAAAACAAATGAACTTCCCGTCGAACGGTTCATGAACTGTTCGTTGAAAGTTCAATTCGTTTGCAGCCCTATCTAAATGTAGTTCTAGTTCACTATAACCTGACTCTTATACCAATTTGTCACACCCTTAAATTCTACGTGCGGGGTTTTACCGCGAGGCGCATGACACCAGGATCCAAGTCAACAGTCACAATAAACGACAACTATATGTAAAAGATACGTAAACCATAACCACGAAGTTTCATAACATAAACCAGTAGCGGAAGCTGAAGTATAATTACAACCCAAAATAAAGTAAACGTAGTATGAAATTATTTAAAAGCATGCAACTAAACCCTAGACGCCGTGTAAGACTCCGTGCGCCTAGTCCAAGAACTACTACCTTAGCGACCTGAGAAAACATGCCAAAAATGTCAACATATAATGCTGGTGAGTTAACAGGTTTTTATAAAATGTTTCCATAAGTTTTAAAGATCATTCCCGTTACTACTATGTTATAACAACGTTAGCTAGACGTCAAGTACGAATACTACTACGGTTGGGAACCCATTACTAGACATGTACCAATGTGTAAACTGCCCAGATTGTTGGGCTACCGTTATCCTCGATAGGCCCGATGCTAGAGACAATATGCACCCGTCCGGCCTCCAACCTACTCGGGTGGGGTTTGTAAGGCCCAATAGATCTATCCACATTTCCCTCGTTGTGGTACCTCGCACATTCATGGTTTCCCCCTGGGACTTAAGATGAAACGCCGTATAGTAAACAAAAGATAACCATAACATGATCTTTATAAATCCAAAGTACGTAGCATGTTTCTCCCTCGAAAGTAAAATCAGTAAAAGTGGGGCTGCGACACTCACCTTAAGTTGCGTTTTTTGAAAACAGTTAGACCAATGCTATGATAGTCCCTAATACCGGCGACCTATCATAAGATGTATATAAGTATCCGGACTAATAACCTGCAGGTTAACTAGTCCCTGAATGGCCAGACCATTACCGTGTATGTTTGAAAAAATGTTTGAACGCTATCCTGACCACACAAGACAAGACCCGACATCCCCCGTGTTAGCTAAATACAAGTAACCAAGCAATCATATGTAAACACGTACTTAATACGCATAACAGTTCACCAAGTCTAACATACAGTTCACATACTGCATATACGAGTCTGAACACGTGTTATCAGGTTTCTAGACATGTCACGGGGTTCACAATATGTTCCTAGGTGTCAAATCATGTTTCGAGGTCCCAAAATACACTTACAGCAGCAAAACACATGACTAGGCATCAAAACACACGACTAGCAATGCGAGTAGCCCCCTTGGAGGAGCAACTAGGCTTCCCAGAGGCGACTAGCTAGCTAGTCGCCCCCTGCAGCATGCGACTAGCTCTGTAACGGAGGTGCCTCTTTTCGCGCGTTTAACCCTCCAAATCAGATCCGAAACATGTAAAAACACCCAACATCAATCCATATTCATCAAGCAATTTATCTTAAATGAAAACCCCCAATTTATCATTAGTCTAACACTCTAACTGCATGCATAACTTACCCTGAATGGCAAATAATCAGATTTCATCACATAATCACGTTACAAATCATCATCCTACTGTTACTACATCATTCTAGCATAAACCCTAACATCACACAATCATCAAATCACCCCATAACATCCTAAATCCTCCTGATGCACTCAAACGGGTCAAAACGCATATTATCATCAAAACACATCAAACAACCTTCAAAATCCTAGATAATCATCCTAATAACTTATCCATACCAACAAAACATCAAACACATAAAAATCCTCATGTTTTAATCAAAAAAAAAATGTTCTTTGCATGAATCCTTCACATAGAACCCATATAAAGGATTTGACTTGTTTTAAAACTGTTTTTCAAAGACACAAACTTTATAAAACCAGGTCTGGACCTTTAGGGATCAAAATAACGACGTGATAAAAGCTTAGGATGATTAACACACCTTAGATTTTGCTAGAAATGACCTTTAAAGCTTGGAAATGGTAGATTTTAGGACAAAAAACGGGTTCCAGAGGTTAAGTATAGTGTGAGGGAGGTTTGGGGCGAGTTAGGGTTTCGCAAATGATGTTTTACAAGTCAACTATAGTATTTATAGCTGTTGCTAGTCGTTTAAGACAAAACACACGACTAGGGTCTGCAAGTGGAGACTAGGGGCCTAGTCGCCCCCGCAGTCTGATATGGGTTTTCGATGCGTTAAACACTATTTTAACACATATAAGCACGTATTCTCATACCAAAAAGTTATATAATGATCATAAATACGTATTACTTGATAACTAACACGCTCACATTCATTCACCAATCCCCGGGACTCGAGACTTGCGTGTATGCATTAAATTCGGTGATTCTATAAATCGCCAATCCTTGTACACATGGTTATGGACCGACCCCCCGATGATTCCTCGAACCATCATAACAACCCCCGATGATTCCCAGAACCATCCAAATGACTCAACTGACCCAGTTAAGTGTAATGTATGCATGACTCACTAAGGTAGACTTACTAGTTTGACAAAAGTTAGTAACCTGAGTTTGCTGGGTGTCACATCATCCCCCTGTTGAAAGAATTTTCGTCCCGAAAATTGCACAAGACCGAAAGGAAGGAACGAAAAGAGAGAATCTTTTTTCCAGTTGCTACATCATCCCGCTCTTGAAAGGAATTTCGCCCCCGAAATTCACTCGGCTCCAATAGTATCAGGTGTTGTTTCCAGTGCTCGCTTTGGAAACAAATTGTAACACCCCAACCGATGGCGGAAACATCGAGGTGTCACGTAGTGATGATTGTTCAATAGCTCATGGTACTAAATAAAAGTTGAATATAATTAAATCATTTACAATTGTCATACAAATTAACGATTACATAAACTTGATTCATACAATTTGTAACACCCCAACCGATGGCGGAAACATCGAGATGTCACGTTACATATGTTTAAATAATCATTTATTCCATTACATATAATTTAAACTAAATACATCCAATAGTCACAAACTGAAATTTTACATGCAATGAAAAATAAAAAACTTCAAATAATCTCCTCTTGGGATAGCAATAGTAGTCAAAGCACATTAATGACCGGTCAAAGGTCAAGTCTTGGTCAAAGGCGGATTTTATGCATGGTTAATTGCCAAGGATAAATCACGTAAGCTCAGTAATAAAGGCGGTATTATGTTCCACTATTCCCATTAATTTAGCTTTCCATATATCACCATACTAACATAATTAAGGGTGATGGAGACAACCTAACCATGGTTAGGACTTGGGTAATGGTGGCATACAGACTCTCCTATAAAAGGGATCACATCCCTAGTAGGAGAGGATACTTTCTGCTAACCCGGAGAGCTATCACACTTGATAGTATCCCCATTCACCCCGTTTTTGTCATAAACTGCTACCTAGTGTAGTCGTCTCCACACCCACAATCCACTCTTGTTTGCATGTTCCTCCATCCGTAGCTACTAGTGAAGGATCAACCCTGTAGAATACTCATAATCTTATCATCCCAAAACGGTGGTGAGATTATTTGTTTCTTCACCATTGTTCCCTGAAACTGTTAAGTTTGGAAAAGAGGGGGGGGGGGGGGTTAACTAAAAGTTGGTGAGAATACATAGACCTAGTCTAGCAATAAGTTTGTAAGTTTCAAAAGTTTTGCAATTCATATGTCTAGTGTATATCAAAGTGTACATGTGGAAACAAAAATACGAATGATAGTATGCACACAATCAATCCTCCGACAAAGTTTAGGTCCATTCTGCATCCACGGTTCTCCTTATAAAGTTTAGGTTCATCCCGCATCCACGGTTATCCTTATAAAGTTTAGGTCCATCCCGTATCCACGGTTCTCCTTATAAAGTTTTGGAACGATAACAATCACCCGCGTTCCCCATAGAAATGGTTAACGAATCTAGGCGGGGTTGTCAATCCAATAGATCTATCATTGTATATCGCCGGCTTGGCCAAAGCTAATGATTATGTAAGTTTAAGTTTAAGTCTAACAAGTTTTTGTCTATGACATGTGGCATCAAAGATTTACAACTAGACACGTATGAAGAATTGCTCAAGCATAAAAGCATAAAGTTTCAAGCATAAAAAGTTGCAAAAATGAGGCTATGTAAACTCACCGTTTGCGTAATAACTTGAAATATGTCGAACCATAAGGTTTGGATTAGAATATCCCAAAGGATTAACCTAAGTTATCTAGGATTAGGCACTTAGGGTTTCTAGACTAGAATTTTGGGGATTTTATGGTTTTTGAATTAACCTAAAATTGGTTTAAAGTAATATTAATATTTAAAGAAAATTTTATAAAATCAAAGATCCTTTAATAATTCCAAATTATGAAAACATGTAAAATAATTAAAAGTGCAAACAATGGAACGACTCGAAATTAAATAAAACGATTTTATGTAATTACTATGAAGTAAAAGTGGAAATAAAAGAAGAAAGTAAATAATCAAATAAATGTAAAATTTATAAGTCATTGAGATAGGGTAGGGATCATACGAGAACCAACTTTATTGTGAGAACCATGAGAACCAATGTGAACATGGGGCATTATTGTAAATATTATACCAAACAAATACACTACAGCCCTCCTCCTTACCCCCAATCATTCCTCCCAACCTTCTCCTTCACAGCCATCGTCCCAACCCACTCTCATTCCTCCCAACCTTCTCCTCCACATTCCGATACCTTATCCCTCATTTCTAAACCCAAGGTTGCCTCAATTTTCACTTTTTTTTGTTACCTGAATTCATCACCTCTTTTTATTTATTTATTTATATATTTATTATTTTCTTTCAATTTGGCTATTTTTAGGATTATTATCAAATACTTGAGGTGGATATGAAGCTACATATGAAGAAATTCGATCAGCTCTCGTACGTCTTTCTTTTCTCCTTCTATTTTTCTCCTTTTTTATTGTTTTAGATCATTACTTTGTATTTTAAATATGGCATGCTTTATTGACGACAAAATGATACAAAGTAACTATTTGGTTTTATTCTTAAGAGGAACAAGGATTGATTCCTGCTGTTATTGAAAGCTTTTTTTTTTTTTTTTCCGTTTTTTGTGCTGATGTAATAATGTGTTAAAAGATACACAAAACGATTGTTGTGATGTTGCGATTAGCTTTAGATCCAGTGGTGTGCCTATGTCTTGTTGATCTAGTACTGGATCAATGGAGAGACTGAAGGTCTCAGATCTGGATCAGGTAATGTATGAAGATAGTTAATTCTACGCTCTATCTAATTTTAGTTTTCCAAGCTTCCTTCTCTTAACCGCACCCGAATTTTCCAAGCTTCCTTCGCTTAATTATACGATCGAGCTACGCCTCATAATGTATAAACAGTTAGGTTTTACTGTCTATAGATCTAGCATCTATTAAATTACTGTATTCATGGAGATCATGATCAGTATCAGTTAGGATGAAGATTGAGTTAGGTTAATTTTGTTATTTGAGATTAGTGTAATTTGTGTTGCAGCTTTGTTAAAGTTGTGAATGAAGGATGGATTCATGTGATGTTAAAGTACATACTGTTATAATTAGGCCATTAACAATAATGCACGTGTGCATTTGTTTTGTTGTATTTAACAAAATAATGTTGTTGCACATGTGCATTCAGGTTGAAATATCGGTTTTATTATGCGTTTTTATTAATTGTAGCTAAGAGATGGAGAAAAAAATTAAAGAAAGTAACATTTATATTACAATCAAGGGATAAAGGAACAAAAAGGTTACTGGATGCAAGTGAAGATAATGACATGATTGTTGATAAGAAAGTTGAATCAGGTTGGCATTATTTATTTAGTCCGAATGTACTTGGTATTACCTTGTTCCCTGTATTTGTTATGTTCTTTATGTATTTTTATAATCGAGATCCATTTGATATCCCAGAAGCAGAAGCTGATAATGTCACGAATGTTTATCAAGGAGTTGAATCAGGTTGGTATTATTTTTTTAGTACATTTATATAGAGATGCACATGTGTAGTTTTTCTTGTGAAATATTAAATGTTGATTGTTAAAACACACAAATTATCCTATATGTAGATATAGATTTAAGAAGAAAGGTTCAAACGAGGTCAAATAAGCGGAAACATATTGTGACAGTGAAAAATGACGGTTAAAACGGTGGCAGTGAAGACAAATCAAAAGAATGTTATGATAGAAGCAAATTGCTGCCCGATACGAACACGCATTACACCACGTCATCTTTGGTTGGGTATAAGGAAATTGTCAAACAAACAAAGAAGTTTGTATAACATTTTGTGTAATGTATGTTTGGTTTAACATTTCGTTATGTTGGTGAACGTGAGGTTGTGAGATAATTTGAATTTTGTATGTAGGTGGTTAACATAGTTAGTTTGTAATATGGATATTTTTTTGTTATCGTTTGTTTTATTGAGTTAATACGTTTGGTAGAGACTACATGTAGTTGTATGATAAAGACAAATTGGTATAAAAACTTTGTTATTTAAAGAATGATGCATGCATATATGTATGCCCGAAAGTTAAATCACTAAAAAATCTAATAATACATTTGATTGTGTTTTAAATTGTAACGTTTGATGCTTTTCTATATAAATCAATGCAAAAGAAATAAAAAACATTATAGCCAAACTTTAAAACACAATGACTATATAGACTTCTCACACTTTATATGAAAAATGTACTTTGTACAGGAACCTAAACCTATATATATATATATATATATATATATATATATATATATATAGATAAAGGTTCCCATACAAAAACTTAATATTGTGAGAAGGGTAAGAAAGACTCTCATCATGACAAGTGTACATATGGTAAAGGATACAAAGGTAATTATACTCAAGTAATTAAATTATTAAATTTTAATATTTTTTTAATTAAGGAGTGATTTTAGGGGATTAAGTTTAAACATGGCGATATATTTTTTTGGTTTACGATTATCATTAATTTTTTTTAATAATGGAGTAATTATAGGAAAGAATTTTCAAAATAGACCTAATTTACACATGTGTTGCTTCTATATTTTGGACGTTTTTTTTGTTTAAAATTAGTTGCAATTTATCGATTTCTTAAAGAAACAGCCAAACAATAGTTTGTGTTTTATCCTCCCACTCCTTCTAACTGTTCATAAAACACTTCTGTTTAGACAAAAAATTTTAAAAATCCGTCACCTAAACACATTTGAATAACACATCTGGAAATACTTTTCGGGTAAAACACATCTATTTATGAATGATTTTTTTGAAAACCCCTAAACAAAATGAAAAAACACATCTATTTAGACACGTTTTTAACACAATGAAAAACAACCCCTAAACACTTCTGTACTAAACACATTTCAATAAGTACCCCTAATCAGATTTTATAAAACACTAAACCAATCTGAATGTGTTTACAGATTTCTGGTAAAACACTTCTATCAACATAAAACCAATCGGCGTGTGTTTAAAAAAAAACAAAACACCATAAAACAGAACCAGAATGTGTTTAAAAAAACCAGAACACCTTAAACCCCTAACCATTCGGAATGTGTTTAAAAAAAAAGAAGCAAAACACCATAAAACATAATTCTGGTAAAACACTCCTATCAATGCCAGAAAACACAATGAAAATAAGCTTATATACAATCGGTGGCCTTTTTTGTGAGAATCTCTTATCATTATGCAGAGATTATTGGTTTTATTGTTTCCTTATTTTTAGGTGAAGAGATTGTTGATAATATTGTTTCCTTATTTTTAGGTGAAGAGATTGTTGATAATTGTCCGATTTTCAAGCAAAAGTTACGGTTTATATTAAGTGAATTAAATGGGTTTGTTAATTAAAAGGTGTAATATTACACATATACCCCTACAGCCTTAATTTATCTAATAAAATTATAACACATATTACAAGATTGCCACTACTATCATCTTAACCCTCCATCAAGTTGATCCAATGGTTATTTTTCTTTCTCACCCTTCTTACAAAACACCTCTTTTGTATGCTAACCCTACCCTATATATATATATATATATATATATATATATATAAAAGCAAGTAAGATAAATGGTTAATAATTATGTAAACTTTGTTTTTTTAAAGTAAATATATAAATAAACTTTGTCATATCCAAATTTTTTTAGTAATAATTTAAAAAAAAAAACGTAAGATTATAGGATTTATGAGAATGGGGATAAAATCACAAGAATGAAAAAAATTACGTAAGGTTACATAAATGAGGATACTTAGACTTCATCTGGTCCTCATGTTCCCAGGTGAACTCTGGTCCACGATTGGAGTTGCAACGAACCTTAACAATGCGAATCCTACTATGGCGAAGGCTACGAATCTTATAGTCCAAGATTTCCACGGGTTCCTCAACGATACAACGACGATCATTAACCTTGATCTCTTCGAGAGGAACAATGAGAGATTCATCAGCCAAGCACTTCTTAAGATTCGAGACGTGGAAGACATTATGCACGTTACTGAGTTCAGCTGGTAAGTCAAGTTTGTATGCAACCGGTCCAATTCGTTCCAGAATTGCGAACAGTTCAATATACCGCGAATTTAGTTTACCACGCTTCCCAAAACGGATAATGCTCTTCCAAGGAGAGACTATCAAGAGAACCCTGTCGCCAACCTGAAACTCCAGTGGTTTGTGACGACGATCGACATAGCTCTTTTGTCGATCCCGAGCTGCTGCCATACCATTTCGAATTTGTACAATCTTCTCGGAAGTTTCGTACACGAGTTCCAAGCCAGTGAGTTGGCTCTCACCCACCTCATCCCAACAAAGAGGGGACCGACACTTGCGCCTGTAAAGAGCCTCGAACGGAGCTGCCTTGATGCTAGAATGGTAGCAGTTGTTGTAAGAGAATTCCACCAACGGTAGATGACTCTCCCAACTCTTGCCAAAATCGATAACACATGCACGAAGCATGTCTTCTAGCGTTTGTATCGTCCGCTCACTTTGGCCATCAGTTTGCGGATGATATGCCGTACTCATATCCAAATGAGTACCCAGTCCAGTGCCTTTTGCAAGGCCTTCCAGAAACGCGAAGTGAGACGAGAATCATGATCTGAGATGATAGAAACAGGCACCCCGTGCCGAGAAACCACTTCCTTAAGGTAGATACGAGCTAACCGCTCCATATTGTCGCTTTCCTTAATAGCCAAGAAGTGTGCCGATTTTGTCAACCGATCGACAATCACCCAAATCATATCGCAACCACTAGGTGACCTTGGAAGCTTGGTTACAAAATCCATCGTGATCTGCTCCCAGTTTCATTCAGGAATTGCAGGCTGTTGTAGAAGACCAGACTACTTCTGGTATTCCACCTTAACCTTCACACAGGTCAAGCAATTGCTTACATACGAAGCTATGTCAGCTTTCATGTTCGGTCACGAATAAAGTATCTTTAGATCCTGATACATCTTATCAGAGCCGGAGTGAACAAAATACCGGGACTTGTGTGCCTCATCCTAAACAAGCTCACGCAAGCCCCCAAACAACAGTTGCCAAATAAGCTCAACAAAATAATGTAGGCCGTCAGGCCTAAGTTCCAGATTCCTGCCGGCACCGTGCATGGTTTTAGCCTTAAGGTTATCCACGTTTAAGGCATCTTGCTGCGCAGAACGAATCCGGTCATGCAGACCAGAATGAATAGTGAGGTGTAAAGCTCGAACACGACGTGGCTTAGCAGATTCCTTCCTTCTTAAGGTGTGTGCTAACACATTCGCCTTACCAGGATGGTACTTAATAGCACAATCGTAGTCGTTCAGAAGCTCGACCCATCGATGATGTCGCATGTTCAACTCCTTCTGATCAAAGATATGCTGAAGACTCTTGTGATTGGTATAAATGGTGCACTTTGTACCGTACAAGTAGTGTCTCCAGATCTTCAAAGCAAAGACGACCGCACCGAATTCCAGATAATGGGTAGTATAGTTCTTCTCGTGAACTTTAAGCTGACGAGAAGCATAAGCGATGACCTTCTCGTGTTGCATCAACACACAACCAAGACCCCGGATAGAAGCATCACAATAAACAACGAAATCATCTGTACCTTCAGGCAAAGATAATATGGGCGTAGAATAGAGTTTTCGCTCCAGCAACTGAAACGCCAACTCTGAAGAATCACCCCAGTCGAGCTTTCGGTCCTTCTGGGTAAGAGACATGACGGGTTGAGCAATCTTTAAAAATCCCTCGATAAAACGACGATAATGACCCGCAAGACCTTGGAATTTCTGCACCTCAGATGGCGTCTTTGGTGCTTCCCAGTCCTTAATGGCTTCTATCTTAGCCGGGTTAACATGCATTCCTTGTTCATTAACCACATGACCAAGGAACTCGACTTCATGCAACCAGAAGTCACACTTCGAGAGCTTAGCTTAAAGCCGTTCTCTTCGCAAGAGTTCCAAGACAAGACGTAGGTGTTCCTCATGGTCCACCCTGCTCTTGGAATAGATCAGAATGTTGTCAATGAAGACAATGACGAACTTGTGAAGATAAGGTTTGCAAACACGGTTCATCAAGTCCATGAACACTGCTGGTGCATTGGTGATACCAGAAGGCATGACCAACAACTCAAAATGGCCATAACAAGTACGAAAGGCAGTCTTCGGGTCATCGGCTTCATGCACTCTCAACTGGTGGTATCCGGACCTCAAATCGATCTTCGAGTAGAAACTAGAACCCTGAAGCTGGTCGAACAAATCTTTAATATGAGGAAAAAGATAGCGGTTCTTGATCGTTACCTAGTTCAGCTCACGATAATCAATGCACATGCGAAGGATTCTATCTTTCTTCTTAAAAAACAAGATAGGGGCTCCCCATGGAGACGAACTAGGCCGAATAAAACCCTTCTCTAACAATTCCTGTAACTGGTTGGATAACTCCTGCATCCCAGGAGGTGCAAGATGGTAATCGATCTGCACCAGGTGCAAGATCAGTACGAAACTCAACCTGACGTTGATGTGGGAGACGAGGTAAATCAGTAGGAAACACATCCGAAAAGTTGCGCACAACAGAAGTGTCTTTGATATTCTTCTCATCAGTCGCTGAAACAGAAACGAGTGCTAGAATGGCAGTATAACCCTTCCGAAGATACTTGTAGGCCTTCATGCAAGAAATTATACTCAAAGGAACACCGCTCTTCTCACCAAAAACCGATAAAATCTCACCATCATGGAGAGGAAGTCGAACGATCCTGTCGAAACAGACAATCTCGGCATGATACAAAGATAACCAATCCATACCCACAACAATATCAAAACTACCCAAATCAACCGGCATGAGATCAATGGGGAAGGACAAAACCGACAACTCAAGGCGACACTCCCTAAGAACATGTGTAGCCGTAATTCGTTTACCATTAGCCAATTCTATCAAGTACTTAGCCTCTAAAGGTGTAGGTACCATGTCTAGCAACTGACTAAATGTATCAGATATGAAACTATTATCGGCACCAGTATTAAACAAAACGAAGCATAGCGATCATTAAGAAGAAACGTACCGGTGACAGTGTCTGGATCCTGTCGGGCTTTCCCCGAACCGATGACAAAGGCGCGTGCATTCCTTCCACCACCACCGTTGTTTCCGTTACCCGCCCCGTTCTTCCCATTCTCACACTGCTTCATCTTCGGACAGTCACGGTTGAAGTGCCCTGCCTCTCTACAATTTTAACAACCCTGTTTTTCCTGAGGAGCAGGGACAATAGTCTGATTCGGCTGAAGATTAACCCTACAATCTTTAGCCTGATGAGTAGTCCAATGGCATCGATAACAGCGGTTCGCGTCACAAACACTTCCCGAATGATGAAACCCACACCGATTACACTTCAGTAGCTTCCCAACCTACCCCACTTACTTCTGCTCAGACAACGATCCCGCTGCATCAGACATCTTCAACTGCTACTGTGGTTGAGACGATCCAGAACTATTCCCCAAACTCTCCCTCTTCCTCTTGTTATCCGCAAGGGCTTTCACAGCAGCGCCCTTGGGAGGCAAAGCACGCTCAGCAACCTTCATGTTGGCTAGACTATGAGCTAACCGAAAAGTACCCAACAGCGTAGTAGAATCACCAGCAGCCACCAACCCTGCAATCTCCGGCACTAACCCAGTAATATGGTGCTCAATCCTCCTGTACTCTGGTGTAGCCAACTCAGGACACATCACTGCCAACTAGTGATGTTTATTAGTATACTCCTCAATCTCAGAACCTACCATCTTCAGATTCCAGAATTCATGCTCCAACTTCTTCACTTCATCCTGAGGGCAATACTTTGCTCGCAACCGCTGAACAAACTCCATCCAAGGAATAGCATTGGCTTCCCCCAAGCCAAGAGTCTAAGTAGTCGAGTTCCACCAAGTCAAAGCAGGACCCTCAAAAGTTCCTGTACCAAACTTCACATGATCAGCAGTTGGACAGTTACACATAGCAAATACCGACTCAATATTCTCAAGCCACCTGAGCAGTCCCACTACTCTCTCAGTCACACTGAAGCTGTGAGGCTTACTGTCTATGAAAATCTTTAAAGTACACGTCGGTTGCATCGGATGAGGTTGATTGATAGCATTACCTGAATCAACAGAAATACAACACCCAAGTACCGATAAAAGTGGTACTATTCAGATTACCACCAAGAGCGTATCGAGCGTCCTGAAAAGCAGCCAGTGCAACATTCATTTACTGCTGAAGCAGGTTGTTCAGCTCATCCTGGGTCATATTAATGTTACCACGATCCCCGTCGTGACCACCGCTACCACGACCACCTGTACGACCACCTTGACGACTACCACGAGCACCAGACATCTTCTGCCAAACACAAGAACAGAATACCCAGATTCATCACTAGTACAAACCTCTAGTAATCACAAGAATTAAGATCTAGGTCCAATCCAGGACCATCAGTCCAAACACAGAGTCCACCATGATTTTCATGCATGTTTTCTTATGATTTCGTGTTCACCCGAAATGATAAACTGTTCCACATGGTCCACCAGATGTACTCCTAGTTTGAAGCTCAAGTCACCGGACACTAACACCTGTAGGCGAGTGTGTCCATTAGAGTATAGAAGGGAGATGTCCGAATCCTGGACAGATCTCAAGGGTATGCCAAAGCTACTCCAATGTACATCACTGCCGTGCCAACAAGCCAGCCTCTTCGTCCTCAAAGACCGAAGAACAGGATAAGATAGGAATACAGGATAGAAACGGATAACAGACAAAATGGATGATGTAACACATAGCTGATGATGATACCGATACCCCTGCAAATTAGTAAATGTACCACGTAACATGACTGATATGCATGTGACCGTTTAGTGTGTGAGACTCGATTATAGACTAGACTCTACATGTAGGGCTGCAAACGAATCGAACAAACATGAACAAGGCCTTGTTCGTATTCGTTTGTTAAGAAAATTATGTGTTCACGAATAGTTCATGAACACTTACCGAACGAGATTTTTTGTTCGTGTTTGTTTGTTAAGAAAATACTCATGTTCATGTTCGTTTGTTCATGAACGTACACAAGCACAAACGGACATTAATGAACATAAACAAGTGTTCATGAACCCAAATGGACAAAAAGAAGTGTTCATGAATGGAAACAAACACAAACGGACATATATTAACTTTTGAATAACATCGAATTAACATACATTAAGACATTAACTAGATCCACCTAAAATATGACCTAATTGTCCAAACATACATAGTACTGGAGAAGGACGTTGGAGGTGGATGGCACAGGGCGTTGGAGGTGGAGGGCATCAACGCTGGAATGTGGAAACATATAATGAGCTTGGATTCAAAAAGTAGGTTTATTGATCTTATAGTTATATATTTACCTCATAATATTATTTATTGGGTAAAATGATAAAAAATAAAAGAATATAAAAAGTATAAAATTAAAAACCTTAATAAACTATCGAACATAAACGAACCCGGTACCGAACGTTCACGAACATAAACGAACGAATGCGACCTTTGTTCATGTTCGTTCATTTATTAAACAAACAAACATAAACGAACTTACCGCCGAACGGTTCATGAATCGTTCATTGAAAGTTCAGTTCGTTGGCAACCCTATCTACATGCAGTTCTAGTTCACTATAGCCTGGCTCTGATACCAATCTGTCACTCCCTCAAATTCTACGTGCGGGGTTTTACCGCGAGGCGCATGACAAACCAGGATACAAGTCAACAGTCACAATAGACAACAACTATATGTAAAAGATACGTAAACCAAAACCACGAAGTTTCATAACATAAACCAGTAGCAGAAGCTGAAGTATAATTACAACCCAAAATAAAGTAAACGTAGTCTAAAATTACTTAAAAGCATGCAACTAAACCCTAGACGCCATGCAAGACTCCGTGCGCCTAGTCCATGAACTGCTACCATAGCGACCGGAGAAAACATGCCAAAAATGTCAACATATAATGCTGGTGAGTTCACAGGTTTTTATAAAACGTTTCCATAAGTTTTAAAGATCATTCCTGTTACTACTGTCTCATAACAATGTTAGCTAGACGTCAAGTACGGATACTACTACGGTTGGGAACCCATTACTAGACATGTACCAATGTGTAAACCGCCCAGACTGTTGGGCTACCGTCATCCTCGGTAGGCCCGATGCTAGCGACAATATGTACCCGTCCGGCCTCCAACGACCCGAGTGGAGTTTGTAAGGCCCAATAGACAATATGCACCTATAAGGCCCAATAAATCTACCACGCATATTCATGGTTTCCCCTTGGGACTTAAGATGAAACGCCGTATAGTAAACAAAAGATAACCATAGTATAAGTTATACTAAAATATGGCTCGAGAGCTACCCGGGATCGGCTCGGTAAAAAGCCCGAACGAGCTGAGCCTTAACGAGCTCGAGCCCGAGCCCGAGCCTAAAATATGGCTCGTTTAGTTATCGAGCCCGAGCTCGAGCCCTAGATACAAAGATTGATTGGGCTCGAGAGCCTAAACGAGCCCAAACATAATTATAAGTTATTTATATATCTGTTATAATTTATAGCCCACATCTCCAAAGCCCAAGTCCTTATTTCATAGGCCCATTTAATAACACTCGTGAGCCGAGCTTTTGCGATCTTGAGCCGAGCTTTAAGCTCATTTGAGATTGTTCTCAAATCACCTCGAGCCAAGCCGAGCCGAGCTCGAGCTTTTGATTTTGCTAGCGAGCCGAGCTCGAGCTCAAGATTGTAGGCTCGAACCGAGCCGAGCTCAAGCTCGAGCTTCATAAAACCATAACGAGCCGAGCCCGAGCCCAATCAGGCTCGGCTCGTTTACACCCCTAAGTATAACATGATCTTTATATATCCAAAGTACGTAGCATGTTTCTAACTCGAAAGTAAAACTAGTAAAAGTGAGGCTATGACACTCACCTTAAGTTGCGTTTCTTGAAAACAGTTAGACCAATGCTATGATAGTCCCTAATACCGGCGACCTATCATAAGATGTATATAAGTATCCGGACTAATAACCCATAGGTTAACTAGTCCCTGAATGTCCAGACCATTACCGTGTACGTTTGAAAACATGATTGAACGTTATCCTGATCACACAAGACAAGACCCGACATCCCATTGGTGACCCGACATCCCCCTGTGTTAGCTAAATACAAGTAACCAAGCAATCATATGTAAACACCCACTTAATACACATAACAGTTCACCAAGTCTAACATACAGTTCACATACTGCATATACGAGTCCGAACACGTGTTATCAGGTTTCTAGACATGTCACGGGGTTTACAATATGTTCCTAGGTGTCAAATCATGTTTCGGGGTCCCAAAATACACTTACAGCAGCAAAACACATGACTAGGCATCAAACAGGCAACTAATAATGCTAGTAGCCCCCTTGGAGGGGAAACTAGGCTTCCCAGAGGCGATTAGCTAGCTAGTCGCCCCCTGCAGTAGGCGACTAGCTAGGCTAGTCGCCCCATATAGCGGAGGTGCCTCTTTTCGCGCGTTTAACCCTCCAAATAAGATCCGAAATATGTAAAAACATCCAACATCAATCCATATTCTTCAAGTAACTTATCCTAAATGAAAACCCCCAATTTATCATTAGTCTAACACCCTAACTTCAAGCATTTCCGAAAATGGAATAATATCACATCATTGCATGCATAACTTACACTGAATGGAAAATAATCAGATTTCATCACATAATCACATTACAAATCATCATCCTACTGTTACTACATCATTCTAGCATAAACCCTAACATTACACAATCATCAAATCACCCCATAACATTCTATATCCTCCTAATGCACTCAAACGGGTCAAAACGCATATTATCATCAAAACACATCAAACAACCTTTAAAATCCTAGATAATCATCCTAATAACTTATTCATACCAACAAAACATCAAACACATAAGAATCCTTAAGTTTTAATCTTCAAAAACCGTTCTTTGCATGAATCCTTCACATATAACCCATATAAAGGATTTGACTTGTTTTAAAACTGTTTTTCAAAGACTCAAACTTTATAAAACCAGGCCTGGACCTTTAGGGATCAAAATAATGACGTGATAAAAGCTTAGGATGAACAACACACCTTTTATTTTGCAAGAAATGACGTTTAAAGCTTGAAAATTGTAGATTTTAGGACAAAAACAGGTTCCAGAGGTTAAGTATAGTGTGAGGGAAGTTTGGGGCGAGTTAGGATTTCACAAATGATGTTTTACAAGTCACGTATGGTATTTATAGTTGTTGCTAGTCGTTTAAGACAATACACATGACTAGGGTCTGCAAGTGGAGACTAGGGGCCCAGTCGCCCCTGCAGTCTGATATGGGTTTTGGCGCGTTAAACTCTATTTTAACACATATAAGCACGTATTCTCATATCGACAAGTTATATAATGATCATAAATACACATTACTTGATAACTAACACGTTCACATTCGTTCACCAATCCCAGGGACACGAGACTTACGTGTGTGCATTAAATCCGGCGATTCTACAAATCCCCAATCCTTGTACACATGGTCATGGACCGATCCCCCGATGATCCCTTGGATCATCGTAACGACTCCCGATGATTCCTCAATCCATCCAAATGACTCAACTGACCCAGTTAAGTGTAATGTATGCATGACTCGCTAAGGTAGACTTACTAGTTTGACAAAAGTTAGTAACCTGAGTTTGCCGGGTGTCACATCATCCCCCAGTTGAAAGAATTTTCGTCCCGAAAATTGCACAAGACCGGAAGGTAGGAATGAAAAAGAGGGAATTTTCTTTCCAGTTGTTTCATCATCCCCCTATTGAAAGAAATTTCACCCCCGAAATTCACTCGTCTCCAACAGTATCAGGTGTTTGTTCCAGTGCTCGATTTGGGAACAAATGAGGATACTTAGACTTCATCTGGTCCTCACGTTCCCAGGTGAACTCTGGTCCACGATTGGAGTTCCAACGAACCTTAATAATGCGAATCCTACTATGGCGAAGGCTACGAATCTTATAGTCCAAGATTTCCACGGGTTCCTCAACGATACGAAGACGATCCTCAACCTTGATCTCTTCGAGAGGAACAATGAGAGATTTATCAGCCAAGCACTTCTTAAAATTCGAGACGTGGAAGACATTATGCACGTTACTGAGTTTAGCTGGTAAGTCAAGTTTGTATGCAACCGGTCCAATCCGTTCCAGAAGTGCGAACGGTCTGACATACCGCGGATTTAGTTTACCACGCTTCCCAAAACGGATTGAGAATCTGGTTAAGAACCGAATCCATGGATCGATTACGTGAAAACAACTCGGTTTCAGACGGAAGATTCGAGACGAGACAGAAATATACGATAACAAAGTCATCACAGATTCGTATTGCATCAGAAACGCTTACAGATACTGTCATCAGTAGGATAAACATCTATCTCGGGGCCGGGGGAGGTCGGGCATGACCTCCCCCTTGAGAGTATTCAAAGCACAAACTCAAAATCTTCTAAAAGAAAAACACACATGAGATTGCTATTTATAGTCCAACATCTAAAGCCACCTTCGCCCTTATGATTAGGTCGAATGTGGAACTTTTCCACATTCGACCCTTTTGAAAGGTCGAATCTAGCTTATGATTATGGTCTATATTTACAAATGCATCAGATCCATAAAATGCCCTTATCGAAATTTTTTTTACCCCTTAAAATACCAATTTTTCATTCTATATGTCGAGGGGGCGAAAGTGGAAATAATGCTATATTCGACCCTTTTGTAAGGTCGAATGTACCATGGTTGGTTGAAATTCCACATTCGCCCAGTAGTGAGGTTCGAATGTGGAAAATTTCCAGGTTCGACCTGTCGTAAGGTTCGAATGTGGAAAATTTCTAGGTTCATCCTCAAAATCCTATGTTCGACCGAATACACTCCACGTTCGACCACTTGCAGAAAAACGTGTTCTTCTTCAATATTTTCTGCAAATCAGTCCATAATTACTCTAAAACATCGAATTTGATGATGAAACTTGTACAGAAAGGTTCGGAAATGAAAACCTAACCCTCGAATTCACAAAAACATGGTGAAATCACATGATTTTGGGTTCAATTAAGAATCTAGGGTTTCTAGGGTTTCAACCTTTCAGTCAAAAACTAAATTTTAACGTCTGAAATCATGAAAATGAGCTGTGATTGATTCAAACAACTGTTAGATCGTTCAAATCGGTACCATAGCTTTGATACGAGTTGAGAATCCGGTTAAGAACCGAATCCATGGATCGATTATGCGAAAACAACTCGGTTTCAGACAGAAGATTCGAGACGAGACAGAAATATACGATAACAAAGTCATCACAGATTCGTATTGCATCGGAAACGGTTACAGATACTGTCATCAGTAGGATAAACATCTATCTCGGGGCTGGGGGAGGTCAGGCATGACCTCCCCCTTGAGAGCATTAAAAGCACAACCTCAAAATCTTCTAAAAGAAAAATACACATGAGATTGCTATTTATAGTCCAACATCTAAAGCCACCTTCGCCCTTATGATTAGGTCGAATGTGGAACTTTTCCACATTCGACCCTTTTGAAAGGTCGAATCTAGCTTATGATTATGGTCTATATTTACAAATGCATCAGATCCATAAAATGCCCTTATGGATCACCATAATCTCATGTAATACAATACAAGACTCAACCCTAGTCTATTCGACAGTGACGTCCACATAAAAGTGCATCAACACGGATAATGCTCTTCCAAGGAGAGACTTTCAAGAGAACCTTGTCGCCAACCTGAAACTCTAGTTGTTTGCGACGACGATCGGCATAGCTCTTTTGGCGATCCCGAGCTGCTGCCATACGATTTCGAAACTGTACAATCTTCTCTAAAGTTTTGTACACGAGTTCTAGGCCAGTGAGTTGGCTCTCATCCACCTCAGCCCAACAAAGAGGGGACTGACACTTTCATCCATATAGAGCCTCGAACGGAGCTGCTTTGATGCTAGAATGGTAGTTGTTGTTGTAAGAGAATTCCACCTATGGTAGATGACTCTCCCAAGTCTTGTCAAAATCGATAACACATGCACGAGGCCATCAGTTTGCAAGGCCTTCTAAAAATGTGAAGTGAAACGAGAATTATGATCAGAGATGATAGAAACAGGCACCCCGTGCCAAAAAAACTACTTCCTTAAGGTAGATACGAGCTAACCGCTCCATATTGTCGCTCTCCTTAATAGCTAGGAAGTGTGCCAATTTTGTCAAGCGATCGACAATCACCCAAATCGTATTGCAACCACTAGGTGACCTCGGAAGCGTGGTTACAAAATCCATCGTGATCCGCTCCCACTTCCATTCAGGAATTTCAGGCTGTTGTAGAAGACTAGACGGCTTCTGGTATTCCACCTAAACCTTCACACAGGTCAAGCACTTGCTTACATACGAAGCTATGTCAGCCATCATGTTCGGCCACCAATAAAGTATCTTTAGATCCTGATACATCTTATCGGAGCTGGGGTGAACAGAATACCAGGACTTGTAAGCCTCATCCAAAACAAGCTCATGCAAGCCCCCAAACAACGGAACCCAAATACGCTCAACAAAATAATCTAGGCCGTCGGGCCTAAGTTCCAGATGCCTGTCGGCACCGTGCATGGTTTCAGCCTTAAGGTTCTCCACCTTCAAGGCGTCTTGCCGCGCAGAACGAATCCGGTCAGGCAGACCAGAATGAATAGTGAGCTGTAAAGCTCGAACACGAAGGGGCTTAGCAAATTCCTTCCTGCTTAAGGCATCTGCTACCACATTCGCCTTACCAGGATGGTACTTAATAGCACAATCGTAGTCGTTCAGAAGCTCGACCCATCGATGCTGTCGCATGTTCAACTCCTTCTGATCGAAGATATGCTGAAGACTCTTGTGATCGGTATAAATGGTGCACTTTGTACCGTACAAGTAGTGTCTCCAGATCTTCAAAGCAAAGACGACCGCACCCAATTCCAGATCATGGGTAGTATAGTTCTTCTCGTGAACTTTAAGCTGGCAAGAAGCATATGCGATGACCTTCTCGTGTTGCATCAACACACAACCGAGATCCCGGATAGAAGCATCATAATAAACAACGAAATCATATGTACCCCCAGGAAAAGATAATATGGGCGCAAAATAGAGTTTTCGCTTCAGCAACTGAAACGCCGACTCTTGAGAATCACCCTAGTCGAGCTTTCGGTCCTTCTGGGTAAGAGACGTGAGGGGTTGAGCAATTTTCAAAAAAACCCCTCGATAAAACGACGATAATAACCCGCAAGACCTAGGGATTTCTGCACCTCATATTGCGTCTTTGGTGCTTCCCAGTCCTTGATGGCTTCTATCTTTGCCGGGTCAACATGTATTCCTTGTTCATTAACCACATGACCAAGGAACTGGACTTCACAAAACCAGAAGTCACACTTTGAGAGCTTAGCGTAAACCCGTTCTCTTCGCAAGAGTTCTGAGACAAGCCGTAGGTGTTCCTCATGGTCCACCCTGCTCTTGGAATAGATCAGAATGTCGTCAATAAAGACAATTACAAACTTGTCAAGATAGGGTTTGAAAACACGGTTCATCAAGTTTATGAACACTGCTGGTGCATTGGTGAGACCAGAAGGCATGACCACGAACTCAAAATGGCCATAACGAGTATGAAAGGAAGTCTTTGGGGCATTGGCTTCATGCACTCTTAACTGGTGGTATCCGGACCTCAAATTGATCTTCGAGTAGAAACTAGAACCCTGAAGCTGGTCGAACAAATCATCAATACGAGGAAGAAGATAGCGGTTCTTGATCGTCACCTAGTTCAGCTCACGATAATCAATGCACATGCGAAGGCTTCCGTCTTTCTTCTTAACAAACAAGATAGGGGCTCCCCATGGAGACGGACTAGGCCGAATAAAACCCTTTTCTAACAATTCCTGTAATTGGTTGGATAACTCATGCATCTCATGAGGTGCAATACGGTAAGGGGCTCGAGTGATTAGTGCTGCACCAGGTGCAAGATCAATACGAAACTCAACCTAACGTTGAGGCGAGAGACGAGGTAAATCATCAGGAAACACATCCGAAAAGTCGCGCACAATAGAAATGTCTTCGATCTTCTTCTCATCAGTCGCTGAAACAGAAACGAGTGCCAAAATAGCGGTATAACCCTTCCGAGGATACTTGTAGGCCTTCATGAAAGAAATGATACTCAAAGGAACAACACTCTTCTCACCAAAAAACTGATAAAATATCACCATCAGGGAAAGGAAGTCAAACGATCTTGTCGAAACAGACAATCTCTGCACGATACAAAGATAACCAATCCATACCCACAACAACATGAGATCAATGGGGAAGGACAAACCTGACAACTCAAGGCGACACTCCCTAAGAACATGTGTAGCCTCAATTCATTTACCATCAGCCAATTCTATCAAGTACTAGTCTCTAAAGGTGTTGGTACCATGTCTAGAAACTGACTAAATGTAGCAGATATGAAACTCTTATCGGCACCAGTATCAAACAAAACTGAAGCATAGCGATCATTAAGAAGAAACGTACCGGTAACAGTGTCTGGATCCTGTCGGGATTTCCCCGAACCGATGACGAAGGCGCGCGCATTCCTGCCACCACCCCCGTTGTTTCCGTTACCCGCCCCGTTCTTCCAGTTCTCACCCTACTTCATCTTCAGACAGTTATGCTTGAAGTGCCCTGCCTCTCCACAATTATAACAACCCTGTTTTTCCTGAGGAGCAGGAGCAGGGATAATAGTCTGAGTTTGATTCGGCTGAAGATTAACCCTACAATCTTTAGCCTGATGACCAGTACGATGGCACCGATAACAATGTTTCCTGTAACAAACACTCCCCGAATGATGAAACCCACACCGATTACACTTCGGTAGCTTCCCAACATACCCCACTTGCTTCTGCTCAGACGACGATCCCGCTGCATCAGACTTCTTCACCTGCTCCTGTGACTGAGACGATCCAGAACTCTTCCCCACACTCTCCCGCTTCCTCTTATTATCCGTAGGAGATTTCACAACAGCGCCCCTATGAGGCAAAGCACCCTCAGCAACCTTCATGTTGGTCAGCCTATGAGCCAACCGAATAGTACCTAACAGTGTAGTAGAATCACCAGCAGCCACCAACCCTACAATATCCGGCACTAACCCAACAATATAGTGCTCAATCCTCTTGTACACTGGTGTAGCTAACTCAGGACACATCACCGACAAGTTATATAATGATCATAAATACATATTACTTGATAACTAACACGTTCACATTCGTTCACCAATCCCCGGGACTCGAGACTTGCGTGTCTGCATTAAACCCGGCGATTCTTCAAATCGCCAATCCGGGTCAAAACGGTTTGGGTCAAAATGGTATGGGTCGAAACTGTACAGTTTCCAACAATGTCGGTCGAAACAGTGCGGGTCGAAATAGTTCAGGTCAAAGCGATGTCAATCGATCGAAGATTCCAATGAATTTACTTGAATTCCTTTAAATGTTGGAAGGATTTTGAATTCTTTTAGTTAAAGGAATTTGAAGGAATTCATACTCAATTCCAAAACATATCAAGATTGAAATTGAAATTCCAATTCCTTCAAATTCTATGAACCAAACACCTTAAAAGTGGGAATTCAAATTTTAATTCCATTCAATTCATGCAAACCAACCACACACTTAGATTATTATAAGTACATATTCTTTGACAAATTTGCTTAACATCTAACTTAAATATCTATATGTGCTAGGATGCGTGAATGCTTGCATGACTGTGTTTTGCGGGACTACAACACACATCAGCAAACAAGGAACACTCAATAGAAGCTTCGGTGGGCCCCGTGTGAAACCTAGTACATGATAGCTGCAAAGAGAGAATTAATGGGATGTTCAGCCAATTAGAGGCCAACATTCCCTACTCCATGATCTCCTGCCGCCAGCAATGAAAGAAAGGACGAGTAAAAAGAACATGTAGCCAACCAGAGAAGAACAGGGCAAATTGCCTCAACGGTCTCACCTGTGGGACCCGCATGAACGAGCTGTTAGTCACGATCAATTTGTGGGGTGCAAACCTCACACTATAAATACCCCATCTTTTTATGAAGAGGGGGTCAACATTTTACACACTCAAACACACACACTACACTCTACGTTTTGTAAGAAAGATTGGTTGAAATATTTGTCTATTTGATACTCGTTGTAACTGCCACGCAACATTAATAAGATTTCTTCATTTCCTTTAAATTTTGAGTATTAGTTTGGATTGGTTTTTCTTCATTGGTGTCATCTGTATAGAGCAATTATAAGAACAACAAAAAACCAAAACTTCTTTCTTTACAAAACCACGAGTTCTCAAATGCCTACGTTCCCAGGGAACACCTCTGCTGCTGGTGTTGCTCAGTTCAGCACTAGTCTGCAAGAGAAGTTACAGGGAGGGCAGGAAAACCAAGTGGAAACTCCGCGTAACACTTCTCCATCTACAGCTACCCGGCAATCGACCCCCTCCTTTCATTTCGTAACTGAAAATGTTCAGGCGCGACAAAGTTCTCCTACTGATAATGACGCGTCGATGGTTAGTCCGTAAATGTGGTACATTCAGGAACAGTAGGCTTTGCAGTGTCGTTACAACCGGATGGTTCGTGAAAAACATCTCAAAGACGTGTCTAAAAAGTTGCCATTTGACAAGGGTCGATCCGATGCGGCCTCTGAAAGTCCGTCGCGCACCACCACCATGCCTGAGGGGATCCTACGCGGTGACTCCAGAGGAACCGGGTACTACATCGGGAGCAAACAAAGGGACCCCACATGGTGGAAGGACTCAGATGAGTCTTATAGCCACTTCCAGCATGACAATAGCTAGTCCCATGCCAACACAGTTGCATGCGGGCACTATCTGTCCGCCGAGGAGGACCTCACCAAGCCCTACTATCCTTCATCGTTCAGTGAAAAGTCAAAGTTCACTCTGTGCATCACGCTGACTCTTTTGCCACCAAAAACTAAAATTCCAAGCAACTTGGGAAGTATGACGGGTCCTCAGACCCCGACGGCCACCAAAGAAGCTTCAAGACTGCGGGGAAAGTAGCAGGCTGGACCTTGCCGGCCTAGTATCACATGTTCGCGCAAACCTTCACGGGTGCAGTGCGGGTGTGGTTTGATAGTCTACCACTCGGTCAGATTGATGGTATCAAGGAGTCCACTGATAAATTCTCAAATCACTTCAATGAGCAACGCAGAGTGGAACACAATTCCACAGATATCTTGCAAGTTCAACAAAGAAGCACTCCAAATAAGGCCCATCGGCTTTGAATGACCAAAGTTCTACATAACCAAGTTCAACAAAGAAACACTCCAAATCGGGCCCATCGGCCTTGAACTTTTAAAAGCAGCCTTTAAGAAAGGCGTACAATGCGATAACCCACACCGGGACAACAAGTATGCTAGACACCTGGGATGAGATCTTGACCGCATCAAAGATGTACGCGAGAATAGAGAAGAAAATATATGTCTAGAGCAGGATATGTGCACCGTAATACACTGATGTGAAAGCCTAATCCACAAGAAACAAGCATAACAGGAATGATAGAAAAGGGAAGGGTTTTGTTTGGAATAGACTGCAAGGATCATCTCAGGCGGATCCTAAACCTGCGGATACGGCCGAGTATAAACCAGCTCAGTCGAATGACCAAAAGTCCATGTGGAGGAGTCAAATATCATGGAGTTCGCTCACAAAATCCCTGCACAAGTTTTGGCGATAGAAAACATAGACTTCCCCACTCTAAGGGAAATCAGAAAGAGAGAAAGGCTAAACCCGAACAAGTTTTGTGCATACCATCAAGACATTGGGCATGAAACTGATGCGTTTTTCCAACTAAAGATGACAATTGAGGCGGCTTTAAAGTCCGGAAAATTGTCACATCTTTTAAAGGATATGCGTGGGCAAAACAAGAATGATGGCCTTCCAACCAAGAAAACAAAGAACGTGAGCATGATGATCCATGGAGGTTCCCGCACCCAACATGGAAATAAGCGCAAAAATGAACTCTCTTGCGCATGGAGGGAGCAGAAAGTAATCTTACCACTTGTTAGAGGAGGTCCGTCCTCAACGCGTGTGTTAATAATCACAACCCTCTTTGCTCATTACAGAACAACAAGTTTTTTCATGGACATAGGAAGCAACTCAGACATCATGTATGAGCAATGCTACAACTTTCTGGATGACGAAGATAAGGCACATCTGCGGCCGGTCAACTCACCAATTATGGGCTTTTCAAATGAGGTCCTTCACCCGCCTAGAGAGATTAGCTTCCCGCTCACAAATGGCAATGGGAAACATTCAAGAACTGAAGATTTCAACTTCCTGGTCATCCCGAACAGGTCAAGGCACGATATGTTAGGACAAAAAGGATTGAGGAAACCACTTTTGCAAACCTTAGTCTAATTCATACTTCTTCAAATTATTTTAAGTATAGAACTACTGAAGAAAGAAGACAAAAGTACTGAAGAAGGATTCAACAAGTACTGAAGAAGATAGATCACAAGTTCTGAAGTCAAACCAGACAAGTCTACTGAAGAACTACTGAAGACAAACTACTCATCAGTAGTTTGTCATTCATCAGCACTTGTAATAGAATCTTTCCACCGCCCTTATGTTTCAGTAGTTTATTTGTTTATTATTACTTTATCTTTTTGTACAAGTTCCAAGAATGCAACTTGTTGCAGACTTGCTTTTTGGCAAGGTTCATGTATTTGTAAGTCTATAAATAGATGGGTTCATCCCTCTGTTTTAGACATCGATTTTAATTGAAACTGAAATCCTTCAAAGCTCATTATTGTTATTTCCATTTCATTTACTGAGAATCTGTTTGAGTATTTATTGTCATTCACATTCAATACTTAGATTCTCATTAAACTTGTCTTTAGTTTTCAAACATCCAGGGGGAGTAATAACTCCTGTTGATAGTGTAACTTTACTTACTTATTCCGCTGTGCAAATCTGATTAAACTTGCTAAACACATAAGTGTTCACTAGCAAGCAAAACATCAAGAGCATTACTGATCCAACACGATATAATCCTGGGTCGCGACTCCATGGACAAGTACAACATGATCTTATCTCCACCACACGGTGCGATCGGCTTCCAAACACCATGTGAGTGGCCATCGTGTGGGTGAACAGGGAGTGTGTGGCCACAGAGCAAACAAGCCCCGCAAAAACAATCAAGCCATCTCCAAGAACAGAGTAGGAGAAATGGGGTTTAAACCCCAAGTTCCACGAGCAGCCCACCACTTTGGGCCCGGCCATTTCTTAAAGCTATGAATGAACAGGTGGCTTTAAGATGACGGGTGACAATTGTTCGACATGACGGGTGTCCCACGAAGCTTAGCTCAGAATAAGTTAAACATATACAAGTCTGTGGAACCAATAGTAGAAAAGCGCAGGAGCATGGTCGCTGAAGAAACAAAAGCTATGAATGAACAGGTGGATTAGCTACCGAGGGCATGAATTTTGTGGGAGATGCGGTACCAAACATGGGTCGCAAACCCAGTGATGGTTACCAAGAGAACATGCGGGTGGCGAATGTGCATCAATTACAAAGATCTGAAGAAAGCCTGCCCTAAGGACTGTTACTCGCTACCAGAAATCAACCTCAAAGTAGACTCAGTCGCACCATTCAAGTTTAAATGCTTTCTAGATGAATACAAAGGGTACCACCAAATTCAAATGGCGGTGGAAGACAAAGATAAAACAATGTTCAGAACTGACCGCTTGGTATACTGTTACACTAAGATGCCTTTAAGTCTAAAGAATGCGGGAGCTATTTATCATCATTTGATGGATCGAGCGTTTAACTCACAAATTGGAAGGAACCTAGAAGTGTACGTGGATGACTTGGTCATCAAATGCCTAGAAGAATATCACATGTTAAAGGACATTGAGGAGACATTTAAGCATCTCCGAGAAATCAATATGAAGCTGAACCAAGGAAAATGCACTTTTGGTATGGAAGAGGGCAAGTTCTTGCGCGTTATGATCACCAAATACAGATTCCGGCCAAACCCAGAAAAAATAGAGGCAACTGAACGCATAGAAACCTCATCTCCCATCAAAGATGTTCAAACATTGAATGGATGTCTGGTCGCCATCAACAGGTTCATATCTAATTACGCGTCAAAGTCCATTCCTTCATTGAAATGCTTAAAAATTGTCTCAAGAAAAAACCAATTTAAGTGGACGCCCAAAGTGGAGAAAGTGTTTCAAGAAATGAAAAAGTGTCTGATGCACCTGCAAATGCTGACCGCACTTCTCCCCAAAGAACCGCTAACGCTCTACTTATGTGCAACGGAGAAGGCGGCCAATGCGGTGTTGATGGTTGACCGTAAGCTTGTTCAAACCCCCATCTACTACATCAGCGGAGTCTTAACAGATGCGGAGATGGAAAAGTTAGTCTTGGCTCTAGTACACGCATCGCACAGACTTCTAAGATACTTCCAGGTTCATCCGATTAACGTACTCAGTAATTGCAATTTGATCAATGTCTTAAGCAAGCCCGAGTTATTTGGAAGGTTAGTAAAGTGAGCCATCAAGTTGGGTGCCCACACAATCAAATACAAGACCAGCCCAGCTCTCAAAGGTTAAATCGTGGTCGACTTCATAGCCGAAGTACCAGAGGAAAAGGTGGAAGAATGAAGGCAGAGCAAGAATGTCAGACGGTGCACGATGAGAAGGCAATCTGGTATCTGTAAACAGATGGAGCCTTAAACAAAGAAGACGCGGGTGAGGGGTTACGGCTGATCAGCCCGAAAGAAAACGAGTTCACATATGCCCGGCTTGAATTTAAAAGCACGAACAATGAAGCCGAGTATGAAGCTCTGCTCGTGGGCCTTCAAATTGCACAGAAATTGGGCACCAAGCATGTCCTCGTACACGTTGACTCCATGCTTGTTGCGGGTCAAATCAGTGGGACATATGAAGCAAAGGAAGTCTCAATGATCCTATACCTGGAACAAGCAAAGCAAATGATGAAGTACTTATTGTCATGCACGGTCATTGTAACACCCAAAAAAATGTTATATTAATTAATTAATTAACACTTTTAACACATGAAAACATGGGTTAAATTAATAATGAGCTTTAATCACAAAATAAACTTATTTAGAATTATCAATTTAGCTAATTAAGATATAAATCAAACATAAAGGGGTTACATTATCTAGAAAGGATTATGAAGTGTGAGTTTTATTAAAACTTGAAGTGGGAAGTGTTGGCCAGGCATAACCATAGACCAACACACCCACCAAAACACACATATACCTTCCTTCTTGAAAATCACCGAATCCTTCAAGATAAAGAGGTGATTCTAGGCCAAGCTAATGCATGTTGGTATAAAACGAATCCATGCAATAATCTGAACACAAGGTATGTTAAATCTTTTGTTTTTATGATGATTCTTCAAAGTTGAGTTCTTGATAACAATCTTCATTCATGGGGAAATCATTGATTCATAAAGGAAATTAGTTTTTATAAGTATAAGGTTATCAAATGTCATCTATCAAGCTGCAATTGTTAGAATTGGGGCTGGTTTCATGATAATACTTATGTGAAAGGGATGGGTTTCGACCCTCGGATGAGATTCCCCTTTTGATTTTGTGTTAAATTAACTTAACTTATGAGTATGTGTTGGTTGTATCCTTTTTCTTACATAACTGATGGACGGGGTCAATCATGGTGTTTAAAATGCTTAATTGGGTGCTTTTAGTGTAATTTAAATGTTTATATGTCATGAATAAGATGACTACACGAAGTTTGGATGTGCAAGTTAATCAGCTTAAATTGATGGACTTAAGATGTTATTGTGTAACGCGTGTGAGCCGAAGGAAAATGATCAAGTCGCGTACACTTGGAAAGCGAATATGGAAAGTGATAGGTGTTCATGAACGCTGGAGCGTTGACGAGAAATTTTGGTCGAGCGAAGAACACCCGATAGTTGAAAGATAATAATATTACTATAATAATAATAATAATAATAAGAAAAAAAAAAGAAATTTGTCATAATTGGCCCAAGGCCCAATTCATGGGAACTTTGGAATAGGGAATCACATGGCAGGAGTTTTGGGGGTTATTATTTTTTGTTGACGGCTGGTGATAAAGACGAAGGGGGAGGGTCGCACAAGAGGGCATAAGGGGAAAGAAGATGGAGGTTTCTACCCTAGCTATGTGAGGCTAAACCACCCGTCAAGCTCTCCGGGTGAATGGTTAGTTACTAGAACAAGGTTTATGTTTGTCAAACAATTGAATTGAGATTTGAATGTTTAAACTATTGGTTTCAGTTGTGGGTTATTTTAATGTTGATGTTGAACGTTTATTTAATGATTAGCTTGTTTTGGATTTCATCAACTAGCACGGTTTCTTATCGAGGGTCATTGAATACTTACAAGTTGTGTCTTTCAATATTGCGAGTCATTAAGATATTGTTAGGTGATAATCAACCGAGTCAACAGTCGCGGTTTAGTTATCGGCTGTCAGCAAAGTCATTAATCAACCTTCTTTATCAATCATATTAACCACATATCATGTCTATGTGATATCAAATGGCAAACTAAATAACCTTGTCTAAAGTGATTAACCGGGATCCTGAAGAGGTCACCATTTCTCTAATTATTTACAACTCGTTTTCTTTTAAGTTGTTTTTTTATTATTTGCAAATTAATCAACAATCAATTAATCGATTTTACATTTCCGTCTTGTTTAATTTAGTTGTTAAAAAATAACACTTTCCACAATACTCATCGTGGTTCGACACCCGACTTATCCTAAAAAATAAGGTAGTTGGTCTTTTCTAAAACTCTTATTTTTGACCGGTCCTTCGACACTGATCAATAACCATAGTACATATGAAGTTATAGTGCAAGTGTGATGAAAAGGTTTGAAAGTTAAGTGATAAGAATAGTCTAGATAAAACTTGAACCACCAAAGCCTAAGTAGTCTAAACAAGGCTATAGAGACGGAGGTGTGTCTAGAAATCTTGTCATGGTCGCAACCTATATGAAAACTTGTGAATTTAAGCGACCATGGTGCAATATCTACTATTAAGGACTCAAACGAGTCAAAATGGGAACTTAAGCTTAGAAAAAGTGCAAGTAGGGGAATATGACCAAGGCATAAGCAATTCCGAGCGGATTGTAGAGCCCGAGGCCTCCCCGTAGACTAACAAGCCGAGGTATAAGCAATCCCGTGCGGGTTATAGAGGCCGAGGCATTTAAACCCCATGATCGACCCAACTACGCTTTGGGAGATTCACGGCAATGCAGCCCTAGACTAACTAGCAAGGGTGTGAAACGTGGTTATGGGTCTAAACACTTGAAAGATCCATAATCCGGTATATCATAGCCCAACGATCAGAAAAATGATCCGAAGACGGGGATTAATCCCCAAACCAAAGTCATGGGATTGGTTAAATAAAGCGTAAAAACATGATCGGTAATTCTGAACGGCCGTTCACCATGGTGAACGACCATTCGTAAGTGAAATAGAACAACTCGAATCTTCTGTAATGACTGAATGTGTTTGTAATATATATTTGTTTATGTTTGGTTCCGTTCATGAACACTTCTTTGTGTTCGTTTGTGTTTATGTACACTTGTTTGTATTAAAAAATGTTCGTTTTTGTTCGTGTGCGTTCATGAACAAAATTAACAAACGAACACGAAAACAATTGTTTTCTTAACAAATGAACACGAATATAAAATCGTGTTCGCCAAGTGTTCATGAACACATAATTTTCTTAACAAACGAATACAAACAAGGCATTGTTCGTGTTCGTTCGGTTCATTTGCAGCCCTACCCATCCCCCATACCCCATTCTTAAATTTCACAAAAATCCTTTGGAAACCCCCATATTTAGGGGCTTCTATACCTCCCATATTTTTAAAATTTTTTTTGAACGGCCGACAAACTTTAAATATATATATATATATATATATATATATATATAGGATTGAGATTAATTAGGAGCCACCACCATAATTAGGAACCTTAGGAACCAATCTTAGCCTTCCATCTTTGATTTTGATCTAGAGGGTATTAGTGTAAATATACATTTAATTAATTATCCTTTTATTATAATTATAATTTATAATCAAAGCAGTTACTAAATAAGAATTGATTAGTTTCCTTAAAACTCTCAACTACTATTACGATCATTATCTTGAGGAACAACCCTAATCAACAATTCGTATACAGGTATGTATTTTCTGTTTTTGTTTTTTTTTTCAAACTAATCAATCGTTATTATTGTTAACCTTCAATTGCTCGAATGTATTAGGTATTTAGTTTTTGTTTTTGTTAGATCGAAATGTATAATCAATTGGAATTGTATTTGTAATGATTTTGTTATGTTAGATTAGATCAATTGCATAATTTCTTTCAATCGAATGTGCAGGTTATGTATTTTTTGATAATATACGTTGGTGTATATTACATAAAAGGTTAAGCGACCAAACCCTAATTAGTATTATCACGTCAAAATGAAGGAGACGCTTTTATTATTTTTCAAATGCATATACACTAGTGCATATTATACGTTGATGTATATTACATAAAGATGATAAGAGACATAACCGCTGTGAGGATAAACAAGCCAAATGCCTATACACCAGTGTATAGTATTCATTGGTGTATATTACATAAAGAGGATAAGAGACCGAACTTTAAAGATGATGAACACACCAAATGCCTATACACCAGTGTATAGTATGCAAAATCGTTATATAGCTATATAGCTATTATAAGTTAACGTTATTGTAATCGTAATTCAACTTATATACATAAGTGTATTAGAATGTAAATAACATTGATTTATGTTTTATATTATGATTGAAATGAAACAAATGAAAATATTTGTTATTTGTTTTATAATTAATTGATTGATAATGTATTTTTTTTACATAATCTTTGTCTTTCTTATTTGTTTTATAATTGATTGACTGATTAAAATGGTAACTGAATTGGGTTTTTTTTTGTTTGACTGTTTTTAGTTGGATAGATTCATACCGAATAGATCAGCTATGGTTTTTGATTACGCCCAGTACATGCTGACACGGTCCAAGAAAGGTAAGGAGAATCTGGTTGAAAGCTCACACGCGAAGGAACCAAATGTTTTTCATACATTAGTTGAAAATAACAGTAAGCATTGGTGTATATGTTATTTTCACGGGTGTACAATGGTGTATTGAATTGAGAAATCGGCGGATATATGTTGTACATGGGTTTATATGTTGTATATTCTTGAATATATGTTGTGCATGGGTGTATAAAAACATGTTATATGTTAAGTTTTGATAACTATTCAAGAATCTGTATTTTGTCAATAGTTTTACACATGTATATAAACATGTTAAACATTGGTGTATAATGTTGTACAATGGTGTATATATGTTGTACATGGGTGTATATATGGTGTACATGGGTGTATATAAACATGTTATATGTTGAGTTTTGATAACTATTCAAGAATCTGTATTTTGTTGATGGTTTACATAGGTCTATAAACATGTTATACATTGGTGTATATATGTATATTAGGTAATGTAAATTCCTCTTTGATATATTACAGGTTTTTTGTATTCTTTTTTTTTGTATAGCAATGTATATTCTATATATACATCTATGTATTTTAATGTTTTGTCCTTTAAGAATCCGTTACTAGTAACGTATATGAATCACCTAATGGGGTGAGGTATGTGATGCCAAAAAACATGACATGATTTCTTATACGATGCCAAAAGGTATCCAGGACAAAGGTTGTGGTAAACATAACAGAATAATTGGTCAAAGACAAAGGTTGTAGTAATCATTTAGTTGACGAATACAACACATCCTTCGATTACGTGATAGAATCGAGAATATGTTTTTCAATCATTGAACGATTCAATTGAAGCAACGCCTTGTGAAAATGTAGTTAGTACACCATTGTATCCCATAAGATATTGGACGCCACATGTACCGAATAGATTTAATGTTTGTTAATGTTTGTCTATATCTTGGCATGATAATGTAGTCACTGAAATGGAACCAAAGTTGTTGTTTAGTTATGAATACATACATACAACAACATCGTATTAACACGTGTAATGCTTTTATGTACTCCAATATACTTTTTACATATACACTAATGTACATGTACCCACATTTACCGTAACCAACAATTAGACTGCACAAAATTAAATGTACAGATGTATTAACAACAGTGCAATCCTTTTATGTACACCAATGTACTTTTTACATATACACTAATATACATGTACATACATTTATCTTAACCAATTATTACATTGCACATAATTAGACTGCACAAAATTAGATGTATTAACAACATTACAATCCTTTTATGTACAACAATGTACTTTTTACATCTACACTAATGTACATGTACATAAATTTATCTTAATCAATAATTACATTGTACATAATTGTTGTATATGCACATTAGTGTACAGATTCTTTCACACCCATAGTACTTTTGTTCTGTAGCTGATTTATGTTTCGACTTGGATACATCTGTGTACACAAAAATAAACAATTTAATAAATTCCTACATTACACCCTTTTTAACATGTTGTTGAGAGTACACCAGCGTATATTAACATATACATAAAGTCATAGGCTTAATATAGCACAGACACCAGTCTATACTAACATATACAAAAACCCCTAGGCTTAATACAACACAATACACCATTGTATAATAACATATACATAAATGTCTAGCCTATTTTGTTTAATCCATATATTAATACATGATATCCTTCATTACACATAATCATGTATGCTTGGATTCCATCAATCATCAGCAATAGGTTCCTCACTTGCAGTCAACATCACCTTGTATCCAAAACCTAAACAAAATCAAACACATTATTATGCACATTAGTTTAGTCAAGCATTATTTTTATCGCCCATATATTTCAATAAGAATACAAAACGTAAATCAATGTTTTCACATTTGTATATTAACCATAAAAAAAAATCCAACCATCAATACAAACAAATGAAAATAGTTCTAATACATTTGTGCATAATAGACACTAGTGTATAGTCATTTACTAGACACTTTAGTATCGGACCTTCATACATAAACAAATTAGCCTGACCCTTTTTTCTAATTAAAACATTACGTATACAAAACATATTTTCTTTTACACGCATATTATGATGTATATCACACACACCAGACTGGAAAACATTATATTTAAGTAATATACACATGTGTATATTAACAACAAAATTCAACTAAAGCTCCCTGCACATTCATATGTACACTTGTATATACATAGGTGTACAAACCTGAATTGCGATTGCAATAACGTTAACTTATAACACCTATATAGCTATATAACGATTTTGCATACTATACACTGGTGCATAGGAATTTGGCGTGTTCATAGTCTTTAAGGTTCGGTCTCTTATCCTCTTTATGTAATATACACCAATGTATACTATACACTGGTCTATAGGCGTTTGGCTTGTTTATCCTCATAGCGGTTATGTCTCTTATCATCTTTATGTAATATACACCAACGTATAATATACATTAGTGTATATGCATTTGAAAATAATAAAGCGTCTCCTTCATTTTGACGTGATAATCCTAATTAGGGTTTAGTCACTTGACCCTAAATGTAATATACACCAACGTATATTATAAAAAAAAAATACATAACCTCAATGTACTGCACATTCGATTGAAAGAAATTGTGCAATTGATCTAATCTAACATAACACAATCCTTACAAATACAATTCCAATTGATTATACATTTCGATCTAACAAAAACAAAAACTAAATACCTAATACATCCCAGCAATTGAAGATTAACAATAATAATGATTGATTACTTTGAAAAGAAATAACAAAAACAGAAAATACATACCTGTATACGAATTGTTGATTAGAGTTGTTCTTCAAGATAATGATCGTAATAGTGGTTGAGAGTTTTAAGGAAACCAATCAATTCTTATTTACAATTGTAGAGACTAACCAGGAATTAGGTTAATGATCAAATGTCAAAAACACCCCTTGATTAAAATAAATCATTAATTAATATTTTAATTATTTACAATCATGGGAGATCAATGGATATAAAGTGGTTCCTATGGTTCCTATTTAAGCTTTGGTTCCTATTTGAACCATACCATACCATATATATATTTATATATAAAGTTCCAGCAAGAAGCTGGTTAAAAAACAAACAACATGAAAACACCAAAATATTTTCTCAATTTAAGAGAAAGTGATAATAAGGAAAAATATTGATAGGTAATATTATAAATAGAAGAAAAGAAAAAAATAATAAAAAAAGCTTATATGAGATATAAATGGGGAATGAGATGTAGAATGTTTTTAGAATCTCAAAAATAAATTTAGAAAATAGTGATTTTTTGGTAAATTATAAAAATAAGGATTGAAAGTGGGATGTGAATGCTCCTAAAGATCTATATTTATTTATAGAAAAATCTTTGAAGTATAGCAGCTTGCTTACTTTAACCAGGTAATCTATATGTAGTAATAAGTTACGATAAAAATATGTTTTTAATTTATAGATGTGGGATTACACTTACATTACTAATAATCCTTCTCATACAATAATAACCACACAATTGGGTTACCCTTCAGTGCCATGGCTTGAAAAATTACAGGAATATGAGGCGCGGATGCTTGTTTCACAATTTTCAGAAGTTGAGGTTAAAGAGGCGGTATTTGGATGTGGAGATGATAAAGCGCTGAGTCTGGATGGATTTAATTTCAAATTCGTGAAGAGATTTTGGAGTGTATTATCAGATGACTTAATGAATATTATGAACCATTTTCATGAGAATGGGTCCATTAGTTGGGGTGTGGGATCGTCTTTTTATAACTTTAATTCCAAAGAATACGACTCCAACTGGTTTGGGGGACTATAGACCTATTAATCTTATAGGTGTGACAAGCAAGGTGATATCCAAGATCTTGGCAAATCGGTTGAAGAGGTTATGGTGAATATCATATCAGAAACGTAGACTGCTTTTTTAAGTGGTAGACATATATTGGATGGGCCATTGATGATTAATGAAATTATGGCATCGGCAAAACAAGATAGGAAGGAGATGTTTATTTTTAAAATTGATTTCGAGAAGACGTATGATAATGTGCATTGGGGTTTTGTGATAGAAATGCTTCGACAATTAGGTTTTCTAGCGAGATGGTGCATTTGGTTGGAAGGTGTTTTGTCGTTAGCTAGATCAGCCGTGCTCGTTAATGGAGCTCAAAGCTTTGAGTTTGATTGCAAAAAAGGTATTCGGCAAGGAGATCCTTTATCACCCTTCGTGTTTGTGACAGTTATGGAGGCCTTCTCAAGTATGTTCAAGAAAGCGAGAGATGTTGGAGTTTTTGATGGTATTCGTCTTCCTAATGGCGGCCCAGAGGTAAATCATTTTCTCTTTCTCTTGCAGATGATGCAATGATATTGGGGGAGTAATCGAATTTCAATTTCAACAATTTGAAGAGAATGTTGAGGATTTTTTTATTTATGCTCGGGTCTTAAAATAAATATTCATAAGTTGACTTTATAGGGCATGGGGGTGGGAGTGGTGACTTAGAGAGGATGGCGATGTGTATGGGGTGCAAGGCAGAGGTTTTCAAGTCAAGATTGTCGAAATGGAAAGCACATGTTCCTCCTATTGAGGGTAGATTAACTTTGATTAGGTCGGTTTTTGAGAGCTTACCAACCTATCATTTCTCACTTTATAAGGCGCCCAAAAAAATACTCGGTGATTTAGAGGCGCAAATAAAAAGGTTTTTATGGGGAGGTACTTGAGAGCTTACCAACCTATCATTTCTCACTTTATAAGGCGCCCAAAAAAATACTCGGTGATTTAGAGGCGCAAATAAAAAGGTTTTTATGGGGAGGTAGTGACGAGGTGAAAAAGTTACATTGGGTAGGATGGGATAAAGTGGCGGTTGTGAAACATAAGGGTGGCTTGGGTTTAAACAAGTTAGAGAATTGTAACAATGCTCTTGTTTTGAAGTGGTTGTGGAGGTATAGAAGTGAAAGTAACGCGTTGTGGAAAAAGGTTGTGGATGCATTGCATGTTTCGGCTAGAAATTGGGATTTGTATCTGGTTCAAGGGCGGTATAAAGAAGTTTGGTATAATATTGTTAAGTTGGGTCGAGTAATGAAAGTCAAAGGAGTGGGCTTCAATTCCTTGATACGAGCCGGTGTAGGAAATGGAAAAACTATTCGATTTTGGGTTGATCTGTGGATTTGTGAACAGCCGTTAACAGTGAGATTCCCGAAACTCTATAGACTTGAAGCTGAAAAGAATTGTAAGGTGGCGGATCAGATATTGAAGCTTGGAGGCGCAAGCGTCTTTGCGTGGAGATGGAGAAATGATCCGACATCTTTAGAAGAAATTATGGAATTGGCGGATTGTTATAATATGCTTATGACTATGAAACTTTCTGAAAAGAAAGATTCATGGTCGTGGCACGGTACCGGCTCTGAATTTTCAGTGGCGAATGTTAAAGCTTGGATTACAACATTAGATAACACAGTTCCGGCTGCGATTTTTGAATGGTGCAAATGGTTGCCTCTGAAGTGTAATGTCTTCATGTGGAGGGCGTTACAAGAAAGGCTCCCAACGAAAGTAGCTTTGATCAATAGGAACATTCAAGTGGAGAATACAAAGTGCAAGTTATGTGAAGTCGTAGACGAGACTGCAGAGCATGTTCTAACAGCCTGTTTCTTCTTGGTTGCAGTGTGGCAGGCGGTTTCTACATGGTGTAAGTTACCGATTATTTTCGCTTTTAGTGTTAAAGATCTCACAGAATTGTAAAAGCATATGCGGCTCAATTTGGCGAAAAAAGATATGGTTCAAGGTTTGATGATAATAGGGTGTTGGAGAATGTGGAAATCTCGAAATGATCGCATCTTTAATGATAGGAAAACAAGTACATTGGAGGTTATTGCGGATGTGAAGACGTATGGTTATTTGTGGTATAAACATAGACATAGAAATAGAACGTGTACTTAGGAAGAATGGTGTAAATGTGATATGATGTAGTGTTTTTGTTGGTCTAATCGATCTCCATATTGGGGATTGAGTGTGTCCCTTTTTAATGAAGTTTAAGTTTAAAAAAAAAATAAAAAAAATGGGTTACCCTTCAATGGTAGTTTACGTGATATTATATCATCTTGCAGTATCAATATTTACATTATCATGAATAACCGTATGTCGATCTGTAGGAAGACTTTCGATTCAAGACACCAACATGAACCAACAATCCTTCTAACTGACATATATTATTTTTTAATTATTTTTTTATTCATTAATTATACCTCCTAACCATACACTTGCAAAGATTTAAACACATATGCTTTACCCTTTTGTGAGTAGGCAAACACCATACCATTATACCACTAGGTATCGGGTAACAGAAAAATAAAAACCGAACCCCAAGTTTGTATTTAAGAGGAATAAGTCCATCGGTCATATTAATTGTCAAATTAATTTTATTATTGATGATCGATAGCATGTAAAAAGGGAACTTTTTGCAAAATATATAAATGGCTAGCTAGGTTTTGAGTTTATTTCCCACCTAGAGTAGAAGGACCTAAATGATATTTCTTTTTAAAACGTGTTTAATAATTCCAAAAACATAAAAAATAAAAAATTAATTCCCTTCAATTATCATACATGGCTTTACAGCCTAGTTATATTAGAGTCTAATCAGACTTTCCGAAATACAATTCAAACAAACTTCCGGGTTATATCAAGTTGCTTGTAGTAGTGTTCAATCTAACAAATATTTGAACACCATAATGTTAACCATGTTCTTTAATCGATAGTAGATCAATCGGTTTTCTTAGGCCATTTGGGTATTTTCGACATAATATTTTTGTCGAGTATCTTGTATATCTCAAAAACCTTCTGATTCATCATGTCAACCAAATTGTCAACCTTGACTTCATTCTTCTCGTACAAATATGGCAACGTTCCCATGCACAATAACACTGTGGTATGAGGCAATTGATGGATGGTTATTATTAATAAGCACATACGTAATGGCCACACAAGAATGCACGTAACATAAGTTTTATTGTGACGAAAAAGTTTGTCATGAAGTAACTTAACTTTAATTTTAGAAATCATATTACGTAAATACGGAGCAAAAGGTTTTTAAATATCTACTGATATATTGTAGGACAAGGTTTGTTTCAAAACATAATTAAAAGAAAACTGATTTATAATTTTAAATATCTACTAGTTTATATTTTTAAACTTTTTTAATATCGTAAATACATATATGTATATTATGCAAATAGAAAACATTAATCCAATTTGCTCATTTTTTTTCTTTCAAAGATGTGCGCATCTACACACTTGTGTTACGAATAGCTTATATAACCTACATATGACTTGTATATGCATATGTTGTATAAATAAACGACATTTCATATATATTATTATAAATTTTAAGAAATATAAAACATATTGTATTAGAGGCGTCCCTGAAAATTTATGTACTATATACAAGTGGTTAAAAAATAGGTCACTTAGGCCTAAATTTAAATGTTAAATGAGTTATATAAAAACGCTCCTGTATTGCATGTTCTTGTACAGATTTAAAAAAAAAAATATATAGAATTTATGGACAGTGTCCGGTTGGTCTCCTCGAGTGTTCAAGAAAAAAACTATGTTTGGCTAGAACCTGCCCTCTTATTCCTTAGTAAAGAGATATTTATTTATTTATTTTTATTGTTTTTTTTTTTTAAATTATCATTCATTATTCCATAGTTAATTAGTTCGACACTCAATACCCTTCACATGTTTTCGAATGAAAATTATAATTTTACCAGACGTGCCCTCAATATATATGCATGTGTGTAAAGTGTACACACGACTTAATATATAATTTATAGATATATAATAAGATTAAAAAACAAATTATTTACCTATAAAAAGAAGATTTGGCGCGGACACATAGTTCGCGATCATTGCTAGTAACTCAATAGCGACAATTGTCTGATAAAACGACGAAAATATAAATCATATGTGGCAGTAGCGAGAATTGAGTATAATAGTTTTATCTATAAGCTTTAAATTACCAAACAAAGGTGTATAATGTCATGTCCACATGCAATGTTGATTAGCTTTGATAAGAGGAAGTTCAATGTTCGACATAAATCTTTATGTAACATCGATTCCTCGAGTTGGATTACCGGGATATCAGGTGCAGACCTGTAACAAACATTTATGTTATATTTCGAACTAACATATATAAATGAGGGGTAACATCAATAAGAAATTTATTTTTTAAGTTTTCTTCAACTATTACAATTTAGAAGGACAAACTAGAAGAAAACGAAGACATTGATCACTTAAAAAATATGACCCATCAGTTGGACCTTAACCACTCTAGTTCTATTCGAGAGTGGCGGAAATTACAAGGTCACAATATAAAAACATATTTTCTACATCTATTTCAACCTCTCTATCATTTACGTTGTGTTTCCGTTTCCGAGTTTCATTTAACAATGAAAAACAAAGGAGTTTGAAGAGTTAATTGCCAATTTAGTCCATTAGATTTGTCAAAAATTGCCACTTTCATCCAAATTTTTTTTTTTGGTCATCTTAGTCCCTGTCAGTGTTGTAAAAGGCGCTAGGCGCTAGGCAGGCGGTGAGGTCCAGCCTAGGGACTAGTCGGGACTAGGCGAAAATTAGGCGGAATTAGGCGTTTTGGTATTTTATACGTATTATATATATATACACACAAATTTAGGGGTTTTTTGAAAATATGTTAAGATATATACACATAATACTTAGAAATTAAAAGTTTTAGGAATAAAAGTAAACTAATAAAAGATAGAGGGATTAAATTTTTACATACACAAACTAGTTTTACATAAAAATTAAGAGTTTTAGGAATAAAAGTAAACCATTAAAAGATAGAGGGGCAAATGTGAAAATACTTAAAACTTATTTAACCCTAAAAACACTAAAGATAGAGTTCAGCCGCCAAGCTTCTTCTTCTTCCTCCCTATCAGCAGCAGGTCTTCTTCAGCTCCTCCCTGTCAGCAGCTGGTAAGTTTCTTCTTACTCCTGATATCTTCTTCTTCCTCCTGATATCTTCCGCCTAGGCCCGCCTGGACCACCGCCTATAGCTCGCCTAATCCTCAAAAGGCCTAGGTCACCGCCTATGGCTAAATTCCGATATGTATGGCCGCCCAGCGCCTAGGCGCCGCCTAGGCGGCCGCCTAGGACGCCTTTTACAACACTGGTCCCTGTGGTTTCATTTTTTTTTTTTTTTTTATCATTTTAGTACCTGAGGTTTGTTAAAAAATGTCACTTTCATCCAAATCTTGTTAGTCCACAGGGACTAAATTGACCAAAAAAAAGATTTGGATGAAAGTGACAATTTTTAACAAACATCAGAGACTAAATTGGTAATTAACTCGATTTTGAAGGATACATAGAAAAAATAGTGTTCCACAATATTTTTAAAGAGAGAAAAAGAAATAAATTAAAAGAAAAGTTCGTTTCATTTTCCTCTATATCTTATCTTTTCAAATTAAAGAGATTTAGAAGGAAATGATTTTTTAAACATAAAATTTGTTCTTTCCACTCTCTTTCTTTTATCTCTTTAATTCTCTTTTTTCTTTTCCTGAACACATTTTTAGAGTCAAAATTGCAAGAAAACGACGATGTTGAATATTTTAATAGATTTCTGAACCCCTCTATGTCCGTTCATTATCGCCTATGCATAAATTGTGGATTAGAAATTACCAATTGAAGGCTCGAGCTCCATTTGACCAAATAAATACTACAAGCATGGTGGTGATTGTCGCGTGACAAAAGATCGTCACAAGATTATACTCCGCGACCTCAAAAAGAAACCATATCGCTATCATGCCAATAAAATATGCACCTGATATAGCTTTGTTCCTCCATAATAAAATGTCTGCAACTGAAATTCAAGATTTTTGTTCATCATTACACCAAATAATTGAAATGATGAAATAAATTAGTTGTTTGTGTACTGTAGTATTTAACAAAATTAATATTTTTTTTATTGTCTATACGCTACTTTTGTTCGGGGTCACAAATATTGAACTTGTTAATAGTTATTTTCAAACAAAGATTTACAATTGTTGCAAGTAATTGTGTTAGAAAAAAACAAAAGTTGAAAATGAATTTAGCTTCAAGAAGACATAAAACCAGATCAAATCGAAAAACACTTCAAAAAACCATTTTGATATATATATGACGACTGGAAAGTTGTGACTCTCGTAAAAGGGATTTCAGGGTCCGCCACTTAATAAGTTTATAACTTATGTAATTTCTATGTAACCAAACATACCTTTTCCACTTCCGAGTATTGCATGGATTGGCCTTTCACGACCAAACAACCTCGACATTTTATTTCTTTTTCTTAAAAATGAAAAATAAAAAAAAAGTGGGGTCGGTAATGGATTTTCCAAAGATGCTAGAGAATGAGAGAATATAGAGAGGTTTAGGGGTTGAAAGCTTGTACACAAAGCATAGAGAAGATGAAGAAACGAATACCCTTACTAAAGGGTTTACTAGCTGATTTGTTTTATAAAATGTTAAATATAATATTTTAAATTACATAATTAATAATTTCATCTTTTAATTTTTGCCAAAGGCATTATAGCCTAGCGGCATCTTGGTGATGGGATAAGACTTAGGGACCATAAGGTCCTGGGTTCGAATCTCACAAAGAGGGTTTTCTCATAATTATTATGATCGAGTTTCCTCCTGAATTGGTGACTTGGTGGTGGAATATGATCGCGTGGCAACATTGGTGGCACGAGGATACTCCAGTGTTCCGTGAGTGATTCCAATTTGTTGGCCGTTAAAAAAAAAAAAAAAAAATTCATCGTGAAAATATTCTGTTTTAAAAAGGCTATTAATGTAAATAAAATATTTCTAACATGTTTGCCATTAAATTCTTGGATTGATTCCATTGAGAATCTTGGCCTTTTACTTGACTCACTTTACACACAAACACACATGGTGGCAATTTACATAGCTTTTTACTCAGGGCCTGATGTATGGGTTGAGGCGTATCCGGTATTTCGTGATATCCTTCGACTTTCATGGCGAATTGTATTTTTAGTACAACCTTTTTTTTTTGTTCTGTTTTATGTATCTACTACTCAGAACAATTTTTTAGCCATTGTTACCCTTAATATATCTTCTAAATCCACCACTGTTTTTAGTATCTCTTACTCTTTTTTTTTAGTGAAAGTATTTAAACCTTATAGGGTATTAATCTCGCCAAGTCAATGAAAAACACTCCTGATTAATGTTGTAAAACAAGGTTTGGGCGGCCGAGTAATCGCTATAAGGTACGGTGTCGAGATGATATACTTCAACTTTGCCTAATTACTCAGAATCAATTAAAGGCAGTCAACTTCGGCTAGAATCAGGTCTAGTAGGTTCACTCGGGACGAGTTTGACTTAAAAAACATGAAACATAATTTCTGTGTATATAATCTCTATTATTACCTTATTAAGGACCAAAGTTGTCTACTAAGGTAATTTCATCAAATTTTTAAAATGGGAGTTCAAAGCTCTCTTCACAAATCTTTATTTTTTGGCACCGGAGGCTACCTGTTTCCTGACCAGGGTCCAGCGGGTTATTCATAGTAGTGTCTCGGCTCCGGGTGGACAGGGTTATGTTTTTAGAAGATTAGGATTTGCTATTCAGAAAGGGGTGGCGGCGCAGCTTGTTGCCCGCATGCCCGCTATCTTAATGTATTTTTCTTTGTCCTGGAATGAAAGTATTTATGATTTTCTTCCATTTATGTCCCTCATGTAAAAAAATACAATGCCAAATGTATATTTATGTAATACACACTTTATATCCATCTAAAGATATAACTCACCTTCTTAAAACCTAATAAAACCCAATTGAATGCTTAGACCTTTGAGTGCCCATGAAACGTATATCATGTGAAGTAGATAAGGGTTTTTTTAATCATGGAGACTCATCTGGCAACTAGCAAACCCATGATCTCGTTTCTTATAATGATCTAGAAGCTTTTCTGTGTAGATATTGTAAGATATGTGTCACGATTTTATTAAAATAATATTAATATAAATAATAGAGACACACTTTTTATACATTTGGGAAATTGTAATATACAAACCGTGTATGAAAATTAAAAATAAATACAACAAATGTAAGTAAATTGATTCAAACCAAGATATTCAAAAAGTCAAGTCTTCAACAAGGTCTTCTTATAGTCCTCCATGGCTGCAAGAATGAACGAACATAATGTTGACGGTTGTGGTTGAGGCACGTGTTCAACACGCTTCCCTTAAAACAGATTCCGCGCCTCTACTAAAGACAACGCGTCTGTCTCCCAGGGTACAACAGCCGAAGCAGTCTGTACTGCCGAAGATGGCTCACGCGCCCGAGGTTACAGCAGGTAAAATTGTAGTGTTAGAACTTATGAAATATAGTAGAAACTACTCCTTTCTATAGCACCCAACATATGAGTGAAGTCTTTTTTCTTCTCTAAGAACTCTTCATGTGTATTCTAATATGTATACTCATGTCTTTCTCTTGTATCTCTCTTGTTTTTTCCAAATGTGAGACACACAACCTACTTATTTACAAGAGCCATGATAGTCAAGAGTTTCACTTAATTAGAAATTTAATAAGAGACTTAAAACTCTAATAAAAGCAAATTAAGTGACATGAAAAACTCTACTTAAGAGTTTCTTACCATGAAGAGCCTCATTAATAATATTACTAAACTCATTAATAATATTATTAAATTAAATTCCATTCACATATTTTAAAATTTCCAACAATCCCCCACATGAATGGAGATCGTCCAAAACACATAAAATTTCCAATGCAACCTCGACAGTTGACTATTGCAGGATAGGTAGATATTAGCTTTGAACCTTCCTTTGTGAAGCATACTTAGTCTCGTAGCGATTTGTAGACGCGATGTCCTTGAACAAACCCCCATTTGTGTAGACGACAATACACTTCACACAATGCTCTCCTTAGCCGGGCCATCCCCTCACTTTCATGTCCATTAATGGTCCTGGAACACTTTCCTGGTTCTGCGAGAGCTCTAGGAATTGTGCCCCCAATTCCATTTGAAGCGACCCCACTTCTCTCTAACATAGGTGATTTTCCTCAAACCATTAAAAGCATTATGGTTACCATGATTTACCCACATCATTTACCATATATTATGCTTAGCCTCACAATTTGTCACTGAATGTCAAAGGAATGGACAAGGACATATTAAAACACCCTTTTATAGCTTAGGGGGATATATATAACCATATATACTAGCTTACACATAGTAGCTATGCCCCCACAGTGACCACCCTTAGGCGTATGAATTAGTTGTCCTATTGAACTTAGATCTTGGGATCTCCAGTCAACTAAGGTAGGTTTCCTTCACATGCCTTATTTCCATGGGCTTTAGTCTCATTCCACAACTTGATCTCTGATCAACCCTCAGGTTGTTGGATCCATAACATTATCTTTGACTTCGTCAAGTCACTACTTGATAATTTTGCAACTGAGATCAATTGTACTAACGTGTTATTGACTCGCAAGTCGTTCATGCCTTATTGTCAACTCGTAAGACTATAACTCATGATCTAAACTTTAATCTAGTTATAACGTCTTCTTTTTAGACTAAAACAAATCTTATTTCAATATGAACATGTATTCATTATGCATATGGCCGGTATGCTCAATCATCAGGCATTAATATCAAATCGATTGGCGTCTGAGTCTAATCAATCAGATTAACTCCTTATCAAGTTGGCATTTGAGTCTAATCAACCAGATTAACTCCTTATGACCAATGTGTATTGAAGTTAACATCTGAGTCTAACCAACCAGATGGCTCGTTACAACCATAACCTTTATTACCTACTTTTAACTTCATATGATCAAATGCAAGTTATCCCCCACATTTAAGAATTATTGGATTGAAATAATCCAACACAAGATAAAGGTAAAGAAATGCCATCTTTTTATATGGATTGAGAGACTCCTCAAACACCATTTATACAAACCTATGGTTGTTCCTTGAATGGATCTCTCCCCCACATTACTTGCACTTTGATCAAGTTTAAGTAATACTACTCATGATGACTACTAGACACCTTGATTAGATCACAAATATCTACATCTTTGAAGTCACCCGAGTATACTGTTCACCTCATATTCCACTTGTGCACAAGAGGTTTTAAAGCTAAACTAGGCAACATATGCCTTAGCATGAGATGCCAACACTTACGCGTGTATGAGTTCTCATCACTACACTTAGAAAATCGGCTAGAATCATTATCAATGATCTAGTTAATCGTTTTTTCTCGAGTTATTCCATTAGACTGAATGAATTTATATTTTTAGACTTTGTTATACACCAAATTTATTCTCATGCCATCTTATAATTTGAATGTTTAAAGTTAATTTAATCTCCACAGAGCATGTAAATTAACATGTACTAGTCTAGCATGCTTTAGACTACAATACTCTAGCATATGAACAGAAGATGCATCATTCTGATTCTTCATAGCCTTAAGAGATAAACGCATCATCTCTTACCAACATTCTTTCTTATTTTATACATGACCATGAGATTTTTTTCCATATAGTCTCATATGTATGTTACATAAACATGCATTTTCCATTATCCAGTCTAAGAATATAACATTTTTGCATTTCATCTCAAAGGCTTCACCATTAACTTATAAGTACTTGACTACAAGTCTTATCTCGAGTAACTTTGGTGAACACATTCATCACCAACAAAAGGTATGAATAGTATAAGTGTACAATTACTTTTATTTTGATATGATATCACTTAGATTTACACTCAACAAAACGACTTCAAAATTGCATCTTTAAGTGACATGCCTTGTTGTTTTCTTTTAAATCTATGTATATTTAGGACACTCTCCCAAATTTTAAAGTCAAAACCTCTACATACTTCCAACAACTTGAAAGTGATAGACATATCGACATGTCCTCTATTTCCAATCGTAAATCTTTTGGAACAAATCTTGCCTGATTCATTATAGATTGGTATTAACATATATTTCTTCCATATGTTAAAATTCACCCTTGCGAATTTTCATGACAATCTTTAATGAAATATATCGATATGTAACATACTTGTGTATTTCATCTCAATACACTCACCACTTTCTTTCATGATTCTCTCATGATGTGGTTAGACATTTGATGTCTCGTCTCCAACTTTTAGTCAATGCAACAACTCTTAAGTTGTTTATGTCCAATTCTTTCCGTATACTATCCGTTTATAACGATGTTCTTTAACATTGTATATCTGACATTATAGTTATTTATTTAAAAAAAAAAATAACATTTCATACGTCACAAACCTTACGGATTTATTTCTTTGTAAATAAAAATTTGTATGCGCTTAGGATCATCAAATCTACAAAGAGATTGATCAAACAAGTTTGATTCAGGTGCGGAATCCCTGAATCAATCACAAAAATGATAATCAAACAATCAAAACACAGAAATCATCTTTCAAAGCTTTTTCTCATTCATAAACAACTTGAATTACACGTTTTAATAATGTTTACAATCAAATCTAACATGAAAATAAGTTGACACAAACACTAGGGAGAGACACAAACAGGAGGGAATAAAATGACCAACAACCACATTAAAAAATGAGCTTAACCTATTTATAGGCCTGCACATTCGCCCATATTGCATGGTCGAATGTGCAGGTTCGCCCATATCACATGGTCGAACCAAGCATAACATAAACATCTAAACTACATTCGCCCCCCATCTCTCCTTCGTACCCTTTTCACTCCTTCGCACCTTTGAAGTCTTTCATTCGCCCACATTTATCTCCTTCGCCCATTCGTCAAAACACACTAACACATGTTATTTGTAATCCAAAGCATTAGTCGCACAAAATGCATCTACAAACTCCCCCTCGACTATTGCTTGGATTGTTTACGCTCTTGGTCCATTATCTTGTTCATAAGCTTTATGCGCAGTTGTTTCTTCTGTTCTAACGTCATCACCGGTTCAAATACTTGTTTTGGCTTTTTCTTCTTCACTTCAGGAACCTCTTGAACTTTAACAAACTTGCCAAGATTCTTATCATAGTCGCATCCGGCATTAATGTCATGAGCAAAGCACAGAAATACCACACGCTGGTATTTACTTGCTTGTTCAGTATCTTTCACATCACTGAATATTGGATTGTAATACAACATAATGATGTCCTCATGTGAACAATTCACCAACCACATAGGATCAAATATGTGTATCTTCTTGAAACTCTTATCACCATCCTTCAATACTATCACAACCTCTGCAATCTTCCAATCATAATACCACCAGATAAAGTCTTTCGCAAAGTGTTGAGGAATCTGCAACAATGGAATATGTTTCAACACTTTCGGTGGTTTGTAATTTAGAGTCACCTTGGGCAAACCGGTTATAGCATCAATGTCTTTCTTGTGAACAATCCGCTTTGGATACTGAGGTGCAAAAAGATTCCACTTTGTCCTGCTTTCCTTAGCCATTTTATCAGCAAAATAGGCAATGTGATCATTTGACGATCCAATCAACTTATGACGACAAATATCACGAATAGCCCAGTATGGGAGAGTCTTCAAATCATGAAATCTATCAAAATAGAGTATCCCCTTCTCCCACTTCACGGCAACACACTTCAACTGCTTTATAAACTTCCAACCCAACGCTTTTCCTTTAAACATCTCGTTGTGGAGTTTATAGAAGCTCCCCTGAATCTCTGCTTTCGGGCGATCGGCTTCTTTCTCTTTCAATCTCCTCAGTAACTCTTTCAAGCTGTCGGATTGTTTGATATTCGGTTTATCATGCCCCTTAAACACTTGATCAACAAACATATCACTCTTTTCTTTTGCAAGTTTCTCGGCTTCATTCAATAGCTCATCAGTGAATGCAGTAAATCCAGAATCTTTATCTTTCTTAAAATATTCTGGATACTCTTCACTGGTTATATCTTCAACTTCAATATCCTCGAACGCAGGTACGTCACGATCATCAAAATGATTTCCAGCTTCCTTTTCAGGTAGATTAGGAATCTGGTTATTAGCCAATAGTTTACGTTTTCCCAACCTGCTTCGCCAAACCTTCCAAAATCTCTTTTGTCATTGCCGCAGAAACTTCACCATCTTCTAAATCTGGATCATTATACTCCAATTCAAGCACCCTGTCACTAGATTCAAAGATCTCAGAAAATCTACTGGTCATGTCAATCGTCCAGACTCGATCAGTTAGCATCTGGCGATACATCTGTTTATCATCTTCAGACAATGACTTCAGCTTTTCATTCCAAAAGATCGTAACATCATCAACCGATCCTCCAGGAGCTTTAGAACTAGATTCACCTCCTTTTCCAGATTCCCGTTTCTCATACTTATATTTATCTGTATCATCATCATCATTATCATCATCATCATCATCATCAAATGCAGAGCTGCTTCCATTACCAGATTCATCATTCGAACCATCATCATCTCCATCATCTTTCTTCTTTTTAGGAGCCTTTCCAGCATCTTCATCAAGATCCTCATCTTCCTCCTCCTCATTATCAGACAGTTCGAAATCAACCTGCTCCTCATCCTGTTCTTTATCCTCTTCACCTTCTTTCAATTGAGGAGCTCGAGAGTATAAATCTTTAATCAGATTATCCATGCTTTTATTACTCTCTTTTAGCTTCTTATTCTCTTCCTTCAAAGCTATAAACCTCCTGGTGTTTCTTTGCTCATGTTTTAACAATTTCCTATTATCCTTCTGCAACTGTTTAATTTTCTTTTTCAGCTCTTCATTGTTCTCATGTGATGTAACAACGACATCCAACATCTTAGTGTCATTCTTTCTCAGTTGATCAATCTCTGTCTGTTGCTTATTTATAATATTCATCATTTCAGTAAGTTTTCGGTTAACAGTTTTCATCACAGTACTATCCACTGTAACCTTTTGAGCAGAAACTTCAGCAACTTCAGGCAGTTTACCTTTCTTCAACTTCTTCAGTACATTATCCAATGCCTCGTTAAAAGCGTCAACAGGTAAATCAGCTCGCTGTTCAATACTAGAAGTGGTTGTAGTTTTCTGCTTCTTAGAAGCTGGAGCAGCAACGGGTGATTTCGAGCTTGAAGCAGGTGGTAACTTCTTTCCTGCTACTAAAGACTCAATTTCCCTCGCTCTTTTCTCTGTGGGCTTTAACACTTTTTCTTTCTTCTTGAATTGGGGCTTCTTTGGTTTCTCCCCCTGAACTGGCGATCCAGGAAAATCTCCTGATCCCAAACCTAATCCCTCATCCTCTTCATCTAAGTGAATAGGGCTCTTAGTTCTCTGTTCCTCCACTGATCTGTTTAGACTAGCAGACTCACCAGCCACAGTGGCCTTGGGCGTGGTGGCCTTTACAGTCTCAGTTTCAGAATCCCAACGTTCATCCTCTTGCGTCTCTTCAGAATCAACTGACGCTTCATCCACAAGGTGTAAACCTTTCTTAGCCATGCTCTTATGCCTTCTCGACACACTCTTCTTCTTAGCAGGCTCAGTCTCATGAACAACTTCAATCCTGATATCTTTTTCTTTCATCTTTCCACTCTTAGCTCCCACATTCACAACCTGACGTTTTCGCTTCGCCTCAGGGTCAACAGGATGTAACGGATTGTCTTCGTCCGATGCACTGTCAGCATGCCTTACCTTATCTTTACCAGGATCCACATAATCAATCCTAGCCAAATGACCAAATAAACGTCTAACAGGTGGTCGTTCATTCACTGGCACGCCTTTATAAGCCTTCATTCTTGCCAAGGTATTAATGGTCATATGCTCTTGAACTATGATCTGCTTCGGATCCCTCTTCAACTTCTTATACTTGTGATCAAATATCATCTGAAGGAATCTAGGATATAACAGAAACTTCCTAGTCCTTGTACCTCTTACAGGTTCCAATAGATGTTCCATAAGCATCCCTGATACGTTGAACGGTTTGTTCAATATCAGTGCAACCATCATCGAGCTTATACTCTTCCTCATCAAGTCATAACCTCCTGCTGCTGAACCAAAGACATGGATCATGACATGTGCCAAATACTTGAATTGGGGACAAAGCTTTCCCTTGTGTAACGAACCATCAGTAATCGGCCCGTTATACTTCATCCTTAGAAAGCATTTCCTCTGTTCAATAAAGCTAAGTTCTTTGGGATCAGTCTTTTTGTAACACCCCAACCGATGGCGGAAACATCGGGATGTCACGTATTGATGATTGTTCAGTAGCTCATGGTAAATAATAAATTTCAATAATTGATTTAAATACATTACATACAATTGTTCTACAAGAATTTGTACATCAAAATGAATAAATGCTAGCTACGCATCTTCAAGCATTAACTCTAATCTTCGAGCATGTTATAACCTGAAACATGTTAAGTTTGAAAATATTTTGGGTCAACAAAAGTTGGTGAGAATTACATAGGTTTTTGATGATTGAATAAAAATGTTGTGCAATTCATGTGTCATGTCAATCTAGTCCATATGTGAGAACATACTAGAAATAAATCGAGTGCATAATCAACCCTGATGACTGTTATAAAATGATACATACCATACGCTCATGGTCCAATTGAATATGTTATGCGATAACAAACACCCACGTAACCTTTGTAGGAGGCACGTATCCGGGTGGGATTGTCAGTCCAATAGATCTATCAATGTATACCGTCGTCTTGTACGGAGTTAATGATTATGCTAGAATGGTGCTTACTCTAATCATGCTCAAGACATATTGCAACATAGAAAACACATAGACACATTGATGATTGAATTGCAATGATAATGTTATAGCATGTTTCACCCCAAAAATGGTGATAAATAAAAGGGGCTATGTAAAACTCACCTGAAATTCACTGTGTAAGTATTTGCAAGTAGCAAAAAGTCTGAACTTGGATTAATTGAACTCTTGTATCCTATTACAAATAAAGGACGTCTTAAATTCTAATGCAAGTAAGCTTTTTTTTCGTTTATTGATTGTATAGATAGTTTATTCAACTACCTAGACTCGCATTGAACGAATGCGCGTCTTAAAGTGTGTATGACTTAACGAACCGATAGGACTTGGTTTTTGTTTCTCGAAGTGTGAGCGCATGTGTGTTCATTTAAAATTCATACTTTCATAATTCACATATTCCATCGAAATAATGGTTTGGGTTTATGGATGTAACCAAGACAAAGACACTCAAAATTTGTATTTATATAAGTAACCTAAACAATTTATAACTTTTAGTTACTAACCCAACATAGCCATTTTAAATACACTGCCACCTTATTATATGTGAATATATATATTTAGGTCAAAGTCAAATTAACTTGAAAAAAAAATTACAAAACCAATGGGAACCACCAGAATGTAAGGCCATTTCCATTTTGGCTCATCTACATCACTGGCCAAAAAAATGGCTTTTAGTTATATGATCGATACAATTCCTATGAGGTTTTTTTTATCAATTTTGACTACATACAAGTCAACTGTATAGGTAGGAAGTTCTATACTAAAGTAATGTTTAATTTATTTTTATTTTTTTTCAAAAGCGTAAACAAGACAATAGGTCGTAGTTGTCGAAAATCCATGAAATATAACCAGAACTCGAATAAATAATTCTAAAAAAAATGTAATAATATTTGGTTTGCTAACCTTGAGTAAGGATTCGGATTAAATAGGTGATAGGCCTGGTTCGTGGTAGCCAGCAGACGCGGCGGTCGACCGTGGCCAAAGGTTGGCGTTGTCGGAGAGGGTTGTGAGTTGCGAGCAAGTGGTGAAAGTTGTTGACTGTAGAGCTTACGGTAGCGTAGGGGTGTAATGTGGTGGTTAAAGGTGGGGTTTGGCGGAGTTCGGTTAGGACAGTAGGCCATTGACGGCATACCGCTTCGGCTAGAACTATGATGGGGTTTTATAGTGTCCATTAGATTAGTTTAGCTATCAAAGGAGTAAATGATGATTGAAAGCGTGTGTTGAACATTCCGTTTATAACTTGCCGAAATCAAAGCCAGTTTGTTCGATGGTGTAGCAATGTAGGGGAAGTCATTTATTGCTTTTGTCATTTAGTGCACCCATAGAACGTTTTTTTTGTAGTTTTCAATTATATATACATATATATTTTGAATTGTAGGCGCAAGTTTGATTCCAATGTCAGAGAATGTTGCATATGAGGATCACTAGTTTTGTAGTGTTTTCATAAGATAGTAAATTATCATAGACAAAATGTAGTCTAGCCATATGTATTATCAACAATCAACAATATATGATATATGAATAAATTGAAATTTTAAGGTATATCACGTGTTGGTTAATTTATTATTATAATTAAATAATAAACTTTTGTTACATAAGAATATTCAGTTGCTAAAAATTGTGTCGGTCGTACGATGATGTAAAAATCGTTTAAGAATTTACCATAATAAATGGATATTATTGAAATTTTAGGTCCCTAGAGATGTAATTGAGATATGAAATTTTTTTATTTATTTATTAATTTTTATATAAAATAGCGGGGCGTTACACTTTTCATCTTCAAGCTTCAAAGCTTCCCTGATATCATTCTCTGAAACAATAACCAATTGTCCTTGAATCTTGCTAACCAGAGATGATTCACACTCCCAGAAATCCATCTTCGTGTTCGTCCAGAACTCTTGTAGCAAGTCTCGGTAAATAATAGCAGGTGTAGCAATTGCATCTATCACCCGACTCCTCTTTAGAAACTCAATAATCCCTGTAAACTCGGTATGCTTCTTTACGTCTCCAAGATATGCACAACAGTTGTGCGCATTCTCGAACGGCAAAATCTCTTCCTTTCCTGTCTCAGCAGGTTGTGCAGATGATCCAGCTTGTTCACTAGTTCTTTCCTGTTCAGACATGGTTTATATTGCAAAACAAAACAAGTAAATACGTTAAAAATCAACAAAATAAACAAAAGTTGAAAATTTGATAATTGATCTCTACATTCGCCCATTCGGAGGTGCGAATGAGAGTTTTTGGGGTGCGAATGTGAAGTTTTAAGGGTTCGAATGTGAAATGTTTTTGAAAAATGTTTCATTCGCCCGTTTGACTTCATTCGCCCAGATAAAACATCTCCTTCGCCCAGTTTTACACGTTCGACCGTTCGAAAAGGGCGAAGGTGACTGTTCTTCATTTTCAAATTTCAATTTTGAATTTTATTGAATTAAAACATGTCATTTTGATTCAGTTAGCAAGTAAAAACACCGATTAAGGTTTCCAAACAATCAATTTTATTAAACCAACATTGTTTCAGTGTTTTCTAATAAAAACTAGGGTTCGAACCTAAAACTAATCAAATGATCAATTCTGATGGATTAAAACCCTAAGTTTTTGGATTATCTCCCCATAAAACACTGAACCAATGTTTCCCCATCAACAATTAAGTCAATTATCATGGTTTAAACAGTTTTTGATTTGTTAGGGCTCGAAACTGAAAAACGTTGATTAATCATTTAATTCTTGATGATAACCTGTAAGAATAAGGGCAAAATGATCGGCACAAAGAGACGAACACAATGGTATGGTGTAAAATCACAAGGCAACAAGTGGACTTTAAATCAGAAATTTTGAAAAATTTTTGTAAGGGGTCGAATGAGCAGATAAGGCTATATATAGACTGCTCATTCGCCCGTTCACCCCGGTCGAATGTGAAGCTTTTGTCTCCTTCGCCCCTAATGAAAGGTGCGAATGAGACAGAAGGGTTCGAAAGAGAAAATGGCTTAAGAACTCTCACATTCGCCCAAAATGAAACGTACGAATGAACAAGAAATTCCTCCTTCGACCCAATCGAATGGGCGAAAGTGAATAGGAATTTTTGAAAATTTTACCAAATCACAAAATCAAATCCTGTTCAAAATTTTTCCAACTTTTAAGCATCCGACAATCATATTTTCTCAGTTAAAGATGACAAAGCTCAAATGGTTCATCAAGGTTTAGAAAATCGTCATCAACCACCATCAGCTATCAAAAATAAGATAGAAATGTAAAATCTTCTTGGATTTTCTAAAGTTTATGTTAAAACACACCTAAAATCTTTTTGAATTTTGCAATTTTTGACGAGAAAATAAAATGCAGAAATGTAAAGATAAAGCAGTAAATGTTTTGGGATTTCCGGTAAAGGGATCATATCAGTTATTAAGAAATCTGATCACACCGTTGATCTATTGATTATTATCATTAAAGACAATGTGTGATCTGGCAATTGCTGATATTGTGATCCACATAAACTCGCATGCAGACTTTTATGCAGTGCTTTAGACTGATACGATTATGTATAGTATAAACATAATTGTCTGTGGTTCCCACGCACACGACATACTCCCGTATCAAGAAGTAAATGCACAAAGACTCATTGTAAAGCGTGATTATGCTTTCGTCGTCTGTAATTTACATGGTATGAGGCACAGAGGTATACAGGTCAGCAAGTTAATGCAGCAAAGTAACATGTGCACTCTACCAGGTTGAGGACTGATATCAATCATGATTTGCATCAGTGATTAATACGATGTAATAGATAATCTTTGATTATCATAAGACATGGAAAGTTCCTCAATTCGGTAACTTTAGGATTTGGAATAAAGCTCTTTTATAAAGACACCCTATTTGATCTAGGTCCGTAATGACTTACAGCAGAAGATCAGAGAGGCTATCCCCAGACAACTAATAACATAACGACCCAAAACCTCCGAGTTTTGTACAAATACCCTATCAAACGAAATTACGGTACTAAGACCATATGCCCATGAGGAGTTCATCCACACATGTTATTTGTAATCCAAAGCATTAGTCGCACAAAATGCATCTACAAAATTGCATGTGTTATCCGAAGATGTTGAACACAAAACAATAAATAATATACATTCGAAACTAAATCATAAAGTGCAAAACACTTTTAAAAGTTTAAATGGATAAGTAGACATATCTACACATCAAATCTCATAGTGTTATCATCTTCAACACTTTTATCATCCGATCAAATTTATCACAACAATATCGTCTTGCAACGTGTCTTGAGAACTCTATGCACTTATAAGTACAAGTTCCTCATTTGATCGTGAAATTCTAAAGTTGGACAGTCACAAATCTATTCAAAACAACACCAAGTCGTTAAAAAGACTACAATTAAGTAGTAAAGCTTGAACAATTGATCTTGTTCACAACAACACCAAGTTGTTTTCCACCATATAATGTCAACAAGAACACTACTTTGGTTTAACATATGCTACATCTAGCAAAAGTAACAAACTGTTTAAATTATCAAAACTATGCAAAACTTGTTTTAAAATCATTCTAAAATATTTTCTTAGTTTTGCAAATATTATATTTATAATATCAATACGGGTTTATGAAACCGTATACCGAAACCCAAAATATCAAACTATTTTATATGGTTTCAGTTTAATACATCTACTATAACGGTTTCTAATCCATAAAAGAATCCATTTTAATGAACATACTAGAAAAATAAAATGTTTACATAAAACATTTTCCTAGTCATTGTGGTTTACAAAATAAACCCGTTCTAACAAACATGTTAGAGCTTAAATGATTCTAATGCGCACGTCAGAGACATTTTTTTTACATGAAATATTTCCAAATATTCCATTTCATAAAATATATCGTATTTAAGCTCGTATCAACGATAAAAGTTTTCTAACACATGTTAGAAAACTAAAACGAGTTCTAATGCGCACACTTAGAAGTATTAAAACTTCTATATGAAATATTTTAAACACACATGGTTCATAATATTAAACCACTTCTAACACACAAGTTTGGAAAAAAAAAACTATTATCGTCCCTTTTTTTATTTTATATCGGCGGTTTTTATGAATCATTTCTAACATGTATGTTAGAAGACAAATGATTACAAAAATCATTTTAAACCTTTTTTTAACCCAATCGATAGCAATAAATGGTTACAAAAATCGTTATAAAACTTATCAATAAATCAGTTCTAACATGCTCGTTAAAATTAAACGATTACACAATCATTATGAACTTGACAATTTATATACAATAAACAAATTCTAACACCATCGTTAGAAGTAAATGATTACAAAAATCATTGTCATGCTTATTGATTTATATATAAAAGACAGTTTCCAACACACTTGTTAGACATTATCGATTACAAAAATCGTTATAACACTTATCGGTTTGCATAAAACAAACCGGTTCTAACATGCTCGTTAGAAATAAATGATTTCAAAAATCATTATAAGGCTTTTTAGTTTATCAAAATAAACTATTTCCAACACCATTATAAGAAACGAGACTCTTAGACAAACTTCTCAAATCAATATTTTTTTTTAATATAATCATTTCTAACACACATGTTAGAAAATGAAACGTTTACAAAAAATGTATTGTTTATAAAATAAACCAAGTTCTACACGAACGTTGTGGAATTTAACGTTTACAAAAAAACGACAAAAAAACGTATGGTTTACACCAATAAACCCGGTATAACACACATGTTATAAAAAATCACGATTAAGATTGTTTAAAACCAAATGGTAGAATCAAAACCAATTGTTTTGTATCACGGTGTAGGATTTAACATTATACCACAATATCTATAAATCCAAACCCAACAAGTTGTACTACATACATATTTCCCAAAACAAATATTTACAAGATTATACAAAAATCTCTAAAACAATTTTTTTAACCACTTCATGAACCCAAAATCCTTATGAATAAGGTTTTTAGATTGTAGTAACAATCTCACGAAATCTGTTTTAAGATTGTAAGATATGGGTCACGATTTTATTAAAATAATATTAATATAAATAATAGAGACACACTCTTTATACATTTGGGAAATTGTAGTATACAAACCGTGTATGAAAATTAAAAATAAATACAACAAATGTAAGTAAATTGATTCAAACCAAGATATTCAAAAAGTCAAGTCTTCAACAAGGTCTTCTTATAGTCCTCCATGGCTGCAAGAATGAACAAACATAATGTTGACGGTTGTGGCTGAGGCACGTGTTCAACACGCTTCCCTTAAAACAGATTCCGCGCCTCTCCTAAAAACAACACGTCTGTCTCCTAGGGTACAACAGCCGAAGCAGTCTGTACTGCCGAAGATGGCTCACGCGCCCGAGGTTACACTAGGTAAAATTGTAGTGTTAGAACTTATGAAATATAGTAGAAACTACTCCTTTCTATAGCACCTAACATATGAGTGAAGTCTTTCTTCTTCTCTAAGAACTCTTCATGTGTATTCTAATATGTATATTCATGTCTTTCTCTTGTATCTCTCTTGTTTTTCCAAATGTGAGGCACACAACCTACTTATTTACAAGAGCCATGATAGTCAGGAGTTTCACTTAATTAGAAATTTAATAAGAGACTTAAAACTCTAATAAAAGCAAATTAAGTGACATGAAAAACTCTACTCAAGAGTTTCTTACCATGAAGAGCCCCGTTAATAATATTACTAAACTCATTAATAATATTATTAAAGTAAATTCCATTCACATATTTTAAAATTTCCAACAGATATTTTGCCAATGGGACATGCAATAAGGGAAACAAATGTTTATTTTCTCATTCAGTGGAAGCTAAAAGACCTATTTGTAACACGTATGCATCATTTCATAACACATGTCTAATTAGATAAGAATACATCTTTGCTAGTAATGTTTGGTTTGTTTTTCTTGGTTTTGATTGAAATGAAATTAGAAACAAAAACCTACTATATTAGAGTGGCAAGGTGGGCAGGTCTGGTTGGGTTGGGTGGATGGGTAACATTTCAAATATTGGTACACGGTACATGTAAAAGGGTAAATATTAATACGAGTCAAAACAAGTCGGATTGGATTGGAATGGCTCACCAACACTTTTTCGTCTCCCTTTTTTCTATTTCGTGGATCTTTTATCCATAATCATTTTCTCAAGTTTACCTCATAAAACCAAAATTGATGAATTTTACCAAAAAAAAATAAAAAATAAAAATACAATTACTTCAATGCATTTACTGACTTATTTATTTATTTTTCTATTTATGTTGTTATGGTGATATATACTTAAAAATTTGATTTGTCACCTTTTGTGTGTCGGTCTATTCAAGACATAATCTCGGCGTTTTTGTGACAGTAATGCAAGAAAAGTGACAACTAATGTTTATTTGTAAGGAATAAGATTTTTTATCTGAAGTTGCAGGTAATGTATTTCATTTCTAAAGCACTAAATTTCCTTATTTGTGATTACATTGTGAATGATAATGTTAGTTTGACTAACACGAAAACCAAGTTCACGTTTAAACGAACCAGTTAAGAGCTCAGATAAAAGGTAATAAGTCATTATTTCATTTATGTGCTTATTCTTCAGAAAGCTAGTGTATTTCTAAATTCTAACCTTTTGTTTTTGGTTGGTGAGTGTGAAAGAAAATGGCCGGTTATGGGGTCAAGTCTGGCTGAGTTCAAAACAAGTCAAATGCAAAGAGAATGAAGGTTGAAAAAGGTCAAGTATATGCAGCGAAAGTTAAAGAAGGTACACAAAACATGGTTGAGTTAGAAATTGTCAATAATGTGTTAAATATTCATGTAAATGTGTTAAAACATTCTATATTGGTGTTCATTGTATGTTATGTATGGATCGTATAAACAACAAAGAATGATCAAACAAGTTAGTTTTAGGTGCGGAATCCCTAAAACAATCACAAAATAATAGTCAAACAAATCAAAACACGTAAATCATCATTTCAAAAGCTTTTTCATTAATTAGAAACTCAATTACACGTTTAAAGATTGAAACAAACAGGGTAAGAACATGAAAAGAGCTAAATAAACTTCTAGAGAGAGAATCAGAAAGTGGAGGGAATAATATGACACAAAGTTTCATTCAAAAAATCGACTTGACTATATATAGACTGCACATTCGCCCAAATGGTTCGTGCGAATGTGCAGGTTCGACCAAACCAACTGGTCGAACCAAGCCATACATAAAAACTATTCACATTCGTCCAAAACTGTTCCTTCGCACCAACTGATTCTCCTTCGACCAAATACACAGCTTCCTTCGCACCTTTCATTTCTCCTTCGCACCATCGACAATTATCAAAACTAGTTTATTGTACAATCCGAAGCACTAGTCGCACAACTGCATCTACATTCATGTGCTACATATTTTTTAGTGGTGTAAGTGTGTAGCATTCTCTATGGTGTAAACGGTTTCAATTTATGAATTGTAAAAGAAAGAGCTACATGTTGATTATTATTAGTTGTTACTATTGACAAAAGAAAATGGATAAAAGAGCTACTTCTTCAACTTGTGTACTTTTTAAACATTCTTTATTGGACGTTCGTACAATAGGAATGCTAGATTCTTTACATCATAATGAATATAAAAACTGCAACTTTTTCCCTGCGCGACGCATGGGTTACCCATTAGCACCCCTATACTGTAGTAACATCCAACAGAGAATGTGAAAAAAGTACAGTTTTCTTAGCAAATAAATTTTATAAATAAGACAAACCCGTCGCCCAATGTCTGGGAAGAAAAACATAAAAACCCGTGGCAACGCGCGGGCTTTTCCACTAGTAATAATAATAATAAATGAATGTCAAAATTTGAAATTATTTAGTATTTGAACATGTAGCTTTTTTAATTGAATTTTATATATTTCCCAAAATTTAATATCTTTTATAATTTACCATGTCCAAGTATTTTCCTCGAGTACTCTCCGCCCAGGCCGAATACTTACAACTCCTCATTTGACCAATCTGTGAATGCTTAGCGGTTTTTGCAACCATGCTCTGATCCACTATGGTACCTTATACAACGTCCAAAATCATAGTGCCACTTAGATTATACTATGTATTAATAACTGAAGTTGAATAGTGTTAATTTGAGTAGTCATCTGTGGTTGGTTTAAATGGTCGGCTGTTACACGCATCTCTACTAACCACACACGTCTTTAGGAGGAAGACTCTGCCAGTTGGATTAATAATCAAACTATTAACAACATATATGCCGATAATAATCCATATTGGAAAAGTGATTAATGACTTACATAACTGTCATTTTTGTTATCATGACAATTCCTCTCTAACAAAAAAGTAACTCTGGTTTTCCTTAATTAACAATTTATTGATTCTTATCACTATCAGAATGTTGTAAATTGTATAAAACGACATAAGTGAAAGTACCGGCAAATGAAATTATTTTTTCACTCATAGTAAAGTTGTCTTTGGCGACGAAAGTGATAGTTAATAGTGTCATTGGTTACGTTGTCAATATGATTATCATTGGCCAATAGATGAAAAATTAATTAGTAAAATATATTTTTTGACTTGGAAAAAAAACTTCTGACATAAAATTAAAATAAGAAAAGGTTTTTTTTTTTGAACGTCCAACCAAAAACTTCATTTAACTAACTAGCAAGGTGCTAGCAAAGATAATCCGTAATACAAAATGTCCGAAATCACAAACCAAACAAAGGACAAAACATCCAGACCCAAAACAAAAAAACCCGCAGGAAAGTCCCAACTATCCCATTTTTGTATCATCGAATCTACACCATGACTCCCAAGACATTTCCACCATTCTTGACCAGGATGTAACCCATAAATAACTCATAACTTTGATTTCTTCCAATATCTTCCCAACCTCCACAAACTCCAAAACGTCGTCAATACAACCGCATAAAACTCATTCCGAGTATGAGGCCCACGCTTCGCCGTTAAATGGTAGGACAATAAACCACGAGCATGAAAAGCAAAACAATCCAGAACATGGCACCAGGAAAAGACGAGTTGCCACACATCAATCAACTTCGGACAACCCGTAAATAAGTGGTCTACCGACTCATCATTTAACCCGCAAATACCACATACCTGGGAGGGAATTGAAATATTTTTCCTGACCAAAACGTCAGCCGTTGGTAGCCTATCATGATAAGCACGCCACACAACAATCCCGACCTTTTTAGGAACCCAATTACACCATTCGAATCTACACTCCGGGAGAGAATTATTTGCTTCAAAAATCCACTCCTTCATACTTCGGACCAAAAACCTAACCTCTTGACCCGTTGACCAGGTCCAAGAGTCAGTACTTGCAGAAAAATCGGCTCCAGAAATCAAATCAACCAGCGCAACAAATTTGAACAGCTCTGCAGCCGAAAAAGTACCCCTTTTCCACTTCCAAACAAGCTGCAGAGGCTGTGTTGAAGAATGAATACGGTCCGATATAGTGCAGCAACGTTTTTTCTCCAAATCAAAGAGCAAAGGAAATTTCCTTTGTAGCGTATCGTCCGAAATCCACCAGTCCAGCCTGAAAAAATATGCCGCCCACTTCTGACAGTCCCTTTAATAAACGAAGTTGGACCCGAATTGAAAGATTCAAGAATGCCCGGAATGCTCGCTATTTGTTTCCACGGCCCACCTAGAGTCAACTTTACTAGTATATATGTAACACCCCAACCGATGGCGGAAACATCGGGATGTCACGTATTGATGATTGTTCAGTAGCTCATGGCGAATAATAATTTCATTAAATAATTTAAATAAGTTACATACAATATTTCTAAGAATTTGTACATCAAATCGAATAAAACTATGCAAACATCTTCAAGCATCAATTCAAACCTTCAAGCAAGTAGAACCTGAAACATGTTAAGTTGAAAATATTTTGGGTCAACAAAAGTTGGTGAGAATTACATAGGTTTTGATAATCGAATAAAATTGTTGTGCAATTCATGTGTCATGGCAATCTAGTTCATATGCGAAAACATACTAGAAGTAAATCGAGTGCATAATCAACCTTGTGACTGTTGTATTGTGGTACATCCCATACGCTCATGGTTCACTCGTTTATATTGCAGTAACAAACACCCACGTAACCTTTGTAGGAGGCACGTATCCGGGTGGGATTGTCAGTCCAATAGATCTATCAATGTATACCGTTTGGCTGATGAATGTTTATGCTAGAATTGTGCTTACCCTAGTCATGTTCAAGACATAATGCAACATAAAATACACATAGACACATTGATGATTGAATTGCATAAAGAATGTTGTAACATGTTTCACCCCAAAAATGGTGATAAATAGAAAAGGGGCTATGTAAAACTCACCTTAGCAATATGTTATATCTGTTGAAAAATTGAATAATGGTGTTGCCCAAATGTATCAAGTATCACCCTATAATAAGGTAATAAATATGTCTAAGTCTACCAAGTCTACAAATGTATAAGTTCTAGGGCTTCGAATTGGGGATAAACGCTCGTTTGATTATTATTAAAAATGTTTGATAATTGAGAGAATATTAGTAAATAAATAACCAAAAATCTTTTTAGGAAATTTAAATTTAAGATGGTCACCATAATGTGTTTAAAGTGTAAAAAATAATTTTTACAAAATTATTTTCTTTAAAATAGAATATTAATTCTATTTATAACAAATTGTCAAAATCTAACTTTAATATTTAAAAATATTAAAATTAAAGAATTTTAAGTTTAAAATTTATATTTCTGTTCTAAATAATCAGAAATAATTTGTATAAAATTTTGGTGCAAAAATATTAAAAATTGAATTTATTATGATTTAATTATGAATAAAACTAACAAAAATTGATTAAAAATATTAAATAAAGATTTTTCTGAAATAAAAATCATTTCAGAAAAGTTTATTGTTATATAAACTTAGAATAATTTTTGTGAAAATTAATAAGATCGTTTTGATATTTTTATAGATTTTTATAAATAAAATAGAATAAACCTGATTTATTTATTATATATATTAAATAAATAAATTTTTGAAAACTAAAAATTGTAAGTTGAACTTTTACATCAGATTAATATAAGATAATTTTTGTAGAATTTTTAAAAGAGTTTTGGTATTTAAAATGAATTTTTTAAAAAAATAAGGAAATATATTTGTTTGTTAAAGAAAACAAAACAAATATAAAAAAAAGAGTGGTGGTTGCAAGGAATTGAACCCGCGTCTGCTGGGTAACAAACCAACAACACAACCACTTGATCAGGATCAGTGGTTGTGTTGAGTTGCATCTGTTTAAAATAAATATGATAAATGCTCTTAGTGTTCTTCCCCAAATCTTTCAATTACGAGCCCTAATTTTCCAATACTCTGATTTACACAACAATAACCCAATTGATCATAGGGTTATTGTTGTGTAATGGCCGATGATCATAACTGATAAAAAAAAAAGAACTTACAAGGCTTAATTCGTGTTTAATAATCAGTCAACAGAAAAGTCAACTATGCGATCAAAAGCTTTGAAAGATGGTTTAACCCAGAAATTGGAGGTGAAGAGAGAGAGATCGGCGAGTTTAGGAGGTGATGTGATGTCCAATTTATAGTTGTTTTATCTGGATCCTCGAATTGGTATGTTGACCCGTCATTAAAACTCACGCGCAAATTATCACAGATTTGGAATGTTTTTAAGGGTAAAATGCGTGTATTACCTTGTCAATACCATAACACGCACCAATCAATCCGTTATTTCCAGATTTACATTCAATCAAAAGTCAAATGTGGTGGTTGTTCGGCTGAGTAGCAGCAGCGAACAGAAGAAATAAGAAGCAGACAGGGCCGTGAATCTTTATATGGTTTAAGGGTTGGTTATCAAACAATTACGAGCTGTGGCTCAACTGGTTCAGGCGGGTGTGTGTGTGTGGTTTGGCTCCGGTTCGAAACCCGGCTGGAGCAATATTTTCATTTTTTTTTTGACAGCAAGGGGGAAGAGAGGAGGGAGTTGGGCTCAATCTGTTGGGCTGTGTTGGGCTTGTCTGGGTGGGCTGCTGTTGGGTTAAGAATCATCTAATTAGTTTTATTGTTTCTACATTATTGCTATTATGTATTATTATTATTATTATTATTATTATTATTATAAATCTTTATATATATATATATATAAAATGCTACAAAATAATTAAATGTAAATTATAATAATAGAACTTGTCGTTTTAATCGTAACGTACAATTATTAAATGCGAAATGTTACAATATAATTCCACCCGCGACCGCTTCCATGGATTGACCAAATCACCTTCTGCCAAAGCGAATCAAGACTCCCTTTAAATTGCCACCACCACTTGGATAGTAAGCTAAGGTTCGCATCACGAAGCTAACCCAAACCAACACCCCCATATTTAGTCGGCGCAATCACCTTATCCCATGCCATCCAACACATTTTATCAACCTCTTCTACCCCTCCATAAATTTTTTTTCCTACGCAGTCTCTCTAAAGTTTTGATGACTTGAATCTGAGCACGAAACAAGGAAAAGAAATATAATTGAAGAGCGCTCAAAACGGACTTTAATAACGTTATCCGACCCCCATAAGACAAACACTTGGACTTCCCCATAGACAGTCTCTTCTTAAACTTCTCAACTACCGTGTGACACCCGTCGAAATCACAGGTCATACTCGTACACTTAGCTACACGTATATATTGTGCATGACATTACGTTTTGCATGTTTCATTTCAATTGGGCCATACAGGGTTCCAATAAGTCAATCCCGATGCTTACAGTCTTGCATTAGACACACTAGTTGATACAATTTTGTAGCTAGTCGAATAGTTTACCAGGAACTATAGGAAACGAATACAAAACCATAGTTTGGGTACCAACACAATTGAACATAACAACTACAATTGTGATCCAATCGAGAATAAAAACAATCAATGTCCATAAACGAGATTGCCCGAACACAATGTCCATAAACGACTAGTAATACAACTAGTTAAAAAGCAAATGATGTACACACAATGACATATTATCTTGAGTAACATGAGCATGTACAAGAACCTCCAATAACATTTAGATACCATGTGTAATAAAGGGGTGATACAAGACTAGTAATAACATGTTAAAAAAAAAGATACACAATCCTATACATATACACGCACGACATACATACACACACGGTTATACACACATACACACACTCACTACAATACAAGCCTAGAACACAAACTTTCATGCATTATACAAACAAGGAAACCCACGCATTCATCCAAGGCTATGTTAACTATCCAAAAATTACAATTCCCTTCCCAATAATCGGCTATAAGCCGCCCTACACAACCAAACACACCAAAACAATCCAATGATCTCAAAAACCCATGTGTTTCACCAACTAGAAACCTTGTCATCCCATCCCATGGACCTAGACAACTTTGACTTCCCAAATTATCCATTAATCACCCTAGAATTCGGCCCATACATTCCTAAGACAAGAACAAGTGTAACTTTGGACATATTACTGGCTTACACTATACCCACACTACGTATACATACATACATACATACGCATATATACACTCACATACCACTCACCATTCTCTATAACCTTATACAAGAATGGAAATGACAAAGGCTTACAAGGGATCCAAGCACGGTTGACTAGCCACAAAATCCTTGCTTATTCCCCATATGAATTGGCCGAATCCCCCCTACATGAGCCAATTAGATGCCAGGGTCAACCAATTATACTAACAAGGTTATCACCTTTTTGCACACCATGAAATGTGAAGGTTGACTTGCCTTAATTGTGAACCAATGATACATGGCCTCCATTACAACCTCTCGGCTATATATAGAGCACAAGAGCTCATGAGGATTGCACTACAACACATTCACAATATCACTAACACTTGAAAACTTCCTTTCTTCCCTTGGTGACCCATCGGCCGACCCCAAATCACCCTCACCCGAACCTCATTTCGAACCAACAACACACAAACAACCCCTACGTGGTAACATTTAGAGGATTGAAGGCCGTGGATAGGAGAAATCGGCTCTAGATCAATCACCTTCTAGCCCCCACACTCGTTATAGTGGTAAGTTCACAAAAACCATCTTATAATACTTGTTACATATGATTTAATCCATTCGAAGTCGCACCTCGCATTTCTGCCTTGGCGGGGTGTGACATATTGGTATCAGAGCACGAGATTCTTTTGAGTCAAACTATAATCTAAACAAAAATTGATTTCAAAATGTTTTTCCAAAGAAAGAAACACAACACTTATCCCTACACGCTACGCAAGTTCCATGCCAGTTACATATTTCACACATTAGTAGACATACTAAGTACACCACATGATTACCGTCACACACGTGTGTTCTTGATTTCCAGGATCATGACACACCACGACGACTGTATCATCATCTTGGATTCTGAGGAGGAGATTGTACCAGACAGCCCTCCAGCCGATGATGTTCAGCAGGGGTATGAGCCCGACTCCAGTGGTTCAGACATTGTGGAGGATCACATGCAGGTTGATCATGTTGTTTCTGATGATGAGGATACCGTGTCTGCTGGCGAGGCACAAGAGGAGGAGGAGGATGAACCCCCACCGCAGCCAGAGCCTCGTGTGCCATCTTTCCATCCATATCGTCCGTGCCCGGGTGAGGTACGCATGATGTACACCCCTCAAAAACGTGTGCTCCCTCCACCGACTCCTATCGCTCCAGCTGAGGCTCCTGCCCAGGACGACTCTAAGCCTCCAGCACCAGCGGATCCCCAGCCCCCAGCTCCATAGGCACCAGAGCTACCCAAGAAGAAGCTACTTCGGAGATCTCAGGCTCGCAAGAGGACTTATCTGCCGACAGTTGATGGATTATTAGCCTATTCTGACGAGGATACCGACGGCGAGGCTCCCTCTATCTTCGAGACTGGTGGTCCATCCCAACCACCCTCAGACACCTCACTACTTATCGGCTTCGAGCCAGCTCCTGTACGCCACACCCACTACTCTATTTGGGACATGATTGGGCGTCACGATACAGAGATGGGGGTGTTGCGTGGGAGGGTTCAAGGGATCGAGGATGACCTGTATCTGACAGGTAATACCAGGGATCCTATTCTCTATGGATTGGCTGAGTTGGGTACACGTGTGTATGAGGCGGAGCAGGGACGTGCCACAGCGGAGGAGTGTGTTGCATAGCTAGAGGCTAGAGTTGATGATCTTGAGGCGAGGATGACTGCAGCTGTTGCAGCCTTGTCTGCTGCTTTCCCACCTCCGCCCCGTAGGATATCTTATGTTGTACTTGTAATAGTAGTTTAAAAACTTATAGGGCAGTATGCCATTTTATTTTGTTGTAGAAACAAAATCATATCAAGTCTGTTAAACTTCCTATGAAAAGTTTGATATTTTGATTCCTATATTGTTGTCGTGTTGTACCATGAATTTGTGATCTTGTTTTGTCGTTTGTGTTGATTGTATAGTTGTTTGATTGGTGCATATGTTGACAATATTATACAGTGATATGTTTCTCATTCTTTTAATATTGTGTATTAGAAGAGCATGCCTCCCAAAAGAACTACTCGATCGACTTCTGAGGAAGAAGCTTTTCCGACCACCTCAGCGGACCTAGCCAGGGTAATTGCACAGGCTATCGCGCAACATGAAGCGAGCCGCGCTGATGCAGAACCCAGGATCCCAAGACTGGTAAAGCTCTTGGCTATTCCTTCCTAGTCTTGATCGTATCTTATACTGATCCTTTCGTTGATGATCTGTTCTTTCTGACACTGCAGAGGTAGAGAATACCATGCGTGAGTGTTGCTACAAGACCTTCATGGCATGCAAGCCCTGGAACTTTCATGGGTCAAAAGGAGCAATTGGTATTGTCTGATGGATTGAGAAAACTGAGTCAGTGCTCGATATAAGTGGTTGCTCGGAAGATCAGAAGATCAAGTACGTCACTTGTACCTTCAAATATGAGGCGCTGACATGGTGGAACTTACAAGTGCAGACCTTGGGTCGTGAAGCTGCCTACAATCTTTCATGGGCTGAGTTGAAGTAAATGCTGACAGACAAGTATTGCCCGCGGAGTGAGCTGCAGAAGTTGGAGACCGAATTCTGGAATCTGTCCATGAACAGAGTGGATATCACTGCCTATACCACCCGATTTCATGAACTTTCTTGCTTAGTTCCACACATGGTTACCCCTGAGTACAAGCGGGTAGAGAGATACATCTGGTGACTTTCTCCTAAAATCTGTAGCATGGTCACCACTGCTGCTCCAGCTTCCATTCAGCATGCTGTCACCCTTGCTCACAACCTCATTGATGATGCGGTACGCATGGGTTGTTTGTCACAGAAGGAATCCGACAAGGGTGAAAGTTCTGGAAATAAGCGTAAGTGGTCTAACTTCAAAAAGGGGAGAAACATAGAGAGTAATTCCAACAAGAAGCCTAAAACCGTCAAAGCTTTTGTCGCCACCGCTACTGACACTCGCAAGCCATACAATAGGCCCCACCCACTTTACAATAAATGCAACTACCATCACGTGGGGACATGCGACAGTATCAAATGCGAAAAGTGCAAGCGGATGGGACATCGCACAGTGCAGTGCCGGGCTAAAGCAGTTGGGAACTCTGATGGAAAACCAGGATGTTTTGAGTGTGGAGCTACAGATCATTTCAAGAAGGACTGCCCCAAGCTGATGGGTCAAGTTCGTGGCAAGGATTTTGTCATGGGTGCAGATGACGCACACGAGGATCCTAACGTTGTCACGGGTACGTTCCTCGTTAACAATCATACTGCTTCTGTACTTTTTGATGTTGGTGCCGATCTAAGCTTTATGTCAACCGACTTTAAACTGGCCCTCAGATTAGAGTCAAATAAGTTGCACGCACCCTATTTGATAGAGTTGGCCAATGGTAAGACAATTAAGTCCGAAGAAGTAATTAAGAATTGTGCGTTGAAGTTGGGAGATCATGAGTTTAGTATTGACCTTCTACCGATCGAATTGGGGAGTTTCAACATTGTGGTTGGAATGGATTGGTTGTTGAAGAACCGCGCCAAGGTTATCTGTTTCGCGAAAGTGGTTCAATTTTCATTGCCCAATGGAGAGGTTCTGTCCATACAAGGGGAGTGCAGGAAGAATACGTTGTGATTCGTATCTTGCATGAAGGCCCATAAGTGTTTGTGAAAAGGTCATTTTGCATTCTTAGCGCATGTGATCGAGAAGAAACCAGAAGAGAGAAGAATCGAAGACATCTCTATTGTGAGAGATTTTCTAGATGTCTTTCCCGAAGACCTTCCAGGATTGACACCCCCGAGGCAAGTTGAGTTTCGTATCGACTTCATTCCCGGAGCTGCTCCTATAGCCCGTTCACCTTACCGCTTGGCTCCGTCTGAGATGCAAGAACTGTCCAACCAGCTGCAAGAATTTCCTTACAAAGGATCCATTCGACCAAGCTCTTCACCCTGGGGAGCTCCAATTCTGTTCGTCAAGAAGAAGGATGGATCGTTTCGCATGCGCATCGACTACAGAGAATTGAACAAGCTGACTGTGAAGAACCGTTACCCTATTCCCAGAATTGACGACCTGTTCCATCAGTTGCAAGGTTTCGGTTTCTACTCTAAGATCGACCTGGGGTCAGGCTATCACCAGTTGCACATTCATGAAGTGGACATCCCCAAGACCGCTTTCAGGACGCGGTATGGCCATTATGAGTTTATGGTTATGCCATTTGGCTTGACAACCGCACCAGCAGTGTTCATGGATCTGATGAACAGGGTGTGTAAACCTTACCTCAACAAGTTCGTGATTGTATTCATTGACGAAATTCTGATCACAAGGCAATTTTGGTTCAAAATGGCAATTTTCAATCTGTGAGGGGTGCTTTTGGCACAAAAAAAGATAACTGACCAAACAAGCATTTTGGTTCAAACCTGAGGGGCCATTTTGGCAATTTACTCTTCCTAAATAAATAATCAAAAGAGCAATTATTATAGTTCAAAACTTTTTGGAGTAGTTACATCCCTCCTAATTTTTATTAAGCCCCCAAAACAATCCACTTGTTTGCAAAGTTTAAAAAGAAGGCAATCGACCCTCGAAGCATTTTCCATTCGCCTCATGAGGCGTAGGCCCGAGGCGGAATTAAAAATATAAAAATTATGTATCTTATAAAAATAAAATAATTGACAAAAAAAAGTCTAAAACATCAAAAATACACATAAAAAATAAAATAATTGACACAAATTCTAACACATCAAAAACACACATAGCCCCATGAGGCACACGTTTTCTTTGCCCTTTGAAGCACACGTATAAAATAGCCTCATTAGGCAAGCCTCGGAGAGGTTTTCTCAGTGTCTTGCCTCGAGGCGCATGCGTTACTTGTTTTTTTCAACTATGCTTGTGTCTAACCGTTACCTAATTCATCGGACCAACATAATTGTCGTGGAACCTTGAACGATTGCACCATCATTTGAGTAGTAATAATCTTCTCTCTCCTTCAAGATTTTCTTTAACACCCTATTATCAGTTGTAACCTCAAAAACATGTTTCCATGAAACCAACTCGAATGTTATTTAAAGAGCAGTGTTTAGTAGAACAACACATTCATCACCACCTGCTAGTTCCATTCCTTTCTCCCCAAATGCATTTATGAAAAACATAATGCTGAAATATGACATAAAGATTCAGTTTTTTTTAATTATCAAGATTAGTTTATATTAACTATCTTTAATCCTTTTAAAAACAAATAAAAAGAATGTTTGTGGCAAACATGGCCTGACCCTTTTGGACGCATACCAAAATGACATGTTTTAGCTGGAAATGTTTTAACCTCTTATCCAAACCACCCATCGTGCTGCCCCTTAAGAAAAATGTTTTTAAGCGCGAAACGACTTACCATACTTCACAATGAACTTACTTCCTCGGATTTTTTAAACTAAGATCCTGCATAACAAGAACTCATGTCACAAAATTATATAAAAACATTTATAAAATAAACAAGCGGAGGATAGAAAACATACCTTTAACTTGATCCAAATTTTTAGGAGTTTGCCAATCCCCTATATACCTCCATGAATTCTGATATACATTTCATAGGAAAACCCCAACACCTACCAGAATTGAAAAAGTTTTTTTTTTTTTTTTTTTTTTACATTATTTTAGTATTCCTAAACAAACTCATCTACCTCAAACTTGAAAAATTGAACAGATTCAAACTCATCTACCTACACACACAGAGAGAGTAAGAGTGAGAATAAATTTAATAATTTTAATTCGTTACAATACCTCAACATAGTGAAAACGATGATTAGATTCAACCAAGATAAACTTACCTTCACGTTTTAAGATGGTCATTAACAATGCTTCCCCATGTCTCCATCACATTCTATAGAAACAAAATTGGAAACATTAACTTTAAATAAACACACAAGAAACATAATACGTGAAATTAAGCATATAAAAAAGTATTTTACTGTTTGTTTGAGGTCAAAAGCAACGCATTTGGTGGTGCTTGTATCTTGCGGCAAGCTTTTAGGGAAGAATAGATCTACCATCTTGAGAAGAAGGATCTAACCAGAAACCCTAGATCTAAAAAATTGCCTAGAGAGAAAAAGATGGAAATGGAGGCGGGATAATGAGGATGTGTTGGTTGAAACCCTAAATAAGATATCTACCGTGTTTTTCTAATCCATTTAATGTTTTGTGCATTGAACTATTGTACAAGGTGCTTTAAAGGCTTGTACATTTTAAGAAAGTGGCAAATGACCATTCTTGCCCTTCCTATATGCTTATTAATATAGTATATATATATATATATATAAGACACTATAACAGCAATCCTAGCATGTTAACTACATAATATATGTTAAACAAGCGTGAGATCAACATTCCCATTTTCAAACAATTAGTATCCCTTTCGGGAATCCTAACTTGACAACTATACGGAAAGCTAACACGATAACACACGTTAACCACCTCAAATTGTTCATTAGTGAGCAGCTGATATAATCTCATGCAAATCTTCTAAAGATAAGTTAGTCATCTGTTAAGAGTTTTCTAACCTCACTAATCAAGGAAAGCAATACCGAATACACAATACAACCACCTAGACTAGCATAAAGTAGAGCATATCACAAACTATTCCCTTTTACCAACTTTGAACACAAATCTACCAAGATCGTCATTTTCACCAAAATAACTAGCAAATATCAACAACCGTGTCAAAGATGAGTAACAACACCATTAAGCTTTTTAAAACCTTTTATGTGCCGATAAGCATTTCTAATCATTATTCGCCTGACTTTAACCAAACCATTACCCGTTTCTAGTTTCATGGTGTAAACACATTAACAAGTTAACTAGTCTACTACCGATCGATTAACCGGACGGTTATTCAACATATATCCAACTAACACGAAACGATAATCATAAAAGTCATACAAACATAATCATAAATCCAACAATAATGAATCATGGTTGCAATATGATCATCAAGATTCAAACATGAAAAACGCCAAAATCATACAAAACGTGATTAACATACAAATGATAGTTCTAACTACTAAATACTTTATGTTTTACCCGTAGGTTACAATCTATAACATAAACATCACAAACATGCTTAACAAAATCAGATTTGAACAAGTTTCAATGATTAAAGATCAAACCATAAAATGCAAATGTGATGGATTGGATGATGATAATGGATCACCTCCCGAGCTTGTTCTTCGCCTTCACAGCAATTCTTTAGCTCCAGAAATTGCCCCAATTCATCCCAAAAATACCCAATGATCAATATAAAGGCCGAAACTCTGTTTTAAAGGGTCTGAACAAAGTGAATGGCCGTTCACTATGACTGAATGGCCGATCATATGACAAGTGGGCAGAAAAGTCATTGAGTGCAGTGATGTAGGCTTCTAGAATGTTGCACAAAATATCTGTCAAAGTGAATGGCCGTTCACAATGACCGAATGGCCGTTCGGAGTGTTCAGCCTTCCATTCTTGCGCAGAAACCTTCCTTTTTCTTCGGGTTTGCTTCCAGGAAATCGTTGAAGACCTGCAATAATAAAGATACCCAAATAAGAACCAATTCCTCGTGTATAATGTAAAAAACGTATGTTAACAGGAATTAAATGGGGACTTTTATATGTATAATTTAATGTATATCAAGAAACCAAACAAATACAAATAACACACTTGATATCAACACGTGTTCGGTTTGACTAGATGAAAATAAGAAAAATTGTTGTTTCGGTTTAGGTAAAACCCAATCAGCCTGTTCCTTTTAATTCCTTTAATATCATATAAGTTTATTGTTGAGATCTAAGGTTGACTTGTTATGGTGTTTAATAAATGAAACAGTAAATGAAGGATAACCTGATATTGAAAGTGCAGCGGAATATAAACTTTAAATCATAACAATTAGAAGAATTGCTTTCAACAAGTACTTTTATAAACCATAAAAGTTTAGCACAAAGTATTACAACTCTCCCCCTAAAACCGATCACTCACAGTGTTAATTTTACAGAGAATGTATGTGAAAGTGATAAATAGAATGATACATGCATCATTCTATTTATAGATAAACTATGATGATCTAAGCTGACGAAGGTCTATAAAAGAGCTTTCTAACTAGATTAATCAACTTGAAATAAACAACTATTCTAAAGTAGGTACAGTTCCATAAGTCAAACATCTGTTGTCAGAGACGTCTGTTGAAGCTTATCATCTGTTGGTCTTCACTAGTTCTTCTCAGCAGATCTTTCATCAGTAGTTTGTTCCATATTAGTTGATTCAATCCAGCAGATCACATCACAGCCAACAGCAGTTTGGGACACTTGTATCTTAAACACTGTTTTATTCCATCAGATATTTAGCATGTTTTGGCTTTTTAATTCATCTGTTCTTCTTTGGTTTAGCAGACCCAACATTATATACACACATATATATATATATATATATATATATATATATATATATATAATTGACTATTTCTTACACCTAAACACATGTTCAAGTCCTTAATCATATACTAGTTACAATTACCATTTCTAGTCTCATGTATGAATCTAGTCATTTCTAACAAGATTCAATAATTAACACCTACATCATGGGTTTTTGAAACATGTCATGGGCAAGTATTAACCAAACTAGCATGGATTATGAACTTTAAACATGTATAAATTTTCAAGAACAATATTAAACATTATCATGAAGATTGACATAAGCAAATTACCATTAACTCTTACAATGATCAAAACTACATAATCAAAAGTTTCATCATAGATAAGATAACGGACGTGTTTAGCCCATAAGTTTCATAACACAAACTGATATGGTTACTGAATTCATAGTTTCAAACAATAAAGATCTAACGATAAGTAAGCAAGGTAAGAATATGGAAGGAATAATGCTTCAAGATCATCAATCTTGCTCCAAGAACCCTTCCAGTCCTCTTCCTAGCCCATCAGAGCGTTTTTGTGACATGCAGACACCACACCGTCACACCCCGCTGACGGCGGAAACACAAGGTACGACACGAAAGGTTTTCATAGCATATGATCAAGCAAATAACTATATGAATTTAAAACCTAACCATTGATGCCAGAGTTAAAGTTTTAAATAGTTATTATAAGTTTGCTTAGACAAAATATGTTACAATCACATCCTAAAGTCGTAGGAGATAAAAGGTAAGTCTTCAAAAAAGTGGCATCAAAAGACAACTTGCTTGACCCGGACAGTTTCCATGCAATGCATTACGTTTAGTTACCTGAAATACATGCTTAAAATTGTCAACATAATGTTGGTGAATTCACAGGTTTTAATAACTCGATTGAAACCTTTGTTTTCAAAACCGTACGCATAGCGAAAAGAAAGTAGTGATGATCACTCTATGTCTAGCTATGACAAAAAGCTATGTGTCTACATGAGCCTATAACCAAACCTGACTTGTATGTTTCTGTTGCCTCGCCTATTGTCCCCTGAAAGGCAATATGCTTGGACACAATCACGTCCTTTTGGAACCTACCAGGTTAGAGCGACTAACCAAGGACGGTGGTCGTCAAACCCAATAGTACTATTCAATTGTTCCGCGTTCACAGTGTGACTAATGGTTATAGTAATATGTACGAGGGCTTTTCAAGCTCTATAAGTATTCAACCAACCCATGCACACATTGATACTATATTTACTATCATTTCCCTGCTATCGTACAATGTATGTACAACATATACACATCTAGGCTTTATTATACACATAATAACATGTATTTTAATCTTGTAACATGAACAAATTTACTGATTTGAAATAGTTTTATAAATATCTCTTTTAATACATCAAAATTGCCATTTGTATGCTTAAATAAGCATAGTTTGTTAGTATAAATGTATAAAAATAATACTAACTTATCATTTTCATAAAATCATAATTATTTCATGTCAAAAATCATCAAACATTCTGTTTAAAGTCAGATCACAATTTTTATAATTTTTCTCGTCGAAACTAGTCGAAAAGTAGACTTTTATGCAAAATAAGTAATCATAGATGGTTTTATATAATTCCATCTTTTACTATAGGTTATATTATGTATAATGGGGTCCAAATAGTTCATAAAGTACTGATCTAAAATGACTTTGTATTAATCTCACATTTTATATCATTTATCACCATTTTCAAGCACTTTTTGAGAAAAAATCAACATGCAAGACCATCCAATCAAACTTAATCATGTTTTATCACTAAATACTTATTTTGATTGTAAAATATAAGTCTTTTACCTTTTTATTTTCAGATCTTAGAAAATATCAGACATGTATTATTTTAATTCTAAACATCTTGAGCAAATATAAGACCATTATCAAGCATAGAAACATAACATTCAAATCAAAATAAAGTTTTATACTAAAATTCTCTTTTTGATCATATTCAAACACACAAAAAGATGGATCATCCATGCAAGTAAGTAACTAGTTTTTATCTACTATTCTAAGCATAACGACAACAAATACTCATACCAACAACTTCTAAATCTTTTCATACTTTTTATTAGATGTTTTTCCCATTTAAAATTAATTTATAATCAGATTTGAAATTATAAGAAAATCAATCATAAAAACACATACATTCCTCTAACAAACAAGAAAATGCATTAACATCAACAAAGCAATAATCTTCATCAAATTCCAACTTTAAACACACACACACACACGTATATACATACACACTCACGAAACCATTTTTATCTTTATAAAAACCCTTTCTTGATTCAACCATGTTTTACAAAGAAAATCTTGTGATTTGGTGAACTAGAAGTTGTAAAACATCAACTTTTATATAAAGATTAACAAGAAAAAGAGATGAATATTATACCCTAATGTTCTTGAATGAGTGTAAAGAAAATGAGAAGATGGTTCTTGAATGAGCTTCACAATCACTTGTTCTACACCATTTATTGTTCTAAATCACCAACAAACTCCATAGGTTGATGATTCAAGCATGATTTTAAGTATTAATGGAAAAATAGTGGTGAAAGGGGGTGGTGGATGTGGCTATGGTTGTAGAGAGGAGATGGATGGAGTTGTTGTGTTAGGGTGGATGATGGTGATGGATGATATATATAATGTGATGATGATGATTTGTTGACATGCCATTAAGACATGTGGAAATCTTACAAGGAGATTAGTGTCTTGCCAATGATTACTATAAAAACACTTGTTGAGTTTTTAGGCAAGGGTGGACACTTGTTTAACTTAGGAAAATTTGGGGTGGGGTCCATCCTAGTGTGGTGCCTGATTTTGGTGGCATGGTGGGTTAGGTTTGATGAATTTTGGATATAAATCTAGCGATTAGGGGTGTAAATCTTGCGTATTGTAGATAAAAAGTCGGGTTTTTTAGAAAGTTTTTATCATACAATGTGTGAAATAATAAAACATGCTATACTAAATAAAATATAACACATAATAATCATGTTGGGTGCTAAATGTTGTATCACGTCTAGTTTATTTCATATATTTAGACATGCGCGCTGTACCGCACAATGCGAACTAAAAACCATACGCTCATGTTTTTATATATTTTGACATAGTTCTCACTTATAATAAATTACTTTAAGCTATTCCATGCATATAATTGATTCCTATATTTTTAGAGTTAATCAGATCGTTACCAATGCTTGTTTTAGTTAAGATATCGCTACGCGATACCGTAATATCTAAAAATGACCAAATGCAAACCTATGCATTTTAGGACTTCGCTAGAATTTAAAAGACTTTAATTAACAAGTAATTAAATCTTATTGAAGCTGACCTAATTAATATGTTTTATAATAGTACGGATTAAGACCTGAAATTTGCCAGTTGTCAGATTCTCCCCTAGTTAAAGAAATTTCATCGCGAAATTTTCAAGTCGGATGGTTTGAAACTGCTTTTGACGCAAAAAGATGAGGGTATTTCTTCTTCATCTGATCCTGGCGTTCCCATGTAAACTCAAGACCTCGTTTCGAATTCCATCGGACCTTTACCAACCTGATTTTACTTGGTCTAAGCTTTTGGATCTTCCAATCCATCACTTCTACTGGCTCCTCGATAAAGTGAAGCTTATCATCAATGTGAATCTCTTCGGGAGGAATAATCAATGTCTCATCTGAAATACATTTCTTTAGATTTGACACATGGAAAGTGTCATGAACCTCGTTAAGCTCTTGGGGTAACTTGAGCTTATAAGCCACAGGACCAACCCTAGCCAAAACTTCAAAAGGACCAATGCACCTAGGGTTAAGCTTCCCATCCTTTCCGAATCTTGGAACATCCTTCCAAGGTGAAACCTTCAGGAGAACTCTGTCACCAACTTGGAATTCCAAAGGCTTACGTCTTATATAAGCATAACTCTTCTGTCGGTCTCGAGCTGCTTTCAAACGATCATTGATCTGAAAAATCTTATCCGTGGTCTCTGGGATAAGCTCAGGTCCTTAAAACGATCATTGTTTGTCCCCGACCTCCGCCCAACACAACGGAGATCTATACTTACGACCATAAAGGGCTTCGAATGGTGCGACTTTGATACTTGTGTGGTAACTATTGTTATAAGAAAATTCCACCAAAGGAAGATGCGAATCCCAGTTACCACCAAATTCAATTGCACAAGCCCGTAGAAAATCTTCAATTTCCTGGATAGTTCGCTCACTCTGACCATCCATTTGTGGGTGATGGGCTGTACTCATGTCTAACCGAGTACCCAACGCTTTCTGCAAAGTCTTCCAGAATCTTGAAGTGAGCCGACTATCACGATCAAAGATAATAGACACTGGAACACCATATTTTGAAACCACCTCCTTAATATACAACCGTGCTAACTTTGCCATCTTGTCGGTTTCTTGAATCAGCAAGAAGTGAGCGGATTTTGTCAATCGATCAACAATTACCCAAATGGTATCATGATCACTAGAAGTTTTAGGTAACTTGGTGATGAAATCCATAGAAATCTGCTCCCATTTCCATTTAGGAATCTCCGGTTGCTGTAACAATCCTGATGGCTTCTGATATTCGGCTTTTACTTTTGAGCAAGTCAAACAACGAGCTACATATGCCGCTATATCCTTCTTAAGGCTTGGCCACCAATAAAATTCCTTCAAATCCTTGTACATTTTATCGGTTCCTGGGTGAATTGGGTACCTAGACTTATGAGCTTCGTCTAGTATTAACTCGCGTAAGCCTCCAAACAGTGGTACCCAAATTCGATTCGAAAAATATAACGTTTCATCTGACTTCGGTTCTAATTGCTTAACCATTTTATACAGAGACTCTTGCTTCACATTCTCAGGCTTAAGGGCGTCATGTTGGGCATCACGAATTTAAGCGGTAAGATTCGTATGAATAGTTAAACCTAATGAATGGATGCGTAACCTCTTAACCCGTTCCTTCCGACTTAAGGCATCTGCTACAACGTTTTCTTTCCTTGGATGATACCTAATCTCACAGTCATAGTCATTTAGCAGTTCCACTCATCTTCGTTGCCTCATGTTCAATTCTTTCTGATCGAAGATGTGTTGAAGACTCTTGTGGTCAGTGAAGATAGTACACTTTGTACCATAAAGATAGTGCCTCCAAATCTTCAGAGCAAACACTACACCACCCAAGTCTAAGTCATGAGTGGTGTAGTTCTTCTCGTGCACCTTCAACTGTCGGGAAGCATAAGCTATAACCTTCTCCCTTTTCATCAATACACAACCGAGACCTTGGTGTGATGCATCACAATAAACCACAAAATCATATGTACCTTCTGGGAGAGACAATATCGGCGCATCATAAAGTTTTTTCTTCAACAATTGAAATGCCGACTCTTGCTTATCCGACTAATCAAACTTCTTGTTTTTCTGGGTGAACATAGTCAATGGCTGGGCTATCTTTGAAAAATTCCCAATAAATCTCCGATAGTATCCAGCCAAACCTAAAAATTGTCGCACCTCGGTTGGGGTCTTAAGTTCGTCCCAGTTTTTTATTGCTTCAATCTTCGACGGATCAACATGTATACCTTTCTCACTCACCACATGTCCAAGAAAATGAACATCACGAATCGAAAATTCGCACTTGGAGAATTTGGCATACAACTTCTCATTTCTGAGCAACTCCAAAATCAACCTCAAATGATTCTCATGCTCCTCCTTGGTTCGTGAGTATATTAATATATCATCAATGAGTCACGAAGTTGTCCAAGTAGGGTTTGCGTACTCTATTCATCAAATCCATGAAAACAGCTGGCGCATTTGTCAATCCAAACGGCATGACTAAAAACTCATAATGACCGTAACGAGTTCGGAACACGGTCTTCGGTATATCCTCCTCTTGAATACGCAACTGGTGGTATCTTGACCTTAGATCAATCTTTGAGTAGTAGCTGGAACCTTGAAGTTGGTCAAACAAATCATCAATCCTTGGTAACGGGTATCGATTCTTGATTGTAAGTTTGTTTAACTCGTGGTAATCTATGCACATACGGAAAGTTCCATCCTTCTTTTTAACAAACAAAATCGGAGCTCCCCATGGCGAAAAGCTCGGTCTTATGAAACCTTTATCCAAAAATTCTTCCAATTGATTGGATAGCTCATGCATCTCAGATGGAGCCAATCGATAGGGAGATCGTGCGACGGGCGCTGCTCCAGGGACTAGATCGATTTGAAATTCAACTTGTCGGGGTGGGGGTAACCCAGGCAAGTCTTCAGGAAACAGCTCTGGATAATCCCTTACAACGGGAATATCTTCAAGTCTTCTCTCCACAAGGTGCGCTAAGAATGCAACATGACCCTTTCATAAACACTTCTGGGCCTTAATACAAGAGATAATTTACAGTGGGGCTCCGCATCGTTCTCCATAAGCAGATAGAGTTTCACCATTCGACAACGGAATACGAACTACCTTCTCATCACACACGACAACCGCATGATTCTTTGACAACCAGTCCATCCCCACTACTATGTCAAAACTACCCAACTCTACTGGCAAAAGGTTAATACTAAACTCATGTCCGCATAAACCTAACTTGCAGTCTTTAACAACTTCACCCGACTCAATTATATTACCATTAGTTAATTCTATTGAAAAATGTGTATCCAACTTATTTGCAACTAAACAGTGTGAGTGTTTAAATGCAGTTGACACAAAACTAAAATCGGCACCGTTATCAAACAATATCGAAGCATAGTAATTGTTGATAAGAAACGTACCAGTGACAATGTTAGGGTCCTGACGAGCATCACCAGTACCAATCACAAATGCTCGACCGTGGGCCAGATTCTTCAGCTTCGGGCAATCCTTCTTCCAGTGATCAGTGGAACCACACTCGAAGCAACCTTGATCATTCTTAGGCGTCGTGGCTGGATCAGCTCGACATTTAGTGGTTGAGTGCCCGGATTTCTTGCACTGCTTACAATACAAACCATTACAACCACTAGTATGATGGAAACCACACTTATTACACTTAGCATTTGCACCAAGGTATTGCTTAGGTTCTGGGCGTTTAGTAGCAGCATATCCTTTCCCCTTCTGATTCTGTCCAGATTGATAACCCGAATTCTTTCCCTTTTTGTAATCCGTCCACTTTATCTTACCAGAAAACTAACCTTCAACCACAACATCCTTATTCACTGAATCCTTTGCAAACAAGGTTCCTATCCTCAAAGCATCCTCCGTCAGACTCAAAGCCAAATCTGTAGCACTTCTGATAGTAGCAGGGTGAGAGGAAGTCACCATACTACGTATTTGTGGTGCTACACCCCATATCTATCTTTCGATCCTATTACGCTTAGGAGTAACAAGGTGGGGCACTAATCTAGCCAAATCATGGAAGCGGGATGTATAAGTGACTACATCTTCCCCAATCATAGTTAGATTCCAGAACTCTGACTCTAGCTTCTGAATCTCACTTTCTGGACAGTACTCCCTTCTCATCAATTCTTTTAGATCATTCCACAGGAGTACATAAGCTGCATCATCTCCCAGTGCTTGTATGTCACACTCTCAAATTTCCACTGCAGGGTTTATATCACGAGACGCATGACATACCAGGATCCCATAGCCATAAGTCATAAGAACGACTCTAAATGCCCAAAGCATTTAGTTTGTTTTCAAAAATCAAGTTTAGCGTTTACCAAAAAGTTTAGTTAAGTTGCGGAAGCGTAAACCAAACATAGATAGTTTAAAACCATGCACAAAACAGCGCGCCCAATATAAAACCACATTAAAGAAAACGTAAAAGCATGATATGTAATTTAGGTGTATGCCCAAGACCCCAAATGCAGTGAAACGTGCAACGCTTCCTAATCGTGACATCAGAAGCTAACTACCTGCAAAAACATGTATATCGTGTGTCAACATAAAGTTGGTGAGTTCACAGTTCGGATAACAGGTGTAAAGTTGTCTAAAACCAAATTGATTAAGTACCATCAGTTTAAGCTTGTCAGGGGTAGCTAGCCCACTCATTGTAACTAAACAGAAGATTATTGGGAACATACAGACCTTGTTAATTTGACTTAGTACTAGTGTCTATCAACACTAGTAAGTTTTTGCTCCTCAAGAGCATGGTCAAAAGTTCATGCCAGTGACCCAAGCACCTCAAGCATGAGGTTGCTGCACAACCTAATAGCGCTATCAACTAATACCCCGTATGCCTCAAGAGATTAACCCAATAATATGCAAGGACTTAAAGTGATAGAATGTGTTTAGTTCACAAAGGACAGTTAAAGCTGTAAACTGATAAAAAGCTGTAGATGCATTTTGTGCGACTAATGCTTTGGATTACATTTAACATATGTTTTTGTGTTTAGTCGAATGGTCGAAGGAAGATTTATATGGTCAAAGGAAGTATGCTAAACGGTCGAAGGAGACTTGAAGGTGCGAAGGAGAACAGGAGGGTCGAAGGTAGATATAGATTTTAATGTATTGCTTGGTTCGACCGGTGTGATTGGTCGAACGTGGACATTCGACCATACTATATGGGCGAATGTGCAGGCCTATATAAGGTCAAGTTCATTTTTGAGATGTAACTTTTTGACATTTTTGTTTTCCCTCCAGTCAGTGTTCTCCCTAGGGTTTTGAGTCAACTTTGTACACATCTTTTATTGATTATAAACATATTTTTAACGTGTAATTGAGTTTGATTATTAATGAAATGAATGGTTTAATGATGATTTCTGTGTTTTGTTGATATTATAATCATTTTGTAACTGATTCAAGGATTCCGCACTTGAATTAGTAGACTTGTTTGATCAACACAATTGTTTTTGTCAATTTGATCCTTCTACAAAGTGGTATCAGAGCCATATGGTTCAAACAACTACAATTTGATAATAGTATAGCTGATTTGGACCCTATTTTGATCAAAAACTTTCTGTTTTCATTGATAAACTGATTTTGGTGATAAATTGATTGATTAGAGCTTGTTTTCATGGATAAAATGCATAATTCTCTTTGTTAAACTTGTTCCAAATCAAATCCGAGGCAAAACCTGATTAGAATCATCAAATTTCATCAACCTTTGAAAAATTTGATCAAAATTAACTGATTTTCAAAGAATAACCGTTTTTGAATATGCAGGGTCGAACCTAGGGAGACTGGTCGTACGTGTGAGTTTAGTTGGTCGAACCAAGGTGTTTTTGGTCGAACGTGGTGTTTCAGTTGGTCGAATCTAGAGTTTGTCAGTGTTTAGTTGTTCATTCGACCATTTTAGTTTCATTCGACCAATCGGACGGTCGAAAGTGAGTTTTAACTGGTTGAACGTGGGTGTAAACGGTCGAAAGTGATTTGAGTCTGTTATTTTCTACATTTGTATCTTCTTAAACGGTCGAACGTGAACAATTTTGCACATTCGACCACTCGATACATACGAACGTAGAATCTGTTATAAAACTTTTCTAATCTTTTTGTGTTTAAGAGATCGACATGTGGAACTTTCCTACTACACCACGACCTAATCCGACACCACAACAGCAAACGACCATGGATCCTTGGTCGGTAGCCGCTCAAAAGTCTAGTCAACCATCACAGCCTATCAATTACATGGCGATGACTAGTACTATTCCCCAACATGTTGCACAACCACAACCACAACCGATGGCTGATTATTGGGGAGTGGCAGCAGCAGCGGTACACTCTCAGATGACAAATGCCATTTCAACTCTTATCCAAGACTTGTCTTCGGGGAGTGGAAGCCGTCCACCTAAGCTTATGGAGATGGTCGATTACAACATGTGGAAGACCAAATTCAAGATCCATCTGGAGGGAATGGGTTTAGAGGGAACAGAGGCTTGGCAGATGATTGCGAAGGGCTATGTTGCTCCGATCTTGGAGAACACAGGAGAGCCTATTCCGTTGGAGAATCTTGCAGATGATGAAAAGAAGAAATTTGCTATTGAGAAGAAGGCGTTTTCTCAATTGTCCCAAGCTATCAATACTGATCTGTTACATCAGTTTGGTTCTTGCACAACATCTAAACAGCTGTGGGACATGTTAAAGAATAGGCATGATGGAAACGAGAAGACGAGGAAGTTGAGGATGGAGGAACTTCGAAAAGAGTTTGAGAATTTCAGCTACATGGGGAACGAGACGCTGAAGGAGTTGGTTCCAAGGTATTGTCATTTACTCACTGAGCTTTCAAGCTACGAGATAAGCATACCTATGTCAGAATTGGTGGACAAGTTTGCCGATGCATTGCCACCATATTGGAATCAGCATATAGAGGTTTTGAAAGAAAAGGATGCGTATCAATATTGGACAATTAATGAGTTTATCCAGAAACTGGAAAATAAGGAGATGGAAGAAAAGAGGAAGGCGAAAAGAGCACAAATTCCTCAGAATCCAGATTTGTATCATGGTGGTACTTCTTCTTCTATTTCTAGTTCAAGTTCGAGTTCAAATGTTGCTCCACACATCGCGTGCGTTTCTAACCATGTTGAACCATCCAAAACACCAATCAATTATCTTTCTCAAACATCATCATATACCCCACCATCATATCCTACTACAACTTATATTCCACCATTTTCACCCATACAACAAGCAGCATGTTATTCTGCTAACCAACCTCAACAACAAACATACATCCCTCAAATGAACCCGATGCAAGTCAACCAAAGTCAAACAAATCAGAGCCCGATTGTGTTGGAGACATCGAATCTAAACAATGTTACTGTTGAGATTGCTCAACAACACGTAGCATTGGTGTCAGCCATGGTAGCATCGTATAAAGGGCTTGTTGCGAGTCAAATTGGTAATAACAACTTGACCAATGAAGACTACGCACAGATTGATAAAGAGGAAATGGAGCTCATGGATATTCATTGGGCATTTGCAAGTATCATGAGGAGAGCTACTAATTTTATTCAGAAGACTGGAAGAACAGATCTTTCTACTTCTCCGAACACCACTTATGGCTTCAACAAAGCCAAAGTGACGTGTTTCAATTGTGGTGAGAAAGGCCATTTTAAGAGAGAATGCACACAACCAGCTCAGCAGGGAAATAGAAATCCTTTCAACTCTAACTACCAAAACCGTCAAACCCAAAATCAGGTATCTTACCAAAGTCTTAATATCTCAAGCTTTCAACCACAACAAAACTACCAAAACCGACAAGATACCCAACAAAATAACACTGTTAGACAAAACACAACACAAAACCAAAACCAAAACCAAAACCAAAACCAAAACAAAAGTCCACAAAATTCAAACCGAACAATCATTCCTATTTCTACACCAAACACACAAACCCAAACAGATAATCAAAACCAAGCTTCGGTGATACAGAAAGACGAAGGGTTTGATTGGACAGGGATGCAGTTAGGTGTTGAGGAGATTACAACTGGGAATGTGGCTTGTGTTGCGCAGCAGATGAATTTGGATGAGCCGGTAGAGGTTGAAGAGGAGGTAGTGACTGAAAAGATATTTGAGGTGAGGATCGAGGAGTTGAATGAAGAGAGTGATGATTGTACTGAGAAGAAGTCTGGGATGATTCTTGATTCGGTTGCTGATATTCCAGAGCAGTTTGATTCTACTTATTCTGATGAGGAGAGTGAGTCTGACTTTGAATCTAGTGTTAACTCACTGGATGATGACATTGACCAATTGCTTTCTAAAGCTGACTTTTTGATAACCCGAAAATCATGCATGGTGGATGATGCTTGTACCATGATTGATTATTCAAAGTTTTTCGCTGGGAAGGAAGCACACATTGCATTGATGGCCATGACAGAACCTCCAAAACAGGTAAGTACTGAATCTGCTTCTAATTCAAATTTAACTTGTGTTAAACATTGCAATGCTTGTGATAAATTGATAGAGGAGAATAAGCAACTCAAGGTTCAGCTTGAGAGTGCTAAAATCAACTATCAATCCTATCAAAAAGAAGCAAAAGAGTTTAACAGAGTACCTGATGGTTATAAGAAAGATGTTTCAGAATTAAAAAAGACTTTATCTTGAAACAAATGGCCATAAATAATTATATAAATGATTTAGAAAACACAAAACTTGAAATAGCCACCATCAAGTGCTTTGCTATAAAAAGTAAACAAGAAACTGGAGAGTAATAAGCATATCGCTTATGTTGTTGATCATATAATAGAAGAGCCTTCACAGTCGAGTAGTGCCAACTACAAAGCTGTCCCAGCTCCGGTGTTGTTTGAAAACCATAATTTTCATTCAATAGCACCGGAGAGCTCAGTTAAATCTGACTCTACATCGGATGACGAGTCAAACACCTCCAGTGTGGGAGACCCTTATTCTGATGTTAGACCTGTATTGGGAAATGATGAAGGTGTAGTTGTTGCTGATGATTCTGATTCAGAGGATGAACAGTCTGAGAAGGTTTCTGAAAAGGTGTGTGATATTCCTGATGAAAATCACATAATCACTACTGAACCTGTTTCACCATCTCAGATTGTGCATCCCATGGCTAACGCTCATAGAAAGAATCAATCAGTTAAGCCTGTTGAGAAGAGAAATGAGAAGAAAAATGAGAATAAAAATGAAAATAAAAATGAATCTTGTGATAAACCTGTTAAAATTTTCTATCGAATGGAAGGATCCGATAAAATAATTTCTGATGAAGAATATCCAATAAAATTTTCCAATTATTCAAAAATTGAGAAAATTTGGCAGGAGAGTACCATTTGGTTCCCGAAACATGAGCGAACAAATGATGTACCTCCAGAAGTCTTAAAGAAATTTATTTGGATGTTCCTAAAGAACCAAAGGTCCATGTCACGGAATTTATTAAACCAAAAGAAAAGTCAAATGGTTTTCTTGAGCCGACTTACTCAAAGGACCCAGCTCCTGAGAGTTTAAGAAGAAGGTGTGTGGATGATCAATATCCTATCACTAGTTATGCTAAGTCGAACGCCAAGAACAATTTTGAAGAGTACCGTGCATGTTTTAAGTGCGGGGAGAGAGGGCATTTACTTGCTCACTGCCCGTACGTAAGGCACAAGAGGCACGAGGTGGAAATGAAGCAAAAGTATGAAAGTCCAGTCGACAATCATTGTTATCCACAAAGACGGTTTGTCCCTCAACCAGCACCTCTTTATAATCAAAGCAGTTATTTTAAAAGGAGGGAAAATCGTCCGATGACATATGATCGCCGTAACCGGATAGCTACTGAAAAATCTCTTAAGAAACCAATGGTGAACTCAACTGTTGACAAGAAAAAGGTTCCTGATAAACCTGCTGTCAAACCAACAGTTGGACCTGTCTCTGTTAAATCAGAGAAGGTAACCAAGAAAGTCTCGTTCAAAGAAGAAGTAAAGAAACCGGTTGAGACCCCAAAATCTCAAATCCGGATCTTGAAACGATCTGAACAATCTTGGTCACCAAAGGGTTCTGATGGTGCTTCAACTTCACAACAACATGTGAAATCAGAGAATGAAAAAGATTTGAGTGATCAGAAAAAGATAGATTCAAATCAAACTGTTTGTGAAAAATCTGAATCTTTGAAACAAACTATTCAAAGACCCAAGACCAAACAGGCTTGGGTCCCCCGAAAAATCTAATTTCTTTACTTGATATGTGCAGGGAGCTTCAGCTGGCCCTATAAGCAGTCTCTGGATTGTTGACAGTGGAGCTTCTGGTCACATGACCGGGGATCTTTCACTACTATTCGATATCAGAAATATCAATGGAGGTTATGTAGCGTTTGCTGGAAACAAGGGAGGTTATATTACCATGGAGGGTAGTGTCAGCAATGGAATAGTGAGTTTTGAGAGAACATCTTATGTGAAGCAAATTGATTACAATCTGCTCAGTGTCAGTCAGATAGGTGATAAGCAATTTTCTGTATTCTTTGATGACAAATCTTGCTACATACTCAAGCCGGGTTTCGAGTTACCAAATGAGTGGGTGATGTTAAAGGCACCGAGAGTGAACAACTTGTACATTCTCGACATGTCTAAAGCAATGACTACTCAACGCCAAGTCACGTGTTTTCTCTCCAAAGCTACAGAAAAAGAATCTATCATGTGGCATAGGAGAATGGGACACATTCACCTACGAAAGATGAATCAATTGGTGAAGAATGAACTTGTCACAGGCGTGAACGTTAAACATTTCACTTAAATGACAAGTGTGTGAGTTGTAAGAAGGGTAAGCAGCACAAGCAATCCCATAAGCCAAAGAAAGTCAATTCCGTTGAATTGCCACTTGAACGTTTGCACATGGATCTGTTCGGACCTGCCAAGCGTAAAAGTCATGCTGGAGAATTGTACTGTCTTGTGGTGACTGATGATTTTTCAAGATTTTCATGGGTTATGTGCTTACACCGTAAGAGCGACACGTTTGATAATTTGAAAGTTCTGTTCACTCGATTGGAAAATATCTATGGTCTAAAGATCAAGAGAATTAGGAGTGATAATGGGACGGAGTTTAAGAATGCACAGATGGACGATCTTTGTGAAAACAAAGGAATTCATCATGAATACAGTGCTTCGTATACCCCACAACAGAACGGTGTCGCCGAACGCAAAAACAGGACTCTAATAGAAACGACGAGAACAATGCTTGCGGAGTCAAATCTTCAGTAATGTTCTGGAACGAAGCAATTTACGCAGCTTGTTATACTCTCAATCGTGTTTTAACGGTGAAGAAGTTTGGCAAAACTTCTTATGAGCTGTTGAATCGTCGAAAGCCGAATTTAGAGTATCTAGAACCGTTTGGAGCTCCTTGTACTATGCTTAATCCATCTGAGAAGTTTGCACCGAAGGCTGAAGAAGGATACTTTGTTGGATATGCAACCCCGCTCAAACGGGTATTCAACAAACGAACTCGTCAAGTCGAGGAGTGGGCTAACGTTGAAGTGCAACGGTATACTCAGAATTTACAGGGAAGCGGTCCAGACTGGATGTTTGATTACAAAGATTTCTTTGAATCATTCAACCTAGATAGCTTGGTTGAAGAGGCTGTATTACGTTTATATTACGAGGTCGAAAACGCAGTGACATCACCGTTGGTGCGTCCGATCACCGTGAACCCCCAAGAAGCTTCTAATGATACCAATGTTCCTGTAGTTGAAGAAGAGGTATTCCAAGAAGCTTCCACAACTTTGAATTCATCAGAATCTGAAGATGACGACGATGATGTTACAAGTGAAGCTATTGTAGATCATGCTACAGTGACACCACCAGTGAACCCAAATACAAATGGTGCTTCATCATCGAATGTGGGTAATTATCTGGTTTCTGCAGAGAACTTAACTACTCAGACGGGAGTCCAAGTACTCGATTATCCGGAATCTCAGATGCATCGAATTCACCCGATTGAGCAGGTTATTGGTGATCCTGGTAGAAGTGTGATGACAATAGGTCAATTGAGGAATGCTAACTCACCGGAAAACCATGGCAATCTTGCTTTATATGCCAAAATTCAAAAATCAGATTTCAGAATGACTGGTCTTTTGCTTGTTATGTTTCGCAGGTTGAGCTGAGGACTTACAAGGACGCTCTTTTGGATGACTCTTGGGTGGAAGCAATGCAAGAAGAGTTGCTACAGTTTCAGAAACTTGGCGTTTAGACACTGACAGATTTGCCCCCAGGACGAAAGAAGATTGGAACGAAATGGGTATTCAAATGCAAAAAGGATGATAGAGGAGTGATCGTGAGGAACAAAGCTCGTTTGGTTGTACAAGGATTTCATCAAGTTGAGGGAATCGATTACAACGAGATATATGCACCTGTTGCACGCTTAGAGGCTATACGTAGGTCAACCACCAGGCTTAGAAGATCCTATTCACCGAGATAAGGTCTACGTTTTAAACAAAGCTCTCTACGGGTTGCACCAGGCTCCAAGGCAATGGTGTGAGGAGCTGAACACGTATCTTCTTTCAAAAGGATTCAAGCGAGGTTTGGTAGATTGCACACTGTTCACTAAACGAATAGGCGATGACTTGCTTCTAGTCCAGATTTATGTTGACGATATTATATTTGGTTCTACTAACGAACTTCTTTGCAGAGAATTTGAACATGTTATGCAGGAAAAGTTCGAGATGAGCGCAATGGGAGAGATGCAGTTTTTCCTAGGCTTGCAGGTGGAACAAAGACCAATGGGGATATTTATTCACCAGACGAAATACGTTTCTGAAGTCTTGAGCCGATTCCAGATGGATGATTCGAAGCCGATGGATACCCCAATACAACCTAATCACGGGATTGGAGTTGACGCTAAGGGGGAGCTAACTGATCCATTTACATACAAAGCAATCATCGGATCTCTGATGTATCTCACTGCCTCCAGACCAGATATAATGTTTGCCACATGTCTCTGTGCACGTTATCAGTCAAAGCCAAAACAGAGTCATCTTGCAGCTGTCAAACATATCCTTAGATATCTGAAGGGTTGTCCGTCGAGAGGACTATGGTACCCTAATGATGATAATTTTGACCTAATCGCTTTTAGTGATGCAGATTGGGGTGGTTGTGACAAGGACAGCAAATCCACAACGGCTGGATGCCAGTTTATGGGGAGCAGGCTCGTGACCTGGCAGTGCAAGAAACAGACCGAAGTTGCATTATCCACATGTGAAGCAGAATACGTTTCAGCATCGAGCTGCTGCTCACAGGTTCTTTGGATACAACAACAGATGGTGGACTACGGTTTGCAATTTCTTAAAACCCCTATTTACTGTGATAATGAAGCCGCAATTGCATTAACAAAAGACTTAGTAAATCACTCAAAGGCTAAACATATCCGGATCAAATACCATTTTATCCGTGATTGTTACGCTAAAGAGTTGATCGATATGGTCAAAATCCACACTGATTATCAACGTGCAGACCTTTTTACCAAAGCTTTTGATAAATCAAGATTTGAATATCTTTTGAAAGCTAACGGTATTAAAGAAAAACAAGACTGATCACCACCTCAGTTTATCACTTTTTAGTTTAGTTTTATTGTTTTTCAGAAAAATCCAAAAATATGTTTTTACAATTTTTAGACAGAATATATTTTCAGAAAATCCAAAAACATTGAAAAATTTTAAAATCCACAAAAATTAGAACAACGTTGTTGATTGCTATATCTTCTTCCCATAGATTAATGCCGTCAGATTTATGTGAACAAACGAAATCTTGGGCAGTCACATATTTGAAATGCTCCAACTTATCCTTGGGAACAGTAAACTCAAAAATTTATAAAAAAAAAATTAGAAAAACCCAAAATGATTTCCTGGAGAAAAAGGGGAAATGATAGTACATCAGTGGGGATCTGACACATTCTAAAGAAATGTAATGCAATATAGGGCGTGTGTCTGAGTCTGTGTGATGTGCTGATAGGCTTCGTAGACCTATTACTGCGTGCCTGATACATACATATCAAACGAATTGTTGTGTGGATGAACTCCTGATGGGCATATGGTCTTAGTACCGTAATTTCGTTTGATAGGGTATTTGTACAAAACTCGGAGGTTTTGGGTCGTTATGTTATTAGTTGTCTGGGGATAGCCTCTCTGATCTTCCGCTGTAAGTCATTACGGACCTAGATCAGATAGGGTATCTTTATAAAAGAGCTTTAAGCCAAATCCTAAAGTTACCGAATTGAGGAACTTTCCATGTATTATGATAATCAAAGATTATCTACTACATCGTATCAATCATTGATGCAAATCATGATTGATATCAGTCCTCAACCTGGTAGAGTGCACATGTTACTTTGCTGCATTAATTTGCTGACCTGTATACATCTGTGCCTCATACCTTGTAAATTTCAGACGACGAAAGCATAATCACGCTTTACAATGAGTCTTTGTGCATTTACTTCTTGATTCGGGAGTATGTCGTGTGCGTGGGAACCATAGACAATTATGTTTATACTACATATAATCGTATCAGTATAAAGCACTGCACAAAAGTCTGCATGTGAGTTTATGTGGATCACAATATCAGCAGTTGCCAGATCACACATTGTCTTTAATGATAATAAATCAAAAAGATCAACGGTGTGATCAGATTTCTCGATAACTGATATGATCCCTTTACCGGAAATCCCAAAACATTTACTGATTTATCTTTACATTTCCGCATTTTATATTTCTCGTCAAAAATGAAAAACTCAAAAAGATTTTAGGTGTGTTTTAACATAACCTTTAGAAAATCCAAAAAGACTTTACATTTCTATCTTATTTTTGATAGCTGATGGTGGTTGATATCCATTTTCTAAAACTTGATGGACCATTTGAGCCTTGTAATCTTTAAATGAAAAATAATGACTGTCGGATGCTTAAAAGTTGAAAAATATTTTGAACGGGACTCGATTTTGAGATTTGGTAAAATTTTCAAAAATTCCATGTTTCATTCGCCCCTTCGTTGGGTCGAAGGTGGAATTTTGTCTGCTCATTCGTATGTTTTAAACGGTCGAATGTGAGTGTTCATGTGAAAATTTCACATTCGAACCATTTTTCTACATTCGAACCTTTCAGTAGGGTCGAAGGTGGAAAAAGCATCTCATTCGACCTTGTCAAACGGTCGAATGTGGAGCCTATATAACCCATTCTCTGCACATTCGACCCCATTCGAAAAATTTTCAAATTTTCTGAGATAGGGTCACCTTGTTGTTTGTGATTTTTAGATTGTATTATTGTGTTCGTCTGATTCCACTGATCTTTTTACACCATTATTTGCAGGTTAATTCCTAATATCCACTTCATAATCAACGATTTTCAGTTCGAGCCCTAACCAACTAAAAACATGGATTAAAATGTGTTAATTGCACATCATTTTGATTGGGATTCATTGATTAAGTGTTTTAGGGGGAGGTTATCCAAAAACATCGGGTTAAACATCAACAGATTGCATAATCGAGTGTTTAAAATTTACGAACCCTAGTTTTTGATGAAAAACACATAATCAATGAATGATTGTTAAAATTGATAATTGGAAAAGCTTAATTGGTAGTGTTAGGTGTTTTTTTAAAATCAAAATGGCAGTTTAAATCGATCAAAAACAAATTCTGAATTTTGAGGAAGATGTTCAAACGGTAGAATGAAGACTGAGTGGTCGAATGAACAAATGTTTCAAAATATTTTACATTCGTATCCTTAAATCTTCACATTCGTACCTAAGATTCTTCATTCGTACCAACGAACTGGTCGAATGTAGAATTTGAAAACCAAAATTTTTCAAGTTTTTGTTTTGTCCGTTTTTAACATGTTTGTTTTGATTTGTTTTGCAGTATTAACAATGTCTGAACAGGAAAGTGCGAGTGTTCCCACTGGATCATCTTCGAAGGCAGTTGAGAAAGAAAAGAGTGTTGATTTACCGTTTGAATCCGCACACAACTACTGTGCGTATTTAGGCGATGTGAAGAAACATACTGAGTTTGCCGGGATTATAGACTTCTTGAAGAGGAGTAGAGTGATTGACGCAATTGCTACACCAGCTATAATTTACCGTGATCACCAATATGAGTTCTGGACCAATGCGAAGATGGACTTCTGGGAAGGCGAATCGTCACTCGTTAGTACGATTCAGGGGGAGCTGGTGATCGTCTCTGAGAACGACATCAGAGAAGCATTGAAGTTAGAGGATGTTAAGACGGATCCCAGAGAGTTGACGTGGACTGAACAACGGAAATGCTTTCTACGAATGAAGTATAATGGACCAATCACTGACGGTTCGTTACATAAAGGAAATCTATGTCCTCAGTTCAAGTATCTTGCACATGTGATGATTCATGTTTTCGGATCAGCAGCTGGTGGATATGATTTGATGAGAAAGAGCATCAGCTCATTGATGGTTGCTTTAATATTGAACAAACCGTTCAATGTGTCTGGGATGCTGATGGAACACATGTTAGAACCTGTGAGAGGGTTAAGGAGCAGGAAATTCTTGTTATATCCTCGATTTCTTCAGATGATCTTTGATGCTAAGTACAAGAAGTTGAAAAGGGATCCTAAGCAGATTATTGTTCAGGAGCACATGAATCTGAACACTCTTGCTAGAATGAAGGCGTATAAGGGTGTGCCATTGAATGAACGACCACCGATGAAGAATCTATTTGGTCACTTGATCAAGATAGATTATAAAGACCCAGGTCAGGATAAGGTGAGACATGCTGACAGTGGATCAGATGAAGACAATCCATTACATCCAGTAGACCCTGATGCTAAACGAAAGCGTCAAGTGGTGAATGTTGGAGCAAAGAATGGAAAGGGTAAAGAAAAAGAAACTGAAGCTGAACCAGCTAAGAAGAAAGTTTCTAGAAGACATAAGAGTATGGTGAAGAAAGGGTTGCATTTGGTAGATGAGGCGTCTGTAGATTCTGAAGAGACGCAAGTGGATGAGAGATGGGACTCTGATGCAGAGACAGTGAAGAGCACCACGCCCAAGGCCACTGTGGCTGGTGAGTCTGTCAGTCTTAACAAGTTGTTGGAAGAACAGAGTACTAAAAGTCCTATTCATTTAGATTAAACTGATGTGAGTTTAGGCTTGGGATCAGAGGATTTTCCTGGATCGCCAAAGCAAGGGGAGAAACAAAAGAAACCCCAGTTCAAGAAGAAGGAGAAGGTTTTAAGACGTATGGAGAAGAGAGCTAGAGAAATAGAATCATTGATTGCTGGTAAGAAACTACCACCAGTATCTAGCTCAAAATCACCGGTTGCAACTCCAGCTGCAAAGAAGCAGAAGACAACATCAGGTACTGAGAAAGAGACTGATTTACCTGTTAATGAGTTTAATGATGCACTGGATAGAGTGCTAAAGAAGATAAAGAAAGGAAAGTTGCCTGCTGTTGCTGAAGCTTCTACACCAAAGGTCACAATTGACAGTGATGTAATGAGTGCTGTGAACCGGAAGCTAGCTGACATGATGAAAATAATCAATCAGCAGCAAGCAGAGATAGAGCAATTGAAAAACAACGATAAAAAGATGCTAGACGTTGTTGAAACATCTCATGACAATCGGGAAGCTCTTGAACCAAAGATTAAACGACTTCGAAAAGAAAATAAGAAGTTGTTAAGGCATGAACAGAGGAACACCAGGAGATTTATGGTATTAGAAGAGGAGAATAAGAAGCTGAAAGAGAGTAACAAGAACATGGATAATTTGATTAAAGACTTGTACTCTAGAGCTCCTCAATTGCAAGCTGGTGAAGAGGATAAAGAGCGAGATGAAGAAGAAGTTGATTTCAAACCATCTGATAATGAAGAGGAAGAAGATGAGGAGTTAGATGATGATGCTGGTGATAATTCTAAGAAGAAAAAGAAAGATGATAGTGATGATGATGGTTCTGATAATGATTCTGGTGAAGGAAACAGCTCTGTGAGTTCAGATAGTGATGATGACGATGACGATACTGATAAATACAAATGTGAGAAAAGAGGATCTGGAAAAGGTGAAGGAGAATCCAGTTCAAAAGCTCCTGGAGAATCTGTTGATGATGATACGGTCTTTTGGAATGAGAAGCTTAGATCACTATCAGACGATGATAAGAAGATGTATCGCCAGATGTTAACAGATAGAGTCTGGACGATAGATATGACTAGCAGATTTTCAGAGATCTTTGAATCCAGTGACAGTATACTTGAGTTGGAGTATAACGATCCAGATTTGGAGGATGGAGAAATTTCTGCGGCGATGTCAAAGGAGATATTAGAAGGTTTGGCGAAACAAGTTGGGAAGACGTTGGAAGAATTATTGGTTGATAATCAGATTCCCAACTTACCTGAAAAAGAAGCAGGTAATCATTCAGATGATCGAGATGTGCCTATATTCGAGGAGGTTGAGATTGAAGACATAACCAGTGAAGAATATCTAGAATATTCAAAAAGGATAAAGATTCTGGATTTGCTGAGTTCACTGATGAATTGTTGAAAGAAGCCGAGAAACTTGCTCATGAAAAGAGTAAGAGATTCATTGAAGAAATATTTCCAAGGCATGATAAACCGAACACAGAACAATCTGATAGTTTGAAGGAGTTATTGAGGAAACTGAAGGAGAAAGAGGTTAATCGTCCTAAGACAAAGATTCAGGGAAGTTTTTACAAACTACACAATGAGATGTTCAAAGGTAGAGCGTTGGGATGGAAGTTTGTGAAACAGTTGAAATGTGTAGCTGTTAACTGGGAAAAAGGAATACTTTATTTTGAAAGATTCCATGATCTGAAGACACTTCCTTACTGGGCGATTCGAGATGTATGTAGACACCAGTTGACTGGATCTGTGAACGATCATATTGCTTATTTTGCTGATCGTATGTCGAGGGAAAGCAGGACGAGATGGAATTTGTTTACTCCTCAGTATCCTAAACGGATTGTTCATAAGAAAGAGATTGATGAGATAACCAGAATGCCCAAGGTGACGTTGAAGTACAAACCACCGAAAGTGTTGAAACACATTCCTTTGATGTAGATTCCTCAACACTTTGCTAAAGATTTCATCTGGTGGTACTATGACTGGAAAACTGCAGAGGCTGTGATTGTGTTGAAAGATGGTGTGAAAGATTTCAAGAAAATACACATGTTTGATCCTATGTGGTTGATTAACTGCTCACATGAGGATATCATTATGTTGTATTATAATCCGATATACAGTGAGGTGAAAGATTGTGATCAAGCAAGCAAATACCAACGTGTGGTATTCCTGTGCTTTGCTTATGATATAAATGTTGGATGTGATTATGATAAGAAGCTTGGTAAGTTCGTGAAGGTTCAAGATGTTTCTGATGTCAAGAAGAATAAGCCAAAACAAGTTTATGCACCGGTGATGACCATAGAAGAAAAGAAGCAATTACATATAAAGCTGATGAACAAAAGAATGGACCAAGAGCGTAAACAATCCAAGCAATAGTCGAGGGGGAGTTTGTAGATGCATTTTGTGCGACTAATGCTTTGGATTACATTTAACATATGTTTTTGTGTTTAGTCGAATGGTCGAAGGAAGATTTATATGGTCAAAGGAAGTATGCTAAACGGTCGAAGGAGACTTGAAGGTGCGAAGGAGAACAGGAGGGTCGAAGGTAGATATAGATTTTAATGTATTGCTTGGTTCGACCAGTGTGATTGGTCGAACCTGCACATTCGACCATACTATATGGGCGAATGTGCAGGCCTATATAAGGTCAAGTTCATTTTTGAGATGTAACTTTTTGACATTTTTGTTTTCCCTCCAGTCAGTGTTCTCCCTAGGGTTTTGAGTCAACTTTGTACACGTCTTTTATTGATTATAAACATCTTTTTAACGTGTAATTGAGTTTGATTATTAATGAAATGAATGGTTTAATGATGATTTCTGTGTTTTGTTGATATTATTATCATTTTGTAACTGATTCAAGGATTCCACACTTGAATTAGTAGACTTGTTTGATCAACACAATTGTTTTGTCAATTCGATCCTTCTACAAAAGCGCGATCCACACAAGGAATCGTAAGGACCGACCTACACAATGAGTCAAAACTTGACCCACACAAGAAGTCAAAGCATCTCAAAATCCAAGATGTAGAAGTAGTCCCAAACCGGACTAGTATTGTTTTGTAAGTTTTCTCAAACCCGAGACGCATGCTTTTGAGAAAAGAGTAGTGAAACTCACCTTAGGATGCAAGCAAATAATCCAAACTCCGCAAATAGAATGTACTACCGACTCCCTATTACATGTGTTACTAAGTGAGTATATGTGTAATATCATCACACGATATGACCCGTTTGTCCAGGACGTTTAAAAGTTCAAAACCGTGTAAGTGACACCTATTGATTCTAAATGCACAAGTAGACCCTACGGATCCATTGGTGAACACACTGATTAACATAAGTTATACACTTTATATACACCTCATATAAGTGCTCATACAAGTTCATGTCAAATACAAGTCATACAAGACTCCAAATAGCCACATAAATGTTCATTACATAATCTACGTTTTTAGGACAGATTATGCGCTGTGAAATTAAATTTATTAAAAATACTTATCCAATGAATTAGACTCCCAAAATTTTATTGAATATTCCAGTGAGTCTACCGGACAAGTCCATATTTTTAGTTCGTGACAAAACCATACACAAAAATTATGAAAAATACACCATACAGCTATGTCTAGAATATACTCACAACAGATCAGATTAGTAGAAAAATTCTCAAAAATTGTGTATTCATCCAAACGGGATGAATCCATTGGAAAAGTCAATTTCATCAATGTTGACCTACTGTCCAAATTTCATAATCTAACTCTTTGTAAAACTCAAGTTATGATCGTTTAAAGTTGACACATTTTACTAATCCGGAAATCTGATGTGACCTTTAATCAAAGCAATTTCCATAAACCTATCAAACGACGTCCAAAACAGATGATTTTTCCCACTATGAAAAGCTAAGACCATGTACAATGTTTTCATACAAAGAAATCATCAAAACCAACACTTTAACATCATGTTACAGCCTCTGGAAGTCGATCTAATCATTCTGTCCCGATTTTAAATCATGCATAAACCCTAGTTTTAATCACTATCTGTGACATCCGTCACCCTCGTCTTTTTATCTAATTGACAATAATAGCCCTCCAAATATTTCTATTATGATCCCTATAGGTTTCGTCATTTTCAAAATTCATTTTAGAGTAAACTAAAAATTTATCATTAATATTTATTATGGATTGGGTACACGATTTATCAATTGTGTATGTTGAACCGTCGTCCGGAATGGATATTATAAAAATCCAAGTTTTATAAAGTTTTATGAAACTTTTTTGTTAAATTAGTTTAATTTGGTTAAGTTTTGTATAGGAAAAAGTTAACAAGTTATAATATAAACTAACATAGTTATACTTGAGGGACCATTTCTGTCAATACATGAAAGTTTAAAAGAAAACAACTCAATCTTTCCCTCCCTACTCGCTTTTCCGGTCACTTGTCCGGCCACCGGAAAATTTTCCGGCCACACCTTAATGTCGCTTTAAAATGAGTTTTAACTCATTTTTAATGCTTCAAAACGTTACTCAATGAATTTCCAACGAATTACAATTATAATAGACAAACTTTAACGCATTTGAATGGCTAAAAATCGGACCATCAGGATGAGTAACGGCCGGATCATTAAGGTTGATCCTTAAACCGTTTTCTGGACTGTCATATTATAAATTGATATTAGCCATTGCTTCCTATTGTTTCTTTCATTCTAAACCCACTATAATATCCCTTCAAATCGTTTCCAAGTGCTGTGAATCGCATTTTTTTGTTGCAGCCTTAATTTCGTGTGTTTCCACTCTAATCGCGATGTAAGTTATAGTTTTCATCGTTGTTAGTTCTTGTTTTAGATATAGAATAAAAGCGCTATCATTTTCAGGCATGATTATAGCCGAACCGGGTTTTGTGTTAGGGTTAGGGTTCTTGCTAGGTGAATTGGGGAAGAAGATGAGCTTTACTTATTGTATAAAAATAATTCTGTTTTAATCAAAATAACAAAAGCATTGCTTGGTCTAGTGGTTTAGTTCCTTGCTTCTTAAACCATGGGTCACTGGTTCGAGACCCAGCCACCACCAACCTTTTTAGCATTTTTTTTCCTTTTAATTTCTTTTATTTTGTTATTATATATAATACATATAATTTTGGAATATTCATAATAAATTCATTTTTGACCCAAAATTTATAAAAATTTAGGAATAGATTCTTGACACCATAAAGCAAATTTCCACACTTTTATTTTCTGGAAAATGTATTATTTTTATATTTTTATTGATTTAATTTGTTTTAACCATATTTAATTGATTAAAAATTCATTTTTAATGATTTTAATCTCAAACTTTTTGAGTAATTATTTCTCATCATCATGAACTGAAATAAAAATTATTGGTTCAGAAAACACTTATTTTTATTAATTTTCCTATTTTTAATCATTTAAACATGATTTAATTCTATTAAATCTGTTTTAAATATAAATAAGTTTATAAAAATTATGAGAAAATTATTTTCATTGAGTTACAGCATAAAGAATCCATTTCCTATAAAAATAACATTTTTGGATCATGTCTTGTATTTTTAATCTTATTTATGTTTAATTAGACATAATTAAACATTTATTTATTTACACTATTTAAACATCTATTTTATAAATACCTTTCTTATAAAATAGAAATGTTTTATGTTTGAAAATCTTAATTACCATTTATTAGATCATTGTGTAACTCATAATCATTTATTTATACATTTATAATTATTTTATTTATTTACAATAATTAGCTAAAGTAATTAACTAAATTATTTTGTCTTAATTATTCAAACATATTTTTATCTAAATATTCAATAGGTAATAATTATATTATTTAAACCACATTTACAACCTTTCATATATTATTTGTGATATACAACTTATACCTTAACGCGACTTATCATAAAAACTCTAATTCCCCAAATCGACTTAGCAAACCCTAATGCCTTAGAACCCTAGATACCTTAGACTTTTTAGACATTTCCTTATTAGTATACTCTCATACATTATAGGTTGGATTCTTCGGAATTCCCATTACTTAGCTCACGACCGCTTAAGTTGGATTTTGATCGCTTTTGCAAACTGTGAGTATATCTTTCCCCTTTTTCATGTTTTACTCTTTTGGGGCTATTCATGTACACTATTACTAAAAGTTATTCTTTCACTAAATGCAATTCTCATGTGTGTTTGCTTTATGTTAATTTGTGTGCCTATGACTTGTCAAAATCATTAACCTTTGAGGGCCTGGCATTTCAATGAATAGTACTATGGTATATACCCTTGTGACTCTGTTGAGAGTCCTCGTCATTGCTATGTATTACATTACTACTAGCGCATACTATATATATCTGATTTTCTTTACATAGGGTTGATTTTGAACGGATATTACTTATTACATAATTGCAAATGGTACCGCACATGAATCGCTAAACACTTTTCCTACTATATTTATTCAAACAAGGTATGCTCACCAATACATTTTGTATTGACCAAATCATTTTCGTACATGTTTCAGGTTCTTATGAGATTACTTCCAAGCGTTAGGAACATAGACTTAGATTGAGATTATTGTATCTTAGTTTAGATTGTTAGTCGTAATTGTTGTATTTCTTTTAATGTAATAAATTATTAAATTCAATGTATCAAAATTTACATTTCCAGTCCATGAGCTATTGAACAATCGTCACTACGTGACACCTCGATGTTTCCGCCATCGGTTGGGGTGTTACACTATCTTTGCATATTAATGATCACCAATACTCAACAAACATCATATAACACTAATAACACATAACCTAATCAAAACCTATCAAGATACATATTAATCATCATCAATCATAAACCCTAGAAGTCTAAAACATCAAGAACATGCAATACATATAACAATCATCACATAACATCTTGTTTAACCCCATTAATCTTTATGAACAACAAGTTTCAATCTTTATAAAAGTGTTTCAAATCTAGACAAACGTGGTTATGATGTTTTAAAATACATTAAGAATAATTAAAACATATAACATTGAGTATTATACTGAAAGCACTTCAGATCCACCAATCGATTGCTCTCCAAATCAACTTGAGTTAGTGAAAGAGATTGATGAAAGATTGAGATTGAGAGGGGGTGGGGCTTCTTGTTCACGGTGCAAAGGGGATGGGTAGGGTTAGGGTTAGTTTTTTAATCTATATTTATAATAAGAATTGGCTTGGGGTCCAAGTAATTGAGTATTATGGGTTTTTAACTTGCTAACCGGACCCGTTAATACTGTTTTAAACCCGATACTAGGCCCGAAAATATTAACCACCCTAACTTACATAAAACCATAGCTTTTATCATCTCATAACATATTAATCATGGGATGTACAAAATTCGTAGAGTTTAAGTACTGACTATCAACTAAGTAGTAATTCGCATAACCACGTAATTCACATAATCATATTAATTCACGTACATCATATTTCAATTGCACATATTATCACGTATGCTTGACAATTCACCAAAGTTCGGGATACAGGACTTGTGTGTGTGTCAGAACAAGGATTTTCTTAATTATACCGTACGTGAATATCATCTAACATATGTTATTGTTCCATGACACATTGAAAGACCTTCTTAGTTAACCCTAGTTAAGTATTTAGCCACGTATATACATGCAAATTAACTAGAGTTCAGTTAAAGTGATAACCTGAAAATGCGGGGTGTCACATTGTACCTGACTGTTCCCCCAAATTAAAGCCTTGTCAAGAAACAAGTTGGTGGAATACATCACTTTCTGCTCTTCAGTGCACCTTCTAATCCAGATAATGGCCTCTGTTTTCTCAAACCACTTTAGCAGGCTAACGGCACCTTAAATACCATGAAACATTAGTTGCTTGCAATCCAGAAAGTTCTTGAAAGTGCAACCTTGATTGTTCATTCCAACTCCTCCATGAGTTCGGTTATCTGAACCTGAACCTCCTTGACCATGGCCTCTAGCTCCACCACTCCGATTCACTCGAGTTGCCTCATGTTGGGCAATAGCGGCGGTGATCCTTGCTTCCATAAGCTCCTCAAGCTCGGCGACCGTAGCTGGTAATCCCTCGGGCGGTGTGGTCCTAGTGTTCTTTTTCTTAGGTGCCATAGTTCTTCAATATAAAATATCAAAGAAATGAGAGACATATATTTATCACTAAATATTGTCAACCATGCACATAAATAATAGACATAAGCACAACATCCATACTTTACACAACTACCACAAGAATCACAAATAGAACACAATGTTGCCATAGTAAAATACTATGATTGCATTAAATTCATAATAAACTTGGGTATATCGTTTGTAGGGAAACAAAAGCGTAAGGGTAAAAAGCCTTTATCTTACGCGTAGCTACCCTCACACGTCCTGGTTCCTTGACATTCTCTGTCGTATCCATGGTGTTGACACTAAACTCTTCGTCAGAATCCGTCAATATAATGGGAGCAATGGGAAGTGACATCGCATTTGGCAAGAATTCGTACAATACCCAAATATATGTATATAAATAAATATTCCTATATCTACTTATAAATAAAGGTACCATTAAACGTAATATGCATTTGATTGCATGAAATGAAAACATTTTTCCCGTTTTATTTGTGAAAACTTTTTCGTGCGAGCATCCTAAGGGTTATAGTCTAGACTCGAGAAAGAATCCTAGTTCGCTATAGCCATTGGCTCTGATACCAATCTGTCACACCCCGCCGACGGCGGAAACACGAGGTGCGACACAAAAGGTTTTCACAATATATGATCAAGCAAATAACTATATGAATTTAAAACATAACCATTGATGCTAGAGTTAAAGTTTTACGTAGTTATTATAAGTTTGCTTAGACAAAATATGTTACAATCACATCCTAAAGTCGTAGGAGATAAAAGGTAAGTCTTCACAAAAGTGGCATGAAAAGACAACTTGCTTGACCCGGACAGTTTCCATGCAATGCATTATGTTTAGTTACCTGAAATACATGCTTAAAATTGTCAACATAATGTTGGTGAGTTCACAGGTTTTAATAACTCGATTGAAACCTTTGTTTTCAAAACCGTACGAATAGCGAAATGAAAATAGTGATGATCACTCTATGTCTAGCTATGACAAAAAGCTATGTGTCTACATGAGCCTATAACCAAACCTGACTTGTATGTTTCTTTTGCCTCGCCCACCGTCCCCTGAACGACAATATGCTTGGACACAATCACATCCTTTTGGAACCTACCAGGTTAGAGCGACTAACTAAGGACGGGGGTCGTCAAACACAATAGTACTATTCAACTGTTCCGCGTTCACACTGTGACTAATGGTTATAGTAATATGTACGAGGTATTTTCGAGCTCTGTAAGTATTAAACCAACCCATGCACACATTGATACTACACTTGCTATCATTTCCTTGCTATCGTACAAGGTATGTAAAGCATGTATTTCCCCCAATATAAAAAATGGTAAAAATATTTAAAAAGGGGCCGTGAACTCACCTTAGAGCGCGTCAAAAGCTAGCAGAATCAAGTCTGAGATAATAAATCAACCTAACAGTACCCTAAACACGAAGGCCACTATAATGGTCATACGACGAGTCTACCGTGTAAGTTGTTCACCCAACCTACTAGACTTACGTCATTGTTTTTAAAAGACTCGTTGGTGATTCCGATCAAAGTAAAGTTCCTTTGTTTGTAAGTGACAAAACTTATATCTTGTACTTTTTCATTTAGCTCCTTAATTCCACACACATGGTTAAAAATATACATATATATAATTTGAGTTTTTAAGCATACTTTCATGATAATTTCTAGCAAAATACAACATCCTATGTGACCAAATTTATATATAAACAAATATACACATCTAGGCTTTATTATACACATAATAACATGTATTTTAATCTTGTAACATGAAAAAATTCATTGATTTGAAATAGTTTTATAAATATCACTTTTAATACATCAAAACTGCCATTTGTATGCTTAAATAAGCATAGTTTGTTAGTATAAATGTATAAAAATAATACTAACTTATCATTTTCATAAAATCATAATTATTTCATGTCAAAAATCATCAAATAATCTGTTTAAAGTCAGATCACAATTTTTATAATTTTTCTTGTCGAAACTAGTCAAAAAGGAGACTTTTATGCAAAATAAGTCATCATAGATGGTTTTATATAATTCCATATTTTACTATTGGTTATATTATGAATAATGGGGTCCAAATAGTCAATAAAGTACTAATCGAAAATGACTTTGTATTAATCTCACATTTTAAATCATTTATCACCATTTTCAAGCACTTTTTGAGACAAAAATCAACATGCAAGACCATCCAATCAAAATTTATCATGTTTTATCACTAAATACTTATTTTGATTGTCAAATATAAGTCTTTTACCTTTTTATTTTCAGATCTTAGAAAATATCACGCATGTATTATTTTAAGTCTAAACATCTTGCAATTTTCAACATCTTGAGCAAATATAAGACCATTATCAAGCATAGAAACATAACATTCAAATCAAAATGAGTTTTTATACTAAAATTCTCTTTTTGATCATATTCAAACACACAAAAAGATGGATCATCCATGCAAGTAAGTAACTAGTTTTTATCTACTATTCTAAGCATAACAACAACAAATACTCATACCAACAAATTCTAAATCTTTTCATACTTTTTATTAGATGTTTTTCCCATTTAAAATTCATTTATTATCAGATTTAAAATTATAAGAAAATCAATCATAAAAACACATACATTCCTCTAATAAACAAGAAAATGCATTAACATCAACAAAGCAATAATCTTCATCGAATTCCAACTTTAAACACACACACACACACGTATATACATACACACTCACGAACCCATTTTTATCTTTATAAAAACCCTTTCTTGATACAACCATGTTTTACAATGAAAATCTTGTGATTTGGTGAACTAAAAGTTGTAAAACATCAACTTTTATATAAAGATTAACAAGAAAAAGAGATGAATATTATACCCTAATGTTCTTGAATGAGTGTAAAGAAAATGAGAAGATGGTTCTTGAATGAGCTTCACAATCACTTGTTCTACACCATTTATTGTTCTAAATCACCAACAAACCTCCATAGGTTGATGATTCAAGCATGATTTTTAGTATTAATGGAAAAATAGTGATGAAAGGGGGTGGTGGATGTGGCTACGGTTGTAGAGAGGAGGTGGATGGAGTTGTTGTGTTAGGGTGGATGATGGTGATGGATGATATATATAATGTGATGATGATGATTTGTTGACATGCCATTAAGACATGTGGAAATCTTACAAGGAGATTAGTGTCTTGCCAATGATGACTATAAAGACACTTGTTGAGTTTTTAGGAAAGGGTGGACACTTGTTTAACTTAGGGAAATTTGGGGTGGGGTCCATCCTAATGTAGTGGCCGATTTTGGTGGCATGGTGGGTTAGGTTTGATGAATTTTGGGTATAAATCTAGCGATTAAGGGTGTAAATCTTGCGTATTGTAGATAAAAAGTCGGGTTTTATTTAGAAAGGTTTATCAAACAATGTGTGAAATAATAAAACATGCTATACTAAATAAAATATAACACATAACAATCATGTTGGGTGCTAAATGTTGTATCACGTCTAGTTTATTTCATAAATTTAGACATGCGTGCTGTACCGCGCAATGCGAACTAAAAACCATACGCTCATGTTTTTATATGTTTTGACATAGTTCTCACTTATAATAAATTACTTTAAGCTAGTCTAAGCATATAATTGATTCCTATATTTTTAGAGTTAATCAGGTCGTCACCAACGCTTGTTTTAGTTAAGATATCGCTACGCGATACCGTAATATCTAAAAAAACAAAATGCAAGCCTATGCATTTAACGACTTCGCTAGAATTTAAAAGACTTTAATTAACAAGTAATTAAATCTTATTAATGCTGAACTAATTAATATGTTTTATAATAGTACTGATTAAGACCTGAAATTTTCCGGTTGTCACACACACTGATTATGGAGTGAATGGGGTGTATTTATCGGTACTTTGATAAGCTGCACGGTCGTGCACTTTTGTTGATGTCATTGCTTAGGTCATTAGGCACTTAGCCAACAGTTGTCCACTAATCCGCACGGTCGTGCGCTTTGATTGTACGGTCGTGCACTTTCGTTTGACGTCATTGCGTATGTCATTGGTCACTTTTACAATGGTCCACTCATTCCGCACGGTCGTGCGCTTTGGGTGCATAGTTGTGTATGCCTAGGAACAAGCTGCACTCTTGGTGCACTGGTTGTGCTTCAGAGAAAATGATTGGTTGTGCTTCTGAAAAAATGAGTCTGCACGAGGGTGCAGATGATCTGCATGGGAGGACAAATCGATAATTGGCTTGCACTCTTGTGTACACTTGTAGTGCTTCTGGGTAATTTTGATCCGCACGGTTGTGCACTTGGGTCGCACGGTCGCGCAACAGCTACAAGTTGAGCAAAGCACACAGAATATGCAGAAACTATCCGTGTTGCCCATAAATCCATCTTTTTCTTTAACTTTGTCTTTGGAATGCCATTTAAGACCTGCAAAACCAAAAGTACAATATTAAGTACCAAAACAACGAATTTATAGTTGAAAACGCGTCAAACGGGAGTAAAATCGGGGACTAATATGTGTATAATTTATCACATATTAGACTTCTGGCTTCGAGAAGTGCATTTTCTAGGTCATGTTGTGTATGAGAAACGTATACATTTGGATCCCACAAAGATTGAGACGTACGGACTAGGAAGCTCCTAAGACTCCCACCAAGGTGCGACAGTTTCTGGGTTTGTAGGTTACTATAGAAGGTTCACTGAGAAGTTTTCTAAGATTGCACAATCATTGACTGTGCTGACTTAAAAAGACAAAAAAAGTTTGAGTGGACTGACAAGAAGGAAGTCACATTCTAGTTGTTGAAGCAGAAGTTGTGTAATGAGCCTATCCTATCCCTTCCTGAGAGTACAGGTGATTTTATGGTTTATTGTGATGCTTCGCATCAAGGTTTAGGTTGTGTGTTGATGCAACGTGACAAGGTGATTGCTTATGCTTCTAGATAGCTGAAGACTCACAAGAAAAACTATACTACACATGATTTGGAATTGGGTGTGGTTGTGTTTCTCTCAAGATTTAGAGGCATTATCTTTATGGTACCAAGTGTATGATTTTCACTAATCATAAGAGTTTACAACACATCTTCGACCAGAAAGAGTTGACCATGAGGCAGCGAAGGTGGGTTGAGTTGTTGAATGATTATGATTGTGAGATCAAGTATCATCCTGGTAAGGCAAACGTGGCCGTGGATGCCTTAAGTCGGAAGGAACGGGTTAAGCCACTGCGTGTTCGTGCTTTGGGTTTGACCATCCATACGAATTTGAGTGATCAGTTTCAGGAAGCCCAAAGTAATGCTCTTAAGCCTGAGTATGTTGTTGCTGAGTGCCTTCATGGCATGGTTGATTTGTTAGAGTTCAAGTCTGACGAGACTTTGTGTTTTATGAATAGAATTTGGGCGTCGTTGTATTGGTTCTTCCAGGTGCTGATAAAATGTTCAAGGATTTAAGGAATTTTATTGGTTCTTGACTTGTTCCAATGTTAAAGCCGAATATCATAAACCGTCAGGATTGGTACAACAGTGTGTGATTCCTGTGTGGAAATGACAACAAATTTCGATGGAATTTATCACTAAGTTGCCCAAAACAGCAAGTGGTAATGATACGATTTGGGTGATTGTTGATCATTTGACGCAGTATGCTCATTTTCTTCATATTCGCGAGACCGATTAGATGGGTAAACTAGCTAACTTGTACATCAAGGAAGTGGTTTCTAGGCATGGTGTGCATGTATCCATAATATCAGATCGTGATAGTCGTTTTACTTCGAGGTTTTGGCAAGCCTTGCAACAGGCTATGTGTACTCGTTTTGATATGAGAACCCTATACCACCCTCAAACGAATTGGCAGAGTGAGGGAACTATCCAGACGTTAGAGGATATGTTGCGTGCTTGTGCAATTTGACTTTGGGGGTAATTGGGATTCTATTTATCGTTAGTAGAGTTTTCTTACAATAATAGTTATCACACAAGTATCCAAGCTGCTCCTTTCAAAGCTCTATGGACGTAAGTGTAGATCTCCACTATTTTGGGCTGAAGTCGAAGAGAAACAACTTGCGAGGCCAGATAAGAAACGTCTGCTAAAATCTTTCAGATTAAAGAACGTTTGAAAGTGACCCGAGACCGATAAAAAAGTTATGCTGATGTGAGGTGGAAGCTGTTGGAATTTCAAGTCAGTGATAGAGTTTGTTGAAAGTATCACCTTTGAAAGGTGTTGTCAGCTTTGGTAAGTGTGGGAAATTGAATCCTAGGTATATAGGTCCCCTTGAGATTCTGACAAGGATTGGACCCATTGCTTATCAGCTCAAGCTTCCTTCTGAACTTAGTGGTGTTCACGATACATTCCAAATAAATATAAATAATAATGTTATTTAAATAAATATTTTCAAATAATGAATCTATTAGAATGAAACATTACTAAAAATAGTTAAGAAAAGATAAATATAAAACTTAAAAATTTTCAGGTATATGTTTCGGGTAAACAGGTGTTTATTTTCAGGTAAGGATATCGGATATACCCATCCCAAATAATTCGAGTTTAGGTTTACGCGTCAAGCTCGGAGAGGTTTTTTTTATTTTTTTTTTCATCCCTACACATCCCATTCCTCTCTATTCATTCATTATATAATTACCAGCTGTGAGGGACGTTTACTGTAGCGCTACAGTACCTTATTTTTCTTGGCAGTTTAAGCTTTTTTGGGCGGTTTTTAAGCTTTTTTTTGGGCGGTTTGGTCTATTTCGGCCGGTGCTTTATATTTTCGGCGGTTTTCTTTGTTTTGGGCTGTTTCTTTTATTGGGCCAAGACAATATTTTATTAGTAAACGTCTTTGTTCTAGCTATTAGTAAACATCTTTCTTCCTAGTTAATTTAATTGATATATTGTGATCTTCAAATGGGAAAATGATATCTAGGGTGTGAAACCTGGTTTGAATGCCATTTATGATGCATCGTAATGCGCTTTGGGTTTTACAAATACTATGATCTGGATTGTCAGCTATGAATACCATTTATGATGCATTGTAATGTGCTTTGGGTACGTTAAAATTCTGTATGCTTTAGTGTTATTCTTTATATAACGGTGGTATGTTCGTATGTCACGCATATAACAAAGTCTTGCAAGCACCAGGTTGTCGCCGCAACGCGCGACACGCGTAAAATACTAGTTATATACACATACTAAGAGTTTAAGAGTTTACTTTGGGATCAGATTACATAACTATCATTAAATATTTAACATTCAGTTTTTATGTTTGTTTTATCCGTTATTTATACTAGTGAGAAACCCGCGCGTTGCTGCGGGGCAAAAATTTGCTAGTTAAAAATAGGCTGAAACGTTAAACGAGCGAGCATCACGGAAGATGTTAGGACAAAGAGGATTGGTGAAACCACTTTTGGAAACCTTAGTCTAATTCACTTCTGTCATTTTGGCTAAGTATAGAAGTACTGAAGAGAAGACAAGAAACTGCTGAAGAGAAGATATGAGAAGTGCTGAAGAAGAAACTTCATCAGAAGTTCTGAAGTCCAAACCAGACAAGTTCACTTCAGAAGTACTGAAGACAAACTACTCATCAGTAGTTTGTCATTCATCAGCACTTAGCATCAGATATTTTCCACCGCCTTTTGCATCAGTAGTTTATTGTTTATTATTACTTTTAGCTGTATTTGTTTGATTCAATGTTGCAACTTGTGCAACTTGTTTCTGTTGTTTCTGTACTTGCTTTTTGGGAAAGATACATGTATGTAAACGTCTATAAATAGGAGGCTTCAACCTTCTATTTTAGACATTGATTTTAATAGAAAAATCCTTCAAACACTATCACTGTTCTATTCCATTTCTGTATTTATTGTGAATCTGTCTAAGTATCTAATTCTCATTTACTGCTTAGATTCATAATAAATACTTGTCATTTATTAGTTTCAATCATCAAGGGGGAGTAATAACTCTTTCTTTGTATAAAAAGTGTTGCTTTAACTTATACATTACGCTGTGCTTATAATCTGATTTACAAGGACTTGCTAAACACTTAAGTGTCAAGATAGCAAGTTCTTACTTAGCAAAAAGAGCAAACTGATCCAACAATTGGTATCAGAGACTTGGTTTATCTGATCACATATCAATCTAACAAATTGAGAATCAGACACAAAGCTCTTATTGATATTCAATAAAAAGATCAAAAGTTCACTTTTTATCAATATCCATCACTTAAAAGAGTCATCTGACAAATCTATACTCTTTAAAATGGATCCACATAATACTGGTTCTGCCACTAAACCTGCCATGCTTGTGAGAAATGAGTACAACATAAGGCAAAAGAGAATGGCACATACCTTGTCACAAACCAACACAGGTTGTTGGAGATCTGTGATATATGGTCCTCACAAACCAGTAAATGTTAATCTTGAAACTAATGTCAAGGTCCCTAAGGACCCTAAAGAATATACAGATGATGATTTCCTAAAACTTGAGCTAGATGCAAAAGCATTCTCTATGTTGGCAATGGCTCTCCCAAATGAGATATACTCTGGCCTTTTACATTGTGAAAGTGCCAAAGAACTCTGGGATTGTCTTAAAGAATAGTTTGGAGGAACTGAAGAGGTGATTGCCAACACCAGAGAGATTTTAGCTCAACAATATGAAACATTTGCTCATATTAATGGGGAAACTTTGACTCAACAATTTGAAAGATTCTCCTCATTAATATCTGAGCTAAAGTTAAATGGTCAGACCTATACAACAGTGTCTATGCTACATAGATTTTTAAGGTCTTTACCTGACAAATGGGAAACATACTCCATTGTTTTAAGATCCTCACCAGATTTTAGCTCCCTCACTCTTACAAAACTCCATGGGAGATTACTTACTTTTGAGAGAGAAATTGATCAAAAGAAGAAATTACAATCATCTGGTAAAACTGCTGATGACTACCTACCAGGTAGTACAGCACTTTTGGGACAAGATTCACCAACTTGTTCCTATGGATCTTATGACAATATTGACATAACCACTGGGATCTCATCAGAAAGATCTTTCCCAGGTTATGACAATAATGACCAAAGTCAAACTGCTGATAATCTATGTTTTATCATGGATGATTTGAAAAATTTTAGCAGTGATGACTTAGAAGAAATGGACATATTACACCAACTGGCCATGCTAAGCATTAAAACTAACAAGTTTTATAAAAGGTCAGGAAGGAAATTTCCAGGATTAACCAGTAATACAAAAATTGGTTTTGACAAATCTAAACTGAGATGTCACAAGTGTCAGAAGTTGGGACACTTTGCTAGAGAGTGTAGAAGCTCTAGCTTTAACCAATCACAATCTGGAAATAACTATAACCCCAATTATAATAGGAATAATGGAACTTAAGGGAGTGCTCATTTTGTACAGGCACAAGCACCTCAACAGCAATACATGCCACAAGTACAATATGTTCAAGTGCCTGCTCAACAGATGCAGAGCCAACAATCAATCCCTCCCTTTCCAACTGCTCAACATCCTCCACAGCCTCAACAACCCTCTCAACAAAGTCTTTTCACCTCAGGGTATGTTGACTGGAGCAGTCTTCCTTTTGACACCACAGAGTGCAATCCTGATGCAGACAACAAAGTGTTTGACATCAACTGGGGAGAACCAGACAATGGCAGAAAGAACTTTGCCTTAATGGCATTTGAAGGCTGTACTTCAAAATCTGCATTGTCACAGGTATCAAAGGAATCTTTGACAAAACTTTGCTCAAATTCTTGCAAAGAAACTTTTGCTCTCATAAGAGAGACCAATGTGCACTTACAAGGAAAAGCCAATGATTTAGAAAGAAAATACACACAGATAAAATGTGATTTAGAAAGAAAACTGTGTGCTAAAACAAAAGAAGTTTCTAAATTAACTGACTCAGCTATTGAAACCCAAGCACAAATCAAAATCATGCTAAATGACCTGGGAGATGTCAGACAAGAGCTTGCTGACACCAGGATCACATGTGAAAAATGGGTGGAATCTTGTAAGGGGTATCAATTATTGCTAAACAAACAAAGTGCTTCAAATGTTATGTTTGGCATAGGATACCATCATGTTGAAACACCAACAGATTTTTCTCCCAAAACTACTGAAGATGGGAGAAGAATTGTTTCAAATGAAACTTCTGAAGGGAAAGAGTGCACATCTTTCCATGAAAACTTTCTAAACAGAAATCCTGGTATTTTCAAAGAAAGTACTTCAGAAGTATTAACAAAATCTAACAACAAGCCATCAGTAGTTTCAACTACATCAGGAGTTGAGACCCTGAAAACTACTGATGAGCAAAATCTCTTCACAAATGTCAGAAATTTGCCTTTAGATCAAAAACAAAAGGCAAAAGAATGTGAAATTTGTGGTCTGTTCAACCACAAAACTGAATTTTGTAGATACAGAAAAGGAATTCAGTTCAATCAAAAATTTAAACAACAGGTTGTGGGAAATCAAATCAGAAATGATTATGAAAGAATCTTTAAACCCAAGAAACAACAACCTGAAAACACCTTTTCTCAGAAAAAGATAAAATCTCAACCAAAATCTTTTTCTCAAAATTCCTTGTCAGTAGTTAGACCAGAATCATCAGCAGTTTCACAAACTGCTGAGATACAAAATCTAATGAACATGGTAGAACTACTGATGACCAAGGTTGATGGTGGTCCTAAAAAGGATACCACCATGGTTCTTAAAGAAAAATCCATTGCCAAAAAGACATGGATTTCTCAACCTTGTCAAGAACAAACTGTAACTGTTCTCAAGAGCAAACCCAAAGCCAAACAGGCTTGGGTTCCTAGATCTAACTAATTTTCTTTTATGTGCAGAGAGTTTCCAGGGGCTTAAACAGCATATGGTATGTTGATAGTGGAGGCTCTATGCACATGACTGGATGCAGATACCTGATAAACAACTTTATCAGCCAAAGAGAAGGATCTGTATCCTTTGGGAACAATGCTAAGGGATATGTGCTAGGACATGGCAATGTCTCCTCTGGCAAAATACAGTTTGACAAGGTCAATCTGGTGGAAAACCTTGAATACAACTTGCTGAGTGTGTCACAAATGTGTGATAAAGGATATTCTTCCTTTTTCACAAAGACAGCATGCAAGATCATCTCACCAGAAGGCCAGAAGTTGATAGAGAAGATTATTGAAGATCATACTTTGCTGATTGCCAAAAGATGTGGCAATGTCTATGCAGTGGACATTGAGAAAGACAAAGTATTGAACAACACTGCCTGTTTCTTCTCAAGGGCATCAACTTCAGAAACAGATCTCTGGCACAGGAGACTTGGCCATGTGAACTTTAAAACCATAAATAAAGTCACAAAAATGGGCTTGGTCAGAGGTCTACCTTTGAAAGTATACCAGTCCTCCTATAAGTCTATTGAAGAATCAAAAACAACTGCATGTCTTCAACTACTCCATATGGACTTATTTGGACCTGTCAAGATTATGAGCCTTGGTAAAAAGAAGTACTGCTTAGTCATCATTGATGACTACTCAAGATTCACATGGGTATTCTTCTTATTTTCCAAGGATGAGGCTGCTGAAATCATCAAGTTCTTCATTCTACAAGTAGAGAAACAATATTCTCTATCTGTCAAAACCATTAGAAGTGACAATGGGACAGAGTTCAGGAACAAAACTCTGGATGAATTCTGTTTGTCTAAAGGGATTATTAGACAATACAGTGTTCCCAGAACTCCTGAACAAAATGGTGTAGTAGAAAGGAAGAACAGAACATTGATAGAAGGAGCAAGAACAATGTTAGCTGATTCTGGACTACCCTTGTACTTTTGGGCAGAAGCAGTTAACACATCATGTTATGTTCAGAATAGAGTTCTTGTGGTCAAGAGACATTCCAAGACTGCCTATGAAGTTCTTCATGGCATGAAGCCCCTTATCTCCTTTTTCAGGGCTTTTGGGTGTCAATGTTTCATCTTGAACATAAAGGAATCTATTTCAAAGTTTGCTGCCAAAGTTGACTCAGGTTACTTTCTTGGTTACTCTTCAACCAGAAAAGCCTACAAGGTTTTTAATTCTCACACCAGGATAGTAGAAGAAACATTGAATGTCAAGTTCAATGAGTCAAAACACACTCTTATTCCAGCACATCCTGCTGAACTCTTTGACCTTGACAACTTTCACTTTGGACCTGAAAAGACTGTTACTTCTTCCAAACCTACTTATTATGGTGATCAAAGGTTTGAAGATGAGGATCCTACACCATGGACTCCTCAAACAGTCATTAAGTCAACTACAACACCATCAGAAGTTTCTCAAACTTCTGATCAAACAAATACTGAAGGCCAAACTCAAACATCTGCTTCAGCACCTGCAACTACTGAAGAAGCTAAAACTGCTGAACCAGATATTATAGACCTCAGTAGTTTGTTTGAAGAACAAGAGCCACCTACACCTGTCAGTGGTTTACAACAACTGATTGAACACAGAGATCATCCACTTGATCAAATCATGGTTGATATAGCTTCAGGTGTTCTTACCAGAAACCAGCTCTCCAACTTTTGCCTATTTTCAGCTTTTATTTCACAGTTGGAACCAAAGAAGTACCAGGAAGCCCTCAAAGACAATAATTGGGTGCAAGCTATGCAAGATGAACTGCTTCAGTTCAACAAGCAACAGGTTTGGGAAATCTGTCCCTTACCTCCAAACAAGCAACCAATTGGCACAAGATGGGTTTTCAGGAACAAACAAGATGAAGCTGGTATGATAATCAAGAACAAGGCAAGACTGGTAGTTCAAGGGTACTCTCAAGAAGAGGGAATTGACTATGATGAAACCTTTGCTCCAATTGCAAGGCTTGAGGCCATCAGGTTATTTCTGGCCTATGCCATTTCCAACAAAATTAATGTTTATCAAATGGATGTGAAAAGTGCATTTTTGTATGAAAAAATAAAAGAGGAGGTGTATGTCAGTCAGCCACCTGGGTTTGAGGATCCTTCTCATCCTGAGTGGGTGTACAGACTGGACAAAGCTCTTTATGGGCTCAAACAGGCTCCAAGAGCCTGGTATGATACACTCTCCACCTTTTTACTCAAAAATAACTTTACAAGAGGTGCCATTGATAAAACTCTTTTCATTAAACATGTGGGAAATCATGTCTTACTTGTTCAAATTTATGTTGATGATATCATTTTTGGTTCAACAAACACAAAACTGTGTGATGATTTTAAGAAACTCATGCAATCAAAATTTGAGATGAGTACCATGGGAGAACTGCAGTACTTTCTAGGACTGCAGATCAAGCAACAAACAAATGGAACTTTTATACATCAATCAAAGTATGTTAAAGAATTATTGAAATTTTCTTTAAATGACTGTAAATCATGTTCCACTCCCATGACACCAATCACACAAGTTGAACCTGATGATCAAGGAAAACAGGTTGATCAAACCATGTACAGATGCATGATAGGTTCCCTTTTATACTTAACTGCTTCTAGACCAGATATTATGTTTTCAACATGTGTCTGTGCTAGATATCAATCAGCACCAAGGGAATCACACCTTATAGCAGTCAAAAGAATTTTCAGATATCTGAAAGGAACTCCAACACTGGGAATTTGGTATCCTGCTTCAAGCAATACCAAGTTATCAGCTTTTTCAGATAGTGACTATGCAGGGTGTAAGATGACAAGAAAGTCAACATCTGGTGGTTGTCAATTCCTGGGTAACTGTCTAGTGTCATGGCAATCAAAGAAGCAAACATCTGTTGCAACTTCAACTGCTGAAGCTGAATACATTGCAGCTGCAAGTTGTACATCACAGATACAATGGCTCCAATATCAACTTCTTGATTATGGAATCAAAGAGACCAAGACACCATTGTTTGTAGACAGCAAATCTGCCATTAGCATCATTCAAAATCCGGTACAGTTCTCAAAAACCAAACATATTGAGATCAGGTACCATTTCATAAGAGATTGCTATGAAAAAGGCAAGATTGAGGTGAAGCATGTAGCAACAGCTAATCAAATAGCTGACATCTTCACAAAACCCCTTGACACATCAACATTTCAGAAGTTAGTATCCATGCTTGGGATGCTAAATTTGTAAGTGTTTATTTTATTATTCTGCAATTTTTCATTTTTCACTTACAAAACAGACAAAAGTCTGAAACAAAACTTCTGAAAAAGAGAGAAACTACTGATGAACAAACATCAGTATGGGGATAATTTTCTGAAAAGTGTGTAACTTCTGATAAAATAACCTTCAGAAGTTATGAATAAAAGTATTTATAAAAATATTTCTCATCAGCTGTTAAAACTACTGAAGAGAAAATGGGTACTACTGATGAAGTAATCCTTCATCAGCAGTTTAAGTCAAAAGGGCAAATCTGACTTTTCCCATCATCAGAGGTTTGACCTAATCAGTTTAAAACCTCTGATAAAAAGATTTTTAACCAAAGGCGGTTCAAAAACTTCTAATAAAGAAGATTCAAGCGGTTAAAACTTCTGATAAATACCTTTTTCTCCACACTTATCCTTTCATACTCAAAAATATCCCTCCTTCTCTCTCAAAAACTCTCTCAATAACCTAAACCTGCAAATCAACTGTTCGATCAAAACCCAAACCACATGGCTCTAGTTCTAAAGCAGGGACACAATCAAAGGGCCTTTCTTGAAAAACAAGAAGGCTGGTCCCAATACGATGAGATCATTGATCTTGTCGTAAAATCCCAATATTTTACTGCTCTCACAATAAACCCACCAATTCACACTGAAACTCTGAATGAGTTCTGGGCAAATGCTGAGACGGTCACAACGGATGATGAAGTCATCTCCCTCAACTCAAGAATAAAAGGGAAACAACTGACCATCACACCGGCCACACTGGCAACAAGACTGGGTCTGGATGATGTAACTGCCCCTGACCATGTTGCTAATACTGATATTCACCTAACCATGACTGAGTGTGGTTATCAAGGTACTCTCTCCCATGCTACAATCTTTAAAAAATATTTTGAACCAAAATACAAGCTTTTGTTTCATTATATTATTATGTGTTTGAGTCCAAAAACAGGGTCTTATGACCAGATGCCCTCCAATTTTCAACCAATATTTCATTCCATTGTGAATGAAACTAAATTCAGGGCATCAAAACTATTCTTCAATGAGTTGGTGTTACATCACAATAATACCAAGAAAAAGTTTTTGTTATACCCAAGGTTCATTATGCAATGCATAATAGGGGAACTGGGTAATGAGGTGCTTGTGGGAAAAATTTCAACTTTAAATCCTTTAACATCACAAGCATACTCAAGGCATAACAAACCGGCTTCCTGGCCAGAAGATGATCAGGGAGAACAACAACAAGTCCCCCTGAAGCCCACATCTTCCAAACTCACACCACCAAAAGCCAAAAAGCCCAAGCCAACAAAAACTACACCCCACCAACCCAAAAGAAAAGCTGTTCAGGAGGTTGAGATGCCTGAACATGCTCATGAGCATTCTGCTCTTCAAATAGGTGAGACTGAAACACCCTCTCAGTCTCATCCATCTCAAACCCCACCAAGAGCACCCATAACCATTTTATTCAAAAGAAAAAGACTTAGAAAAACTATTGAAACACACTCTTCTTTTGAAACTGCTGAACAACAACTTTCACCTATTGCCCAAACTACTGAACCAACCCCACAAATTTCTGAACAAGAGGCAATAGAAATTGCCAAACTTCTCTCTGGGCTAAAAGAGAAGGTCCCATCTGATCATGTCAGTCCCCTACAACCACAACCAACAGGGGACATAACTACTACATCAGACATGGATGTGGACATCTCTAGCCCTATCCCAAGAGATGAGGGTGGACCAGAGTCTTTAAGCCCAATTTTAGAGACTCTTGGGGCATCTGAGGCTGCTACTACTCAGTTACCACCCAGTGGTGGATCTGAGGATAGAAGTAACATAGCTAAGACCTCAGATGTGGCAACTACTGATGAAGGCTTAATGCCTGAAGTAGGAAATCCTCAGTACCAAGAACAAGAGGTTCATGAGAGAACTGAGTTGGGCTCAGCTCATGATTTAACTGAGACAGTCCTCATTGAGGGCAACATCAGGGATTCAGATGGTTACATTAATTTGGATGATGTTTCACACACACAAACTACTGAATTGACGGCACTTTCTGAAGGTCCTGTTTCAGGGGTATCCAGGCTCAAGAAGCCAGTCACCTCTGCACAGGTTAAAGCCCACTCAATCCCTAAAACCCCTAGAGTGGCATCCTCTGTACAACATGAGGATCTCCCAAAAACACCCCCTTCACAACAAATGCCTACCCAATTCCCTGGGCAAACAAGCATAGACCTGAACCAGCTATGCAGCCCAGAGGGTCCCCTGTACCACATGATGAATACTCTCATCAGAAATCACTTCCAAACATATACAGCTGACTTGGAGCTGTCCATCAAGAATCAATTTGGAGTGATCAAGACCAAGATGAATGATCTGTCCAACAAACTAGACTTCAACAGCAAACAGATTGCTCATCTTCAAGGACAATTCTCCCAACCCTCTGCTTCAAGGGTTAAAATTGATGAATCCAAAAAGGGGGAGAAGATTAGGGAACCTAAGGAGTCATTCCAAGCCAGGATAAGGGCAAGAGTGGCCATCCTTGAAAGAGATCAAAAAGATCAGGCCAGGAAAGAAAAATTGGCCAAACAGTTTGGTGTCTCAATAGAAGAAATTGAAGCAGCAGAGAAAGAAGATGAGACCCAAACATCTGAAGAATCCCTAAGGCACAATGAAGAAACTTCTGATGACAAAACTTCTGATGAAGAATCAGAAAGTACTGAAGACAATCCTTCGGTAGTTGACAAACCATCAGCAGTTGTCAACACATCAGAGGTTAACACTTCCAATCCTCAAACTGCTGACCCTTCCAGAACCACTGCTCCCATTCAACCAACATCTGATCCCATCAGGCCTACAACTGTTACAACAATGACTGTACTAAACCCTTCTCCTATCTCTCAATCAGCTGAATTATTAGAGAAGAGCTTAATTGCAGCCAACAAGAAGGCCAGAGAAGATCAGATCTGGAAAACTCTGGAAGAAAGGGATGATTTAGATTTAAGCCATGAAGAAAAACTTCAGGCTTATGAAGCTGAACTACAAAGGCAGGCTAGCCTTGATGAGATTGCTGAACAAGATAAAAGACAACAACTGGTGTCTTACATTACCAAGAACAGCAAGACTAAAGCCTTTACACTCAAAGGACTCTCTATGCAAGAGCTGACAAGAAGAGCACAACTGCTTGCAGACAAAATGGCCACAAGCAAAGAAGGAAAGGCCAAGAGAGCCCAGATAATAGAAGAGTTAGTAGCAGAGGGCTATGGTTCAAAAGCCTCAGTATCCAGATGGAAAGAAGAAAGACTAATGGATACTTACAGAAAATACTTGGCTGCCAAGGCTGCAAATCCAGAGAAGTTTCAAACTGCTGATCCTTCAAGATCAGTAGTTAGAACTTCTGGTGTATCAAGAAGAACTGCTACTCAGAGAAAGAAGGCAGAGGACAATGTCAAAACTGACTTCAAAATGGTACTACTTGAAGGAAGTTCAATAGTCCATTCAGATTTTGACATTGAGGAGAAACCTCTGTTAACTCAATTCAGGGATCCTTCCACTTTTGCCTACCAAATACAAAAGACCATCAAAGAAAAGCTGCATACCAGAGTAGTGACTGAACACCATCTCCCAACTGTTCAGATGCCTGATATGCAACAACAACAAGGAAAAGAATCCCACCTGAGGCTATCTGAAACTGAAAACATCCAGCACTCAGGACCATCAACCCAAGGGACAAGTCTGGTTCCCTATTCTTCTGACTTTAACAAGTCAAAGATCCCTATCATCAGATGGTCACTTACTGATAACAACTCAGTATTGTTGACAAGAAGAGACCTCTCAAGCAGGGCTTACAAGAAGATCAGTGATCTGAAGAAACTGTCAACACAAGACCTGCTCACAATTCAACATCTAGAACCACAGAGAGGATCTCTATCTAATGGTCAGTTAAACCAGCTCAAGAACACCATGTACAAAGAGATATGGAAGATTGTTCAAGACAGAAGAAAAACATAAGGAATTAGTAAGGTTTTGGCTTCATCAATCCAGGGGGATTGTTAGGACAAAGAGGATTGGTGAAACCACTTTTGAAAACCTTAGTCTAATTCACTTCTGTCATTTTGGCTAAGTATAGAAGTACTGAAGAGAAGACAAGAAACTGCTGAAGAGAAGATATGAGAAGTGCTGAAGAAGAAACTTCATCAGAAGTTCTGAAGTCCAAACCAGACAAGTTCACTTCAGAAGTACTGAAGACAAACTACTCATCAGTAGTTTGTCATTCATCAGCACTTAGCATCAGATATTTTCCACCGCCTTTTGTATCAGTAGTTTATTGTTTATTATTACTTTTAGCTGTATTTGTTTGATTCAATGTTGCAACTTGTGCAACTTGTTTCTGTTGTTTCTGTACTTGCTTTTTGGGCAAGATACATGTATGTAAACGTCTATAAATAGGAGGCTTCAACCTTCTATTTTAGACATTGATTTTAATAGAAAAATCCTTCAAACACTATCACTGTTCTATTCCATTTCTGTATTTATTGTGAATCTGTCTAAGTATCTAATTCTCATTTACTGCTTAGATTCATAATAAATACTTGTCATTTATTAGTTTCAATCATCAAGGGGGAGTAATAACTCTTTCTTTGTATAAAAAGTGTTGCTTTAACTTATACATTCCGTTGTGCTTATAATCTGATTTACAAGGACTTGCTAAACACTTAAGTGTCAAGATAGCAAGTTCTTACTTAGCAAAAAGAGCAAACTGATCCAACAGAAGAGATTACCCGTGGCGTGATACCGTCATTGCAAAATAAGCATGATAAAATGGAGGCGAGTGCTCCAAATATAGCGCAAAAGGAATTAATACCATGATGAAACTTCCACATAGTTATACATGTCACACAAAATAATCATCAAGATTTATTGTATATACACATTTTGATAAAGTGATAAGGTTATGAATATACCTTTGATGGTTTATTGGCCATTAATATGTTAGACATAACCATCAATTTCTTATTTAGTTCATTAAGCATAAGTTAATGACTTGCATTAGTCATTTGTACAATTGTAATCAAATGGTGTACATAGGGGCATAAAGGGAAGGATTTGACAAAAAGATAGTTGTTTACCTTGTGACCTTTTGTATGTCATCTTAAAATTGACATGAATTGACTATTTTAGTCATCTTGCGCGTTGCAGCGGGGTGACATATATTAGAGCACATAAATAAAAATAAAGGCTAGTCAAGTTGAAACAACATAAAAAAAATATGTTATAAGAATGCTTCAATACAGTAGTCAATCCATACATAATAAATCAACCACAAACAACAATTGATGCATAACTATCTCTTTCTTTGTGTGTTAATATGAATCATGATTGTTCTAAACTGTGTAAATATCAAACCCATATTTCTTCGGCCTCCCTCAACGCGTTCCGAATATCATCAACATCCCCTTCATCCCTTGTCCCTCTGGCCCTGCACAACAAACACATTTCAATTACGCGTTGCTGTCTAGTTTTTGACAAGCAACTATAAAATTATTGCTAGGTCAATAAAAATACCTTAATTTTTAAATAATAGATAAACTTATATCCAATGTCATTATAAATATAATACTTTATTACCTACTCTATTTGGAATATGCTTTAAAATTGAAAGTAACAAACTAACAACACAATAGCATTCTTAGCCAAATATAAATGATACATAAATGATAGTACATAAATTCACATGGTTCATCTAATGCTATTATCCTAAAATTGGGAAGAAAAGGTAAAAACCATGTATATATGCAACATCTTTCAAGAGTTGAAGCTTTTTTAAATTGTTTTGAGAAAGCTTAATTTCCTGAGCTTGATCCTTGCGAAGCTTTTGATAATTTCCAAAGTCTTGGTTCATCCCTTGTCCCTCCGGCCCTGCACAACAAACACATTTTAATTGCGCGTTGCTGCGGTACTCACATTGAATACAAAAAAAATGTATATAATAGTTTATGCAATGTACAAAATATGAATCTACCATTCTAGACTAAAAGTGGGTTTACTACGCCAAGTAAAATCGAAAACTTAAAAATAGAGACGAACAAATCGAAACTCGATTAAGCAGGATTTAACAACAATCCAGTTAGCAACCATCAACAATCACAAAAAAAAAATTAGATATTATGATCTAAACGAAGCAAAAGAAAAAAAATGCAGATAAGATGGTATACCTTGACGGCTACACGCTTTACTTTTTATACAAAAGATCGAGTAGAAGCAATTAGACAAAAGAGATGCTTACTTGCTTTGTTACAGAGAGGGTGTCGAGGGAATGAAAGGCGATGATGATAAACAGGTCTTGCTTTATAATACATAGTAGGAGAACAAAAGAAATGATTAATGGCTACCCATCTTTTTTATAATTATTAATTGAATCATTCACATTAAGTTTTATAATGAAATTGATGATGGGTTTTATTTCTCTATTATGATGTTTTAATAATGAAATTTAAGAAGGGGGTTACATATAGAGAATGATAAAGTGTGTGTATTACTTATAAATACAATAGGCTTTACATCTTGTACACAAGGGTATAAAAGGAATAAATAGGGTAAAAGTTATGAGATTAGACTTATGGCTCTTGATATGCCATCTTAAAATGGTGATAAAATGACTATCTTAACCATCTCTCCTCCTTAATAAGGTAACATAGATTATTATGGTTCAATTTATTGGGTTTTCTTCTAGACCTTATCTATGATATATTGTGGCCCAATTCATATGTAGTGTGTACAACAATGATCCACCCTCTTCCTAATCTCCTTCCCATGCTCATTTTTCGATTGCTCCGCTTCGTTTCCTCGTATATCATAAGTTGTATCATAAGATGGCAAATATCGATCGTGTAAGTTACACAACCGGCCTACTAAATATCTCAATTTTGTGCAATGCTATTCGTCAACAGGTCCACGTACCTAGCCTTTACTTCAACTCTCGATCTCCCGATTACCTTTTGGAATGAAAACGTGTTTACGTATATGAGTCGCTATATCAAACAAATCAATTCTATACAAGAGATACACAGTGGACACCGCGGTCTCTTTTTTTCACCGCGGTCTCTTTTTTTCTTATGTCTGTTAACTTGACTTGCGAATTTTCGGTTCAGATCAAGTCGGATCACATAAATAACAACAACCAATCGGTAAGAGTATAGATTACAATAAGGTCGATTTGGTCATGACCACACAAAGGCAAAGATCACTCAAAAAAAAAAAAACACACTTAATTTTATCGATCCTGACACTCATTATTTAGTTTTGCTTTTCATTTTGTTTTCGAAGGCAACATGTACAGATTGATCGTTTCTATGTATGTTATAAAATCTCAATGTCGATGCTTAAAAGTCTAGAGGGCTTCCTGGAAAACCATATTATACGCTATATACAAAAATTTGGAGTGTCGATTGATCCCGCACCTTATATATACGCATTTGTGTGTACAAGTATGAGCTACTGTAACTCAGCCATGACAAATTGCTTCTGACCAATGACCTCCACATTAATTTCTATATGGAGAATTTCGTTTTGTGGACACATTACCTTAATGTGCATCTTTGAATTCTTGGACACGGTTGTTTTTAAATTCTTGAACAGATATTGTGACACTTGGACACACCACTTTTCTTATTAAGCAAATTTCAGTGTTTGGTTCCACGAAATTATTGGCAAGAAGATAATAATTATTTTTTAACTGCAAACAACTTTTATTAATATCAAAACGGCCTTTAGCAAGAAGCTAGAGACACTATACACCAAAATTGTCTACATGGATAACACCAAAACCATAAACACTACCTAACACCAAGGACACTCACTAAGATTATAGCACCTAGCCTATCGTGCTAAGAATATCACTATCCACCATAGATGGGTCATATCTGTCCGTCATAAGTTGTAAAACACGAAATTACTTGATTGTTTTTTTATGGTTGGTTAAGTTTTGAATTTATAAAATCTAAATTGAATATAAATACTATTTCTAAGCACGTACTATGATTTATGAGCTAATTGAGAGCTGTAAAGACAATGTTAATCAAGTAATACTGTAATACAAGTTCGGATATATATATATAAAAAAACTAAATTTAATAAGACTTGAGAATTTTTTGCATAAATAGGTAATTTGTTGTTTGTGTAAGTGTTTGTAGGTGGCTTCACCCAAAAAAAGCACAAATAGGTAAGTTGTTGTTTCAATTGGCGACATAGGTTGAATGTATGTTATCCAATCGGCGACTTTGAATAAGAATTTGAATGTATCATACTTGATCAGCGACATTGAATAAATAATTTGAATGTATCATATCCAAATGGCGACATTGATTCAATAATTTGAATGTATCATTCCCAATCGGCGACATTGATTCAATGTCTCATTCCCAATGAGCGACTTTGGTAGGGTTTGTCACATGTGTTTGTCCCCCATGTTGTCCTTTAATGTCTTCAAAGTGTGATTGTTTTGTCTGCATATATCACATGGTAACGTATAATAATAGTATATTAATGCTTCCCCATTGTGATGTCCATCATATGTAGAGTGCAGTAAATAATCTTTCAATTCATACTTCTTCATATAGTAGACTTGCAGAGAAAATGGATGATCGAAAACAACAGAAGCCCTTGTTATATAACAGGGATGATAGAGGCAGCAAGATGAAATTGTCAAAATTTTCCTTCAGGCATTCAAAACTTTTCCCTTTTGCAAACTCTCAATATCTTTCAAAGTTGAAAAAACTTAGCAGTGATTTGAAAATGAATTACAACATACACCCGGGTCCTCTTGAAAACGATGTGTTGTTTCTACACAACGACTACCGTGCGTTGTCTATTTTCACAAATCCTGAAAAATACAACCAACCCCTAAATGTGAAACGCGGTGATAGAAGTTTATGGAATTTTCTTAAGGAAAACCCGTTAGGTGAACGGGTAAAAGGTATCATACAAGAAGCCGGGCTTGGTGGGGTGTTAAGTTGTGGTTATCGGTACCTGGACCACGCACTGATAACTGCGTTGGTTGAGCGGTGGAGGCCAGAAATGCACACATTTCATCTACCTGTGGGTGAAGCCACCATCACGTTACAGGATATCAACGTGTTGTGGGGATTACCGGTAGAGGGTGTTGTGGTATCGGGTCCGGAAACTCCCCTTACAGAGCAGCAGGCCATCAACATGTGTGAAACTTTGTTGGGTTTTACCCCTGAGCGAAATGATTTTATTGGCAAATCTCTTAAGTCAGCTACTATTATAAGAGAGTTAGAGAAACCATTTTCTGAAGTTGAAGCAACCGACGAAGAGTGCGTTATTCGTGCTCGTTCGATAATATTTTATCTTATTGGTTGCACAATACTTCCGGATAATGCCAACAATAGAATTTCGTTGCACCGTCTAAGACTTTTAGATGATCTATGATGATGTTCATCGTATAGCTGGGGTAGTGCAGCTTTAGCATGTTTGTATAGAAACCTGTGTGATGCCACAGCACCCGATGCAATAGCCCTTTCTGGTCCAGCCTTCATTCTACAGCTTTGGGCATGGGAAAGGTTTCCAAGCATAGGCCCGCAAATAGACGTAAATTTTGATCATTCCGTCCCGTTGGCAGCTCGGTAATATACTTATGCTGCTTAAATACTTTATTAATTCTTTATTATCATTAGTTTTCCATAATTATGCTGCTCAAATACATTATTAAACTTGTTACATGTATAAATTATGCATAGACATAGTATAAATTATTAGGTTCTACAAATTTGTAGTTAGTGGGTCAGCTCAAAATCTGGGAAGTGAAAACTTCTAAAAAGTGACGGGGAACGGACGATAGTTCCATCCGTGTCTCCAGATTACATGACTTGGTATTTGGAAAACACGATTGGATACGTCACCAACCCGACGAGTAATCCGGTACCACAAACCGGATCCCGAGATCATGGGTCGATTACAACATTACTGGTTTGTATATCACTTTTATAATTATGAATTACTTTATAATGCGAAGAACTATATTAATATTTGTTTTTTTATAATATTATTGTAGCTGGAAGGGTATACCGAGATACATAGTCTAGCGGCTCGGTATATGGCAAGCGCTCCTGCACAACTTAGAGACATTCAAAACACTGCCAACGCAGTGTTGTCTTCAATTCGGGAAGGAGATTGCGTGAATTATCCTTCACGTCTTCAATTTGCGAAGCGGAGACGTGTTGATAATGACGAAGCAAGGCCATCAACACGTGAAGATGATGTTGAAGCAGGGCCGTCAACACTTCCAGATATTGATGATGATGATGTGGACTATGATGAGTTAGCAAGGTTGCTTAATGACGATGATGAGAGTGTTATTTTAACAGGGGCTATTTCATTCACATCCTTGTTAGGGGGGTTCATTCCACAACACTCTATTACGTGTACCCCCCACCCCCTTATAACACTCAGGAAGCTTCGTCCACTCGAGTCATTCAAAGTGAACAACCAGCTCGGAATGTGGGTCGACCCCTATGTGGTGCCGGTGGTAGATATTGTAATCTACCTAGTTGTGGTGGTCCTGGTTTTTGTAATAATCCTGCATGAAATTGTATTATGTTGAATTGTATATTAATGTCATATGCATCCAAACAACAATATTACCATAAAACAAATACATCGATAAGTAATACTAAGATAATTAATTATACAACATAAAACGACACCTCATGTTGCATTGCTACTGAGTATAGTTTCTCAAACTTGCTCCAAATGCGAGGTGGTAAAGGGGTGTTGCAACTGTGAGAAATCTCAGTGTGCTTAACATACTGCTCGACATCTCTACGAAAGGTATAGTCAATCAGAGCTGTGATTGGCAGTAGTCGGGCTTCACGCAATACATTGTTCATGGACTCGGAAATGTTGGTCGTTAGGTTACCCCAACGACGATGCTCTTTATCATACTTGACCGTCCATTTACTCTTATCAATGTTGTTAAGGTAGTCCCAAGCTTGCTGATTTTGCAGCCTCATTTCGCGGACACCCCACCGATACTTTCTTGACTTAGATGTGCTACCAATACTCCAACAGAGTTTCCGTAGCATTTTATTCTTGAACCTCCCGCTGAAATTGCTTCTAACGTGACGAAGACAATATCGGTGGTACGCGTTGGGTTCCATCCAGCCTGGAAGGTTCTCCATTGCATTAATTATGCCATTGTGTCTGTCGGATATAACACACAATGGACCCATGCTATGAAGGGTGACATATTCTTGAAGATTTTGGAAAAACCAACACCAACTATGTACGGTCTCTTCATCAACCACAGCATAAGCCACAGGCATGATGTAGTTGTTGGCATTTTTTGTTACAGCAATCAACAACTTACCTCGGTACGGTCCTTTTAGATGTGTGCCGTCAACCGAGATGACAGGCATGCAATGATGAAACGCACGGATAGAGGGTGCGAAGGCCCAAAACACATATTTAAATGTGGGGTAATCCTGATCTCCATGTGGATGGTTGTAGAAAGAAACAACGGTGCCTGGGTTTCGATCCTGCAACCGAGTGGTATACGTGGGTAGCGCCTCAAAATTGCTGTCCCAATCACCATATATAAGTTCTATTGCCTTTCTTCGTGCTCGCCACGCTTTAGAGTACGTAACATCAACGTTCAAATGTTGCTTGACATACGTTTGAATCTGTTTTACCTTAAACTTAATGTCCGCACGAATTTGTGGGACGATGTGTGAAGCGATAACCTTCGATCGTAAGGTTCTATTGCTTTTACGTACCACCGTTGAATAGCATGTGTGTTTGCCACCCCACACAATAATTCGCCAATAGTGCGCGTCAGACTTTTTGGTTGCGGTGCAACGCCACTCACACTTTCGAGCACCACTGAAAGGATTTACAAAATTTGGTCTTCTGGTGTAACATATGACCTTGTATAATCTCTTCTTGCTTTCCCTAACGAACAGCTCTCGACCACGACGAATGTTCCACTGTCTAACTGCACGGTCAACCTCATCTTTCGATTTGAAATACATACCAACACGGATATCTTTCATACTTGGGTTCCATAAGACAAAGTCGTCATCTTCGTAATCTGGAACCACGTAATCAGTTACATCCACATCATCTTCAGGAACGTTGTGTTGATGTGGACGTAACTGGAGAGTTAATCCGTCACTTGGTTCGGTCACCGGGGGCCCCTGATTGGCTGTGGCCTCCTCTTCAGAGGAACTGTCATCTGATACTGGTGCTGAGCGATGACTGTCTTCCGTGTGTTCAGAGTCCCCGCTTCCGGAGTCATCGAAGCCGTCGTTCTGGTCGTTACCGACAACATATTGAGGTACCGCAACTGTTTCTTCGTTTGTCACTGGGGAACCTACCTCGTCGTTTGGGTCGTTACCGGCATCAAATTGGATTGATTCCACATCATGCTGAGACCCAAAGGGTGCATCAACATTTACGTTGGCCATGTCACGCAACAGGTTGGTAAAACTAATATGCTGTAATGGAGGAGCTTCTTGCCATTCAACGTAGATCTCCGCAACAAAATGGCCATGTGCCTCTACGGCCAGATAGTCCATCATTCGAACCCCATCGTCGTTGAAGATCTTGGATGTTTGAGAGGACCCTTGGAAAGTGAAAGCAAGCAGTAGCTGAACAGTAACTGATGGTTTGTTAATGTTAATATGACTGCATACGGCTTCAACTAGTTCTTCAAATGACATCGACACTCGCATGATAAAGCTAGTTGTTACTAGAGAATCATCACTTTGAACAGCCCCGTTAACGTATGAAAAACGACCACCCCAGTATAATCTAACCAGGTATGGACAAAATGAAGCCATCGGTTGTGGTTGGAAGGTTTTGGGGGGTAAGCAGGTTTTCTAAGAAAATGGTTGTTTTTAAGAGTGATGGTTGTGGGGGAAGCAGGTTTTCTAAGAAAGAGGTTGTGCCCATTTTGGTTTGGGGTCTAACCCCTTAAATAGCTGAAAATTGTAGAATTATTGTGAAAGTCTTCAAACCAATTGGCGTCTTAGTACAATTATTGTGAAAGTCTTGAAACCAATTAGCGACTTAGTACGATTATTGTGAAAGTATTCAACCCAATTAAAAATAAAAAAATACAAACCAACGTGAAAAATAATGTCACAAACCTTTCTAAACCCTAATTATTCAATGTCGCTGATTAGGAATGAGACATTGAATCAATGTCGTCGATTGGGAATGATACATTCAAATTATGAATCAATGTCGCCGATTGGGAATGATACATTCAAATTATTGAATCAATGTCGCCATTTGGATATGATACATTCAAATTATTTATTCAATGTCGCTGATCAAGTATGATACATTCAAATTCTTATTCAAAGTCGCCTATTGGATAACATACATTCAACCTATGTCGCCAATTGAAACAACAACTTACCTATTTGTGCTTTTTTTGGGTGAAGCCACCTACAAACACTTACCCAGACAACAAATTACCTATTTATGCAAAAAATTCAAGACTTGAAGACTAATGAAGCTAGAAAAATAAACGGGATTAACAAATCAACTATGTTAATAGACATTATTAGAATTCATGCTTGCAAATCAAAACTTTGCTCACTAAAAAGTCATCTTTTGTTAGGTTTAGGTTCGTATGATTAAGTTGAAGTAGTAAATGCTTCATAATTAAAATGGTTTTCTTATTTAGTGAGAGTTTTAGTAATTTATTAACCCTAAGGACTTAAATGTAATTAGTAATTTATAAAAACATTTTACTCTTAACTTGGGGCTACTCTACTTTCATTAATCCAACCTAATGTAATAATAGTGTGGTGTCCGCACGTTGCTGCGGGACAACATATATTGAAGTACATATTGAAAATTTGGTGGTTCTTTTATAAAAAGAAAAAAAAAGGAATATGATCAAATTGAATTAAATACTCCAAAACTTAATTACTTTTGGATAGGAAAACTAATAATGTTAATACACTTTGGATATCAAAAACTTTACGCACCTAGATAAACACTTTGAAGTAACATCATCATAGATTTGAACATGCAAACAATTTCGAAATCAAATATCACTCTAATATTCTATAAATTTTGTTGTTCCTATTGACATCATGTCCTAAACTTTCACAAATAATAACTAATCATGCAATCTTTTGAGAATAGAGATAATCATTCTCAAATCTCAACAAACCAAAACAAAATTTAAAATGCCACTATTAAAGATGAGAGGTCATTGCACTTGGTTTAGTCACAAGTTCTAAAATAATCCAAGTTTAAGTATCAGGTTTAGCTAGCTCACCCGGAGTCTCTCAAGTTTTAATACCTTAACATGATGACCAAAAACTTTAAAAAAATAGTAAAATACTAACCTTGAATTAATCAAACATCAATTGTTTTCGTAGGGGACACCCTAATTGAAGAGCTTGGTAGATGAATAAAGCTCATATAAATTAGTTATTCAAAATAAAGAAAAAATATTTAACATAATTGAATGTTTAATTACAATGGGTTGGGTTATTCTACAAAGGCTACAAAAAATGAAAAGGGTGAGAAGTCACTAGAAAATGACATGTGTCCAAAGGATTAACAAGTGGGAGGGGTAATTTTGTCAAAAACATATGCACATGCAAGTCACATGCCATTTCCACCTTCATTTTTAAATGCCTGTAACTTTTTTATACGTCATCCGTTTTTAAAAAAAAAAGTATACCATAAAATTGAGTGTCTTTTTATCTTTAATATGAGTACCATATTGCTATACTTTTGAAAAAAAAAATTCAAAACCCACTTGCGTAAGACACAATGGAATGTAAAACACAATGAACACCAATTAAATATAGGGTATAAAACACAATCAAGAGTCTAGTAAAACACAATGGACGACATACTAAAAGACACAATGAATAGAAGACTAAAACACAATGAATACTTTTGAAAAAAAAAGTTGAAAACCCAGTTGCGTAAGACACAATGGATGACATACGAAAGACACGATGAACAGAAGACTAAAATACAATGAATACTTTTGAAAAAAAAAGTTAAAAACCCAAATGTGTAAAACACAATGGAGGACATATAAAAGACACAATTAACAGAAGACTAAAACACAATGAATAATAGACTACACAATGAACAACATAATAAAACACAATGTACACCTAAATACAAAACTCATTTGCGTAAAACACAATTAAAAGCATACTAAAAACACAATGGACAAAGTTAAATCATGTGTAGATTAAAAAAAACATAAATAACATATTTATAAAGCACACATGCATACTATAACACAATGAACGAGCAGAAAGACACAACGGAGAAGAAAACCCATTTAGCACAATTTTTTTTTTCAATTTTAATGTAGCAATGTGGTACTCATGTTAAAGATAAAAAAAATGCTCGTTAATATGGTGAAATTTTTTTGAAAAAAAATGTCGTATAAAAAAGTTATAGACGTTTTAAAATGATGGATGGAATTGACATGTGCATTGCATGTGGAAAGAGAAAGTCAACAAATGTGGTTTTCCTTTTATGTCCTTCCTCTAATTTATTATTTATTATTTTCAAACAAACTAATCTCAACCCTTCAAATATATGATCAATGGATCACAATCCTTCTCACCCTTCCTGAGAAAAAGTGTATTGTGTATTTGATCCTAACCCTAATTACAATATCCAACTAAGTCTCTAACAACCTCTTTCATCATTTACATTCTAACTTGTTGGTGTATCTCATCACATGTCCTATGATCCCCAAATGCACCTGTCACATAAAACAATGAAAAAAATAAAGAAAGATGTAGATACACGAAGTACGACTAATGCTATTGAATTGCTAATACAATTTTGTTTTGTCAATATCGAATGGTCGAAGGTGGAATTAAACATGGTCGAAGGTGAAAGATATTGGTCGAAGGGAGAAGCTCAAGGTTGAAGGAGAAGTTTTGTAGTGTATAGTGCTGATTCGCCCTTTTGAATGGTCGAACGTGCACATTCGCCCTTACGTTGGGTCGAATGTGCAGTTCTATAAATAGGCTGAATTAGATTTTAAAGTTAACTTTTGTCATTTTGTTTCCCTCCTTTGAGTGTGTTCTCTCCCTAGGGTTTCTTTGTGTCTGATTTTATTATATATCATTGTAAACATCATTTTGTAAGTTTAATCAACATGTTTATCAATGAAATGAAATCTTTGAAAGTGATTTGTGTGTTTTGCTAGTATTATTATTATTTCGTAATCGATTCAGGGATTCCGCACCTGAATTGATATACTTGTTTGATCAAAGTCTTTGTTTTTGACAATTCGATCCTCATACAAAAGATACGAATGAAACAAAAATTGCTAGTAAAGTGAATAATTACCAAGATGCTATGGAAATTCTTCATCTTCAGTGTAATAAGACAACACATTAGTTACTCTAAATATTTATTATTATATCATTACCTTTTTATTCTTAAATGGTTTATAGGGAGATGAATTCAACCATTTCATTCAATATCATAAAAATGTACAAGTTGGTTTTGCAATTAAGGGTAGTATTGAAAGAATTTTCATGACATCTTAGGAGTGAAGCAATGAACTTGAAGAAACAATAAGTATATCGGAGGTTAAGACTAACCTCCGGGGGGTTAATACTTATGTAACTACAGGTTTAATCCTTTACCCAAACCGTTATGACAACCCGAGAGTTCGTTAAGGTGAGTGTGATATGTATTGCGTGTGATATGAACAAGAGATTTAAGTGGTTCGGTCGTTGATGACCTACGTCCACTGTAAGGGTGCCGGAATATTATTACTAACAAGAGAGAATTACAAGTGATGAGTACAGTAGTGACGGTTATATTTCTGAATGCCTACACGAGTTGTATCTGATGCTATTTATAGGCTCAGTAGTGGGCTGCATGGAGAGGCCCACGAGTGACACCATTGGCTTGGGCCCAACCGGGGCCCAAGCCCATGGTCTTTCTGGAAATGGCGGGAAAGGACGAGGCACTGTTGATGACGTCAGCCCACAGTGTGGTCGTTGTTGTAGTTGGACACGTGTCCGCCTTCTGGTGGTGCACAGTAACGTCGTACTTGCTACAGTGTCCAGGCTATCTCTGCTGTCTGATTTGACGCCTGACAGTGGAGGAAGTAATGCCTGCTGGTCACTGTTCACGACAGCGTGTACAGTGCAGCCGTTCCTCTTTTGTACTATCTGCCACATGTCCTTCCTCTGTTGGTGTAGGCTCTGACACAGATCCTTATGAATCTTCCTTTTGTCATCCCTTGTACCTCCTTTGACGTGCCAAGGGAATCTTCCGCGTGTGATGGCACGCGCGTATCAGGTATTAGTTGTTGCTTATCATCTATGCCAGCGCGCGAGGATGTTGATTGGCTGTCCTCGCGCGAGTATGCTCCTGCGCCGTGACGTGGTGCAGGGTTGTTACTTGGTGGGGATAGGGGCGCCTTTCAGATTAGGCTCCCTATCCCTTCAAGTCCCCCTAGTCTAGGGCTTCTCCTGCTCGCTAATGAGGAGGTGGAGTGCTAGACTCGAAATGTAGAAGTCGCGGATGAAAGCTCATCTGCTTGCGTTGTAGCCTTTGGGGGTATTATTCTGATTTGAGAAAATATAGGCGGGAAACGTATCTCTCCGTTTTTCGTCATATTTGCGCCATGAAGGACGTCCTCCGTCCCAACGTTGCAGTGGTTGAGCGGGGAACGTCCTTTGAAGGTTTACGTCAACTTTCCGCTGGGAAGGACGTTCTCCGCCCCAACGTTGCAGTGGTTGGGCGGGGAACGTCCTTTTGAAAGTTTACGTCAACTTTCCGCTGAGGAGGGCGTTCTCCGCCCCAACGTTGCAGTGATTGGGCGGGGAACGTCTTTTGAAAGTTTACGTCAACTTTCCGCTGGGAAGGACGTTCTCCGCCCCAACGTTGCAGTGGTTGGGCGGGGAACGTCTTTTGAAAGTTTACGTCAACTTTCCGCTGAGAAATTTACTGCTGCTGGAGTAATTTAATGCGGGTCTGGAGTTGTGATAAATTCTAAATCATTAGCATTGAATTTGTCTCTCATAAATTGGAATAAATGCGCCTGGAATTCGAATGATCAATTACTTCTGAGGGAAGTTTAGTGGTTGCTGATGTGTCAGCGACTGTCTGGTTGTACAGACTGATACATGTCCCATCGTGGTTGCAATTATCAATATCTCGTCTGTGTCAGGAGCGTGGGGTTTCACGCGTCTGACATTTTTTCTTCATGGTTGAGATTGTGCCACGTGTCGAAGGGCACGTGTTGTCTGTCAGGCGCGTGGGTTGCCACGCGCTTGAATGGTTGATGTTGTGAGATCTGTTGACACGTGTCGATCATCCGGCGCCTGTGTAGTGTACAACTGTCATACAATTCCATCCAGGCCACTCGTTTTCGTTGCGGACACGTGTCACCATCTTGTGAACGGAATTTGAAAAGTTGTGACGGTTTACACTCCCCCGGTGGGTCCCTTTGTCATTAATGCGATGAGTATATAAGGATTAGCAATGTTGCTATGAACGGTTACTTCTCTTATTTCTTTCCTTCTTGCTCTCAACTTTCTCTCAACCTCCGGTCATTCTTCTGTTGAAGTTTCCGTTTAATCTTCAAAGATCTCCCTGATCTTGAAGATTCATTGTTGAAACTTCAAGTTTCTTCCTTTCTATAGTGTCTTCTGTTCTTGTTTTCTCTTCCATCAACCGTTCTTTTTCATTTTCTTTGAAGATTCCGGTTGATCTTCAAGTTTTCCGGCGAGATTTCCAGGTTTTCTCTCTTTTTTAAACTCCCACAATGTCTGATAGTCACAGTATCTCCGGTGAAGTTCTGGGTAAGGAGACGGAGGAGGTGGTGCAGGAGCCCATCGTCGAGCATGGCCGAACGAAGGAGAGGAAAATCATGACCAACACATTCTGTGTTTGGGGTCAGGAGGCTTTTAACCGCTTCTGTGTTATGTATGGGATCCTCCCGGAGTGGGAGCCCACACTTCCTTCTCCGACCAGCACCGTCTTATCTGCTGGTAGTGACCAGCTGGCCCTTTATGAAGCCCACTTTGCCAAGTGTGGGTTCCGGCTTCCATGCACCCGGTTCCAGATAGATACCATGGTTGCCTATGGCGTCGGGCCTACTCAACTAACCGCCTTCGGGCTTCTGAGGTTAGTTCATTTTGAGGCGTCGTGCCGCGCCTTAGACATTGAGCCGACTGTTGAGCGGTTCAATGTGTTTTATTTCATGGCGCGGGATGAAACGTGGTTTTCTTTTAAGCCACGCCCCAAGGTGCCCGTCATGGCCACCCATACCCCAAAGTCCCTTCACTGGGCAAAGGAGAAGTTCTTCTTTGTGAAGAAGGGAGTCATCCCTGTTGGCCTCCCTTGGAAGATAATAGGGGATGGCCAGCGTGTGGCGGACATGCCTCTGCTTAAAGATTACAAGAAGCAGGATTGGTTCGTTGCTCTCACCGCCAACGCCACTAGGCTGGAGTTCCAGAACTTGACAGAGGGAATCTTCTTCCTTCTGGGGATGAGCCGGAACGGTATCCGGGCGGGTAAAGAGCCTTACATCGCGGAGGAGGGTAAGTATTTTATATTAGTTATTATCATTATTGCCTCCCGCGTTCCTTTCCTTATGATGTGTCATTTGCAGGTGTAAGCAAGTTCGAGTTCTACGCTGCCCGTCAGGAAAAGGGCATTAAGTGGAGGCCGGTGGCGGAGGGCCAGGCCTCGTGCTTGGATGCGTTGTGGAAGGAGCAGGAGCTTGCGCAGGAGCAAGCGCAGGCCGATGAAGCCTTGCAAAAGGCTGAGGCTGAGAAGGCCGCTGCTGCCAAGCAAGCGGCAGCCGATGAAGCCCGCCGCCGGGCTGAGGCGGAGAAGAAGGCTGCTGCCGATGAAGCCGCAAGAAAGGCTGAGGCAGACAAGAAGGCTGAGGCGGACCGCCTTCGCCTCCAAGAGCAGTTCTTGGAGGAAAAAACCAAGCTGGCTGAGGAGCGCGCTGCAAGGGAGCGTGCCGAAGCTGAGAGCCAGGAAATGGCTCGTGATGGAGGGGATGCTTTTGAGAGGGCTCTGCTCCAGCAGGGCGCCTCTGGAGCTGGTGCGAGTGGCTCGCGTCGGGATCGGCGCGAGGCGTCCAGGGTTGGGGAATCAGCAGGAGTCTATGACGGCTCCTGCTGGTCTGGTGGTGACGCCATCTGGCGCCCTCGCTGGGCGATAAGGGAAAACACATTGTTTTCCAACTCCTTGGCTGCCGAGGAGTTTGTCAGCGAGGTGGTGCCTCCCTATGAGTGCACTCACCAGGATATGTTGAGTCGTGAAGACCTAATAGCCGCCTTGTGCGTTAACCAGGCGACTCAACTATCCATGATGGACTCGCTGCGGCGCCGTGACTCGGCGTTGTGGCGGGACATGGAGCAGGTGGAGGCGGAGAAGGCCAGCCTTGCTGAAAAAGAGGCTGCCTTCAAAGCCGAGATTGCCAAATACCGCCGCCGTGCCCATGACGCGGAGGCTAAGGTTGCCAAACTTGAAGAAGACGCGGTTGCTGAAAGGCGCCGTTGGTCAGAATCCTGGAAGAGGGCCAACACTGACATCTCCGATCTGAAGGAGCTTTTGTCAGTGGCGCGTGAAGAGCGGCGGACGGCGGTGAAGAGCCTTGAGGAGAAGAGCAGGGCCCTCACGGAGAGGACGGCGAAATATGTAGAGATGCGCAAGGAGCTCGAGTCTAAGGACGAGGCTCTTGTTGCGGCTACTGAGCGCGTCTCTTCGCTGGAGCGGGAGAGGGCCCAGGTCCTTAGTGCGAAGGAGGACCTGGAGCGAGACCTGGATTCTTGTGACCAGGCTCGCCTTGCTGCTGTGAAGGAAGGTGAGGCGGCCAAGTTGCTGCTGGATGAAGCTGTCACCGCCCAGTCCCAGATGCAGGACTCCATCAAATGGTTGATGACAGACGGGATGGCTGGGGTAAGTCTTCGTGCTTTCTCTGCTTTTGAGACTTGTCTTTTCCATATGCTAACTTTGTTTCTATGCGCAGGTTTTCAAGAGATTTTGGCAGGAGCCTTTGCTCGGAGACCAGATTGCCGCCATTGCTGCCAGTGCCCAAGCCTATGGTTATGGCGAGGGCTATGAAGACGGTTTCTTGCATGCGCAAAATGATGGGCGCATCGTGGACGCGGAACACTATGGCAAGCCACTGAAGGATGAGTATGAGGCGGAACTCCAAAAGTTCGAGAAGATAGAGTTCCCCATCCTCCAAGTGCTTGCGGACTGCAACAAGAACGCGGATCCACCTGCGGCCCTTAGATATTTTATAGAAACGTCTGATGCGCTGGCGAAAGCTTCTGGCGAGGGGCCTTCCGGCGCAGCTGACCAATGATTAGGCCTTTTGATACTTGTAACTTTTCTTTTCCTTGTAAATATAGAAGGGTTTTTAATTCCCTTTGTTAATGAAACTTTTGTTTGTTATATCGTGTTGTCTCGTCTCTAATTTACTTATTTAACCAAGTCGTCACCCGGTGTGTAAGTAAGAGTTAGAGCGCGCTCTCGGCTAGACAATCCGACGTCTAAGTGTTACAACACTTTCTCGCCTTGAAGATTGTAGCGGAGGCGACTTGTGCCATTGAGTCCGACTTAGGCGCGTGATCGCCTCGCCTTGAAGACCCGTTTACCGCGTTTATGTGGCGCGCTACTCTGTCCGAGTTGCAATGACTCTAGAAGACAAGAGTTGAGGCGTATGTTGCGGTGTTGTAGGTCCGGCGAGTAAATCCGTCTTGAAGACTACGCTGCTTGAGTAGGCGCCCGACGCGCACGTGGCGCGTCTTGAAGGCATGCCTTGATAGCGTGTCCGACGTGATTTTGCCTAAGTCTTGAAGACCTTGGCGCGGAAAGTACAAGTAGAAACACAGATATAGGAAACATTTTCATTAACAATATGGCATGTGTAGCCATTTTGATTACAAATAACAACGCCGTAACTGAGCGCCGTTCCATGATCTTGGAATAGGGGTGCCATCGAGCTTTTCCAATGCGTAGGCACCTTTCCCGAGCACTTCTTGAATTTTGTAAGGGCCTTCCCAAGTTGGGGCGAGCTTCCCAGGCTTTTCGGCGTTGGAAGCTTCATTGTTGCGGAAGACGTAGTCCCCAATCTTGAAGGCTTGCTCCTTTACATGTTTGTTGTAGTATTGCTCGAGTTGGGTCTTGTAACTTGCTTCTTTTATTGCCGCGAGGTTGCGGCGTTCCTCTAACAAATCAAGGTTCATGCGGAGTTCTTTATCATTGTCGGTTGTGTTTGCCATCAGTACCCTTGTCGTGGGGCAAGCTATTTCTGCAGGGATTACCGCCTCGGAGCCGTATGTTAGGCTGAACGGGGTTTCGCCATTGCTTGTTTTCGTGAGGGTACGGTAGGCCCATAAGACGTGCGGCAACTCGTCTACCCACCCTGTTCGCCTGGTTCCGAGTCTTGTCTTGATGCCTTCAACGATTGTGCGGTTGGCTCTTTCTACCTGACCGTTGCCTTGCGGGTGCGCAACGGATGTGAAGATTTGCGTGACTCCCATTTGAGCCAGCCATTGTTGGAGGGCTTGGTCTTCGAATTGTGTTCCATTGTCGCTGACCAGTTGCATCGGCAATCCAAACCGACAGATAATGAACTCCCAGATGAATTTCTTGACATGTGCGCCATCGATCTTTGCCAGAGGTTTCGCTTCGACCCACTTAGTGAAGTAGTCGATAGCGACGACCAAGTACTTGACATTGCCCGGCGCCGCCGGGAATGGTCCGACCAGATCAATAGCCCACTTTTGGAAGGGCCAAGCCGCGGTAACTGGTACGAGATTATTCTTTGGGCGCAAGGTGTTTGGGGCATGGCGCTGGCAGCTGTCACATTTGCGTAACTCGGTAACTGCGTCGACGTGCATGCCCGGCCAGTAATATCCTGCATTCATCAGCTTTGCCACTACCATTCTTGGGCCTGCGTGTAGCCCGCATGTTCCTTCATGTATATCTTTGAGAAGAAAGGAGGCTTCGGCCGGGTCAACACAGCGCAAGAGTGGCCCCAAGTAAGAGCGACGGTACAGGATGTCATCGGTCAGTTGGTATTGCAGGGCCTTGGTTTTTATCTTCCGGGCCTCGAGTTTGTCATTGGGCAGAACTCCCGCCGATAGAAAGGCTTTGATCGGTGTCATCCATGACACGTTGCCTATTTGAGTAACATTGACCTGGCGCACGGGGACCGATGGTTTATCTCGTACTTCGACGCGGACCTCTTTTGCCATGTGCTCAAAAACCGTGGATGCCATTTTGCTGAGTGCGTCAGCGGGCTTGTTCTCGCTGCGCCGGATGTGTTCGACTGTGCATGTGTCGAACTTGCGCATGAGTTTCTTGGCCTGCTCCAGGTATAGAGCCATGGTTTCGTCTTTTGCATCGTATACCCCGTTGATCTGCCGTGTTACCAACAAAGAGTCTACATGTGCCTCTACGTGCCTGGCCCCCATCTTTTCCGCTATGCGGAGGCCTGCCAGCAACGCTTCGTATTCCGCTTCGTTGTTTGTGCTTTTGAACTCGAGGCGGATGGCGTATGTGAACTCATGTTTGTCTGGGCTGATGAGGCGCAAACCGGCGCCAGCACCGTCTCCGTTGGAGGCGCCATCAGTGTATAAGGACCACTTTTGCGATGGGTCGTGCGCTGGCGCAGGTGATTCTTCTTCTCGGCACTCTTGAACCTTGTCGGCTGGGATCTCGGTTGCGAAGTCTGCCAGTACTTGTCCCTTGATTGCGGGTCGGGGTTTATAACTGATTGTGTGCTCTCCGAGCTCAATAGCCCACTTCGCCAGTCTTCCTGACAGTTCTGGTTTGGCCAAGATATCGTTGATCCGGTAGTCCGTGAGGACGTTTATCGGATGACCTTGGAAGTATCTGCGCAATCTTCGGGAAGCGTGAATTAAAGCTAGGACCAGCTTTTCCATTATGGTGTACCGAGTTTCCGCATCTAACAGCGTGCGGCTGATGTAATAGATAGGCGTTTGCACGCCTTTACGATCGACCATCAGAACTGCGCCGATTGCTCGCTCCGTGACTGAAAGATAGAGCGTGAGTGGCTCTTTAGGGAGCGAGGCTGTTAGTGTAGGAAGATTCATCAAACACTGCTTCATTTGTTGAAAAGCTGACTCAGCTTCGGCTGTCCAGCGGAAGTTACTTTTCTTCAAACAATTTTTCAAGGTGTCGACAAAAGGAAATGACTTTGAAGCGTAGTTGGATAGGAACCGGTTTAGGGCGACCAGGCGGCCCATCAATGTCTGCACCTCTTTGACGGAGGCGGGAGATGGCATCCGCTCGATTGCTTGTACCTTGTCTGGGTTGGCGCGGAACCCGTCCCGCGTGACGATGACTCCCAGAAATTTCCCTTCTTCCATTCCAAACGAGCACTTGCTTGGGTTTAGCTTCATGCGGACCTTTCGTAGCTGGTGAAATGTTTGTTGGATGTCTTGTAGCATGTCGGTTTCTTCCCTGCTTTTGATCACTAAGTCATCGACGTACACTTCAAGCCGTACGCCGATTTCTTTCACGAACGCTGTATCCATCAGGCGTTGGTATGTGGCGCCCGCATTTTTCAGGCCGAAAGGCATCTTTGTGTAGCAGAAGATACCCGCGTCCGTGCGGAACGCTGTTTTGTCTTCATCTTCTTTCGCCATCTGTATTTGGTGATATCCTTTGTAGGCGTCTAGGAAACACTTGAATCTGTAAGGGGCGAGGGAGTCCACCTTCAAATCGATCTCTGGTAGGGGATAACAGTCTTTTGGGCACGCTTTGTTGATGTCTTTGTAATCGACGCACATGCGCCATCCTCCATTCGCTTTGGCGACCATGACAGGATTGGCCACCCAAGTTTGATATCTGATGGGGCGGAGGATGCCCGCATTAAGCAGCTCGGTGACTTGTTCATTCATGGCCTTTGTTTTCTCCGGGCCCATACTCCTCTTCTTCTGTACAATTGGCTCTGCGGAACGATAGACGTTAAGCTTGTGTTCCGCTATGTCCCGCGGAACACCCACCATATCTGCCGGTTGCCATGCAAAAATGTCTATATTGCTGATCAGAAGTTGCTTCAAATGGTTTCGTATGGGTTCGGAGATTACATGGCCAATGGTCACCGTTTGCTCCGGAAATTTGGGGTTGAGCGCCCATTTTTCCGGCTCTGTGCGGGCATCTGTCTTGACCATCTTTGGCGGTTTGGCTGTCTCCGCGACATGGCAATCTTTGTTCCCCCGGATGAAGGCAACGCCTGTTTTGGTGGGAAAACCAACCATTGCGTGCGCCGTGGAGGCGTTGGCGTTGAAGTGGGCAATGCCTTCTCTTCCTAGGAGTATGTCATGGTTTGATGTGGCCGGTAGGACCATGAAGTCGCATATTTCTGTGCGCTCGTGTGTACCATCCGTCCATGTTACAGGCAAAGAGAGCATGCCGCGGGGCATGATGGTTTCATGGATGAAACCAGAGATTGGCTCATTGACCGGAATGAGCTTTGCCTTGTCTTCTTCATCTAGCTGTTGGAAACATTGGTCGTACATGATATCTGTGCTGCTGCCGCCATCCAAAAACATATACCGTGTGCGGTAATGTCCGAAGACGGCAGTAATCACCAATGGAGCTGTGCAGGAGGCACCCCCTCTGACCCTTGGCATGAGGATGTCAGCCTCCTTCCATGAGTCGTCTAGTGGCTGTACCCGGGTGCGCTTCCCATGTTGGGTGTTCTTGCTCCGCCATGTCATGTTGCATTGGTGGCGGGGGATTAGAGTTGCAGCGTGAGTGTTTAGGTCCCGGATCTTCTTCCGCGACCCCTCACCTTGGGTTTCTTCGTTGCCTTGCCCTTTGCCGGCTCGGTGAACAGTTTTGACCAAGTGGCCGAGCTGGCCTGATTTCAGCGCTGCCTCTATCTCCATTTTTAAACTGTAACAGTTGTCCGTGAGGTGGCCGTAGTCGTTATGGTACTCACAGAACTTGCTGCGGTCCACGTTTCGGCGCTTCCCTAGGGGGTTGGGCTCTTTCAGGGTGACCTGCTCGGTTTTCAGAACTTGAGATGGAGTTTTTGTTAACGGGGTCCAGTCGTGATTTTTCTTGGAGTGTCCGCGTTGGTCCCGCGTTTGTTTGGAGCTGATTATCTGGCGGGCATCACCGGCCGGGGAATATTTTCCTTCGTCGGTGGTGCCTGTGATGCGGTTCCAGACGGATTTGTTTTTGTGTCTAGTATTATTATTATTATGGTGTTGTGGCTGGAAGCCGTGTTGTTGGTTGAAAGACTTTTCGGAGGAGGCATATATCTTGGCTGAGCGTATGAGCTCATCCCAGGACTCTGGGATGCCATCTTTGCCGGTGAGGCATTTCATGAGGTCTGGACTGCGCACATTGTGAATGAACGCGGCCCGTGTGAGCTCCTCCCCGCATCCAATTTGCAGCGCTTCTTTGTTAAACCGGACTATGTAATCTTCGATCGTTTCCCTGTCATACCGTCGGCATAGCAGGATGTCCGCTTTGTCTTTCTTATGTTTACGTAAGTGCGAAAAGTGGCTACCGAACTTTTCTGTGAGGTCGTCGAAATCCTTCACGCTTCCCGCTGGGAGGCTATCAAACCATACCCTGGCGGCACCGGTGAGGGTTTGAGCGAAAAGGTGACACCACACTTGAACAGGCCAATCTACAGATACACCTGCGCATTCGAAATCGTGCACATGGTCATCTGGGTCACGCAGGCCATCGTATCTACCGATGCTGCTTGGGAGTTTGGCCTTTCTTGGTACTTTTGCAGCCGCTATGCGAGCGACGAATTTGGACTTCTCAGCAAAAGCTTTCGGTCGAAACGGTTTTACCAAGTCATCGTCTATCTCACTGTCTCGCGACGTGTGAGTGTGTTTCTTCCCCCTGTGATCGGAGTCGCTGCTTGATGATTCGTAACCATCTGGCTCTCCACGTGATTTGGCGTAGCCCCGAGCTCTGACGTTTCCGCCGAGCTCCCCGCTACGACCCTCACCGTGGTTAGCCGTATCCTTCTTCTTGTACCTTGCTTTCGACGGAGTATCGAAAGCAAGCGTCTTACCTTTCTTTTTCGCTTGCTGCAACAGCTTGCGTTGGTAGATTGCAGCACTCTTGGCATTCTGACGGAGGAGCCAACGATCCGGATCCTCTTCGGAGAGCTCTTGACTGTCGTCGTCGGATTCGACGTCACGGATTTCAACGGCTGACCCGTCGAGCCTAGACGTCGTCTGCTTGACGACCGTGTTGGGTGTGGTTTGGTTATCCGGCTGTCGGAGGTCCTCGTCTCCTGTTTGGTGCATGCCGGATGTATTAGGGTTGGGTTCAGCCATGGGTGGGTTAAAAGATGGGTTAAAATAGCTGTTCTAACCGTTGGATGGCGCCAATGAAGAAACAATAAGTATATCGGAGGTTAAGACTAACCTCCGGGGGGTTAATACTTATGTAACTACAGGTTTAATCCTTTACCCAAACCGTTATGACAACCCGAGAGTTCGTTAAGGTGAGTGTGATATGTATTGCGTGTGATATGAACAAGAGATTTAAGTGGTTCGGTCGTTGATGACCTACGTCCACTGTAAGGGTGCCGGAATATTATTACTAACAAGAGAGAATTACAAGTGATGAGTACAGTAGTGACGGTTATATTTCTGAATGCCTACACGAGTTGTATCTGATGCTATTTATAGGCTCAGTAGTGGGCTGCATGGAGAGGCCCACGAGTGACACCATTGGCTTGGGCCCAACCGGGGCCCAAGCCCATGGTCTTTCTGGAAATGGCGGGAAAGGACGAGGCACTGTTGATGACGTCAGCCCACAGTGTGGTCGTTGTTGTAGTTGGACACGTGTCCGCCTTCTGGTGGTGCACAGTAACGTCGTACTTGCTACAGTGTCCAGGCTATCTCTGCTGTCTGATTTGACGCCTGACAGTGGAGGAAGTAATGCCTGCTGGTCACTGTTCACGACAGCGTGTACAGTGCAGCCGTTCCTCTTTTGTACTATCTGCCACATGTCCTTCCTCTGTTGGTGTAGGCTCTGACACAGATCCTTATGAATCTTCCTTTTGTCATCCCTTGTACCTCCTTTGACGTGCCAAGGGAATCTTCCGCGTGTGATGGCACGCGCGTATCAGGTATTAGTTGTTGCTTATCATCTGTGCCAGCGCGCGAGGATGTTGATTGGCTGTCCTCGCGCGAGTATGCTCCTGCGCCGTGACGTGGCGCAGGGTTGTTACTTGGTGGGGATAGGGGCGCCTTTCAGATTAGGCTCCCTATCCCTTCAGAACTCTTCATATGTCATCTTAAAAATCATAAGAAATCACTATTGCAACCATATTTGGCTCTTTATAATGTAGTATAGATTAAATTTTCTAACCTAATAATAAATACAAAAAAAAAGTTTTAACCTGTGTGTTATACAAGTTTCTAACCGAATATTAAATAAAAACAAAGTAAAATATTATAATAAGTGAACAGTACATCATAATTAATTTTTTTTTTCAAAAACATATCTTGATGCTTGTTTATGTTAACCGACTACATTATATTTATTCAACTTGTGTAATATACGTGTTTATTCATCCCGTGCAATACACGAGTTTTAAAGATGTAACTTTTTGTGACACCCGGCATGTTTGGGTCAACATTTTATAAACACATAAGTCTACCTTAGCGAAAAACGTTTATTAAACATACTTGACGGGGTCAGTAGAGTCGAAACACAGTCCGTATTGTCCAGGGTTCAATGATTCAGGAGATCATTGGGTTAGTCACACACACACACGATACGAGTCCCGTTGTTGGTGAATTACATAAACAAATTAAGTGTATGTGTAGATTATTGTCGTATGGTGGATTATATGCTTCGATGTGTTTAAATGATGTGTAGATAATCATCCATGCTTAAATATGTTAAACATAGACTAAGGTTGCATGCTCGTATGTTAGGGTGCGTTAGAATGCGTTAAACACGACAAACTGGAAAACTAGACAAACATGGACTCTGGTTCGACCACTTCGAATGGTCGAAGGAGGAAAATTGTTTGGTTCGACCCTTTGTAAATGGGCGAACCTGGGATATGGAATTGAAAGAATTCCCTTCGACCAGGACAGGGCTCATTCGACCCTGTGAAAGGGTCGAAGGAGAGCACATTCGCCCAGGTAAAAGGGGCGAATGTGGACATAGTATAAATACCACACTTTGTCATTTTTCACCATTTCACAAACCCTAAACGCCTCAAAACACTCTCTAGCAACTTTAAACATTGGGGAAGGAGTTTTTGCCCTTGTTTTCTATAATCTAACCTACAAACATCTTCTACACAAAGATCTAAGGTGTGTTCTTCATTCTAAATCATTTTTTAGGCATTTCAATTCGTTTTCATTAAACCCCAAGAGTCCAGATCTGATTCAAACATGTTTTCATGAATAAAAACCTTCCTAATATCTTTCTAAACAAAACCTATTCATAAACAATGAGTTTTCATACAAAATAACATGTGTTAATGGTGTTTTATGTGATGTTATGTATTGTTTGATGATTGATTGCTGTATAGATGATATAACAATGATCTAGGACTGTTATTGATGATGTTTTATGATCGAGATAGGTTACAATTGATTATTGATGATGTTATGTTCATTTTGGGGTTTTGGGTTAGATCTAGGGCTTGTTCATGATGATAGTGATGAGGATGGGATTGGGGGTTTATTGTCCATGATAATCTGAGCATATTAAGTTGATTATAGATTGATTTCATAAAGTTTCCTAATTGGGTAAAGATTGCATGCATGATGATGTGACATCTCCATAATTTACTATTTTGGGAAACTTGTAAAACGACTAGATTTTGGTATAAAATCGGTAGGGTTTTGTAGGGATAAGTTATCCATGCTTGACTGCTGTGTTTGATGATGTTTCGAGTCATTTTGAATGTGTTTGAAGCGTTTTTAGGAAAATTTGCACAACAGGGGCGAACCTGGCCTCCTTCGACCGATCGAAGGTGCGAAGGAGGGACTCCAGGGTCGAACCTGGTTATTGAATGGTCGAACGTATTACAAATGGGCAAAGGTAGCCACATTCGACCATTTAAAGCCTCCTTCGATCGCTTAAAACTACATTCGACCCCACGATTACTAAAATGAGATTTTTGATTGCAAACTAAGTGTTTTATGCTTGAAACCTATGTGTTAAACTTATGTGCATGCCTAATTGATGTAATGGGTCACCAACGGGATGTCGGGTCGGTCTGGGATATCCGGTTAACGTTTAAACACACTTTTTAACCCACGTAGTCAAGATCTGGACAATCGGGGACTAGTTAGCCTTCGGGTTAGTAGTCATCACACTTATGTAAACTCATTGATAGGTTGTCACTAGTTGGGATTATCATACACGAGTTGGATTTCTAATTATCAGAAGACACACTCTAAGGTGAGTTTCACGGCCCCTCTTTTATACTCTTTTCTCTCGGGGGAGAAGCATGCCACACGTTTTAGCAATGCAACGTTTACGATTTGAAAACGCAACTTTTATGAAACTTACCACTTTTGGAAACATAACGCTTTTGAATCGCAACGCTTTTGAAACACGACGCTTTTGAAACACAACACTTTTAGAAATATGACGCCTTTGGGAATGTGACTCTTTTGAGAAACGTGACACGTTTGGCACTTGGCATATTTAGACATTAGCACTTGACACTTTTAAACATTGATGTTTGGCATTTGACACTTGACGCTTGGCACTTACTTACTATACGACGAAACCGAAGTCCCTATTGAAATTATGAATGTGCGGGGCACAACGGGGGAAATGTGGATAGATCTATCGGGTGTGACGAACCCCACTCGACGGCTTGGAGGGTCGGGCGGGTGCATATTGTCTCTACTTGACACTTGACACTTGACACATGGGCAGCAACTTGAGCAACGTTTGTCAGTAATGGTTTTAGCAACATAGTCGTAGTAGTAAGGGAACGTTTGTTATTTACTTGGAACTTTTGCACACTTGGCACTTTATGAGAATTCGCTTCACACATGAAAACGTTTACGAACTAAAAACCTGTGAACTCACCAGCATTATATGTTGACATCTTTTTGGCATGTTTTCTCAGGTGCTAAGGTAGCCACTTTGAGTATAGGCGCACGGAGTCTCACGGAGTCTAGGGATCATATGCATATTTTGTTAAACCTTTCAGACTTTGAGTTTTACTTTTAAGTTGTAATAATACATTTTGCTTCCGCTGTGTTAGAACGGTTTCGAAACGCAATGGTAGTTTACGTTGTTTTCTTATCATATAGATGTCGTTTATTGTGACCGTTGACTTGGATCCTGGTGTGTCACGCGCCTCGCGGTAAAACCCCGCACGTGGAAATTTGAGGGTGTGACACTTTTTATTATTTAATATATAAAATTACAATACAGAAGGTTTAATTGTAACTAATAATACAAATATTTTGTGTAATTGTATATTTGTATTCTTTATTTTGTTCTTTTAAACACTGGTATCTTTGTTCTAGTCACTTAAGTACATTAACAGAAATGGAAGATTTTTATTTCCAATCGAGTTGTTTTTGGAAGAAATTATTTTAATCATTACTTCGATATGTTTTTATTAGCATGAGTACGGTTTATTTTATTTCCTAGTATTAATACAATGTTTCTTGATTAACAAGTTGGTTTGATTTTCGTATAAATTGATGACTTAGTGTTATTTTTTTAATGCATCTTGAATATAATAACCACATCCATTAACCATCTGATCGTTCCACTTCTCACACCAGCAAAGAATGGCTTCAACGAGTGTTTAAACTAATTATACACATGTGCGTAAAAAATCGTAAAATCCAATATGTTAAATAATAGAAAATAGGTGGTATTTTAAAATCAAATTTAATACCTAATTGAAGAAATAATGATTTAAAATTTAACTTAACAAAATTTATAAGTGTCATGTCAATGTTCATTTTTTACATACATGTCTTGAAGACTGTATAGGTTAACAAATTATATTATATTATATTTTATTATATTAGTACAGCACACGAGTTTATTAATCCATGCAATGTATGTATTTTTAAAGCATAATTTTTTTTTATCTCTAACTAAAACAGTATTAAATTTATCAACCCGTGTTAGTGGAAGATACAGAGGTTTTGGTTGTTGCAATGTCATCAGTCGAAGAAGTCGAGGAAGTTGTTCGGAAATTCAACTGATATGTAAGTTTGTATAGATTTTGCTTAGGATATAGAAAGTTGTAAGTTTTATCACTTTCAAGATTGTTTAGATTTCGCATTTGTTTTGAGATTTTTAAAACTTATAGGAGCCTGATTGGAGAGAACTGAAAGGTAAATGCAGGTTCACCACCACCACCTTGGTAGGAATTATAGTGTGTAAGTTCAATATTCTTAAGTGCTGTGAGATTTTATTTCATAAGTTGACGTAAATGAACTTTTTCTAATTCGTGAACCTCATGTGAGATAACCAGAGATTTGGTGGAAATCGGCAAAGAATTGAAATGGACTAAAAGGAAAAAAAAAAAAAAAAAAAGATTATACAAGCTATCTTCATAGTGGCATGTTGATGCATTTGAGAGGCGAGAAAAAAAAAAGATATTTAGAAGTAAAAGCTCTTCAGGAAGATACGTATTTTCAAGCATCAAAAGGGTGTCGTTTTTTTTGTTAAAACATCGAACTATGTATATGTCTCTTGTTTGGGAAGAATGGGTTAAGACCCCCATGTATATGTTGTATGTTTGTTCAGCGGCCTCGTTTGTAGGCCGACCGTTGTTTGAATGAAAGTAAATTTTCAAAACAAAAAACATATTTAAGTTCAATACACCATCTATTATTAGTGTAAATTAAGTTTTTATAATCTGTGAACCAGTGTAAATTATGTTTTTCTAATCCGTGAACCTCATATGAGATAACCTAGTATAACATATGTAATTTTATTAATTGCGGATAAATGAGTATGAGACTGATTTCCATATCACACAATAACAAACTTGTCAAAAACCGATGGGAATCTTTATAATTAACATCATAACCGTACCTAATTTTGAATTTGACAAACAGACTTTTCTAACATGTATTTAGAAGAGGGGAGCTTCGATCGCTAGCAATGTGTATGAATGAAAGAAATTTGCTATCATTGAATACAAAAACAATGTTATCATCTAAAAACCATAATGCCTCTACCACTTTATTGCATGTTTTGACTTTTGTTTTTCGGTGGAAGAAAGTACTAGTTGAGAATGCATTTATATTTTTACAGTTTATTGCATCTTTTTTTTTTAAAGTATAACCTACGTCAAGTGTTTGGATAAATGAATAAAATAATAACTACTTGTTTATTTTATACTAAAATAAACATTTCTTTTGTAAAACCTAGCGAACGTGGTCATTTTTATAGTGTCTATATATTCAATCTCAATAACTCTTTACTATGTCAGCAAATGATTGTAGGTTGGTCACTTTTAAAAAAAGTTTAAGCATGCTTACAATATCATATAATTATGCTATTGCTTATGATATCACACGACTTTGTCATAAGATAAGTGGAATAAATTTTCAACCCAATGGGACCTCGTTTCACCATCTTTTCATCATTGCACTCTTCATGTGTCCTAAAACAGTGTACAATGATATATTATCGTTGCTCACGGGTTCCTCATTTGGGATTGTGACATATATGATTATTTTAGTGGTTAACAGTTATTTAGAGATCCGTCGGCAATGCCTGTCTGATTCTTCCTAGTGGATAATCTCGTTTGCAATAGACTACCGACGGATCACAGATGTAACTTCTCTCATTTGCCACCCACCGCCGCGGACCATCGCCACCTACCGACCATTTCCACAACCTATCGTCGTGCCACGAACAACCACCACCTCCACCGACCATCACCACCACCGATTACCGCCACTCACCGTCGTCGTCACCGCCACCACCGACTGGCACTGACCACCGCCAACACCCTTGCCACCGCCCACCACCTACATCCGACTTTATCCATTCGTCTTTTCTACCTACTAAATAATATATAGTAATGATTCATTTCGTTCTCATATTATAAATAAACAAGACCATGAAATAGTAATGATTCATTTTATTCCTTTGTCTATTCCATTGTCTCACCTATTCTTTTACCTCATACCAAGTAGAAATATTTTTACCATTCTCTCATCACTTAAGTGGAGAACATGAGACATGCGTTTAGTACGTAATGGAGTTAAGTTGGTAATCATTTTTTTTTTTCATTAAGTGATTGCATGATGTATATATTTTTAAAATCTTTAGAACGTGTGGATCAAGTGACAACACATGCTTAAGAACCCATAAGACTAGGTTTGATATGACATACCGCCAAGGGTGTTTCCAAGTAAGAATCGTTAAGACTTCCTATAATTCAAAAGATCTTATCCTCCTCTCAGCATGGGGGCACAGTGACCAGATATCGAACCTCGCTGTCTCAGGAAGTTGTTATAATTGTGGTTTTTACTCAATTTCTTTCTCAGCCTCACATTTAATCCAGCTAGCGTTTGGCAACTGAGCCAAGGATCATTTATAAACATATACATTTTTTTAATGGCTAAACTTACACAACATTATGATCATTTATATTTTTATTTTTGAACGGCTATACACACCATGAGGATTGAACCATTGATCTCCTACACATTTGTAGTATTATCTACACATGTGTAGGTTATTATTACGTTTTTTGAACGGCTAAACCCCCAACGAAAAGTAGTTTCACTATTCATTATGTTTATAAGAGGTTAAGGTATCAATCCTTATAGCGTGCAAGTTTGGCTGTTAAAAAACAAATAAAATTTTGGTTGGCCTAGGATCCAAGTTACTTTTTAACGGATCGGATTTTTCCCCAAATTTATATTAGCTGAACGTGTGATTTTTTCTTTTTTTGGTGGGATCACATAACAAATAAATAATGATAACTTGTTATTGCTATAAGAGTTGCAACGAGATTTGTGTGCTAACCATGACCACCATAATGTAATATCTATTTTAATACCCACTTAGAAAGAAGAAATAAAGTACCCAATTAAATTTGATACACATAATTACTTTCATAATTACTTTCTCTTTATTATTATTAGTTTTTTTCAAATGCAACATGTTTTTTTTGAAAGGCGAATTTCTTGCTCCTTGTGAGGCTTGAACTCAAGACCTCACACTTTTAGTGTATTAATAGGCTTTGACTTATCATTAGACCACCAACCCCAATGATTTCAAATGCAACATGTGTAGATTGATCTCCATCTAGGTTCAAAAATCTTGGGGCCTAGCGTTAAAAAATGTCTGGATCATTTAACAAACCTTAATATATAATTAATAACCGTGGGGTGGTTTAACGTCTTGCATACTCTATATTTTTTTTAACTGCTAATTTTTTAAACATCTTTCTTTATACTTTTTGCATCCTTTTACACATTTTTTGCATACTTTTGGAGTTGAACTTCCAACCTTATTCAAAAGATAATTTCCTCTCTACCACCAGACTTTAACCTAAGTGGCCTTGCATTTCCTATATACTAGGTCTGCCTTTGATTCCATTTACAACTGTTAATGGCTAAAGAAACTGATCATCATGGTGAGGCTAGCCAAAATATTTCGGTTTGATGGTTTGAGCCGGTTTTTTTTTTTTCTTTTTTTTTTAAATGTTAGGTTTGTATTATATATTTTATCATACACCTTTCGTTTGTTAGTTTTAACATGTCTATTTGTATATGCTTTGGACGCCGAATAACCCCAAGCCATTTAATAATGTGACGGTTAAACAAAGCCAAACCATTTCACATAGCATAATAGGGCCTGCCTCTTCTTCTGTGGGACCCTTCACCCTTCTAGGTGCAAATGAGTCGAGCCGTTCGAGCTTAGCTCTTTTATTATTTATTAGTTAATATATTAATTAAAAATAATATAAATAATAGTTTGTTTAAGCTTGTGAGCTGAATAAGTGAAGCTTGAGGTCGGGCTCGTTTACTAAACATCTTTAAATGATGCGTAAATATTATTAGCTATTAAAAAAACTAATATTATACTTAGCTCGATAAGGCTCGGCGAGCCTAACGAGTTTCGTAAGCCATGCACATGCTCAGACTCGATAAATAAACGACCTTTGTTTTAGACTCAAGCTCGATAAGGCTTGGTTTGTTTCAAGCTTTTTACCGAGCCTAGCTCGAGTAGCTCGCGAGCGGCTCGGCTCGTTTGCACCCCTAGTCCGTTGCATTGCTCACCAACAGTGGCCGATTTAATTTCTTGAACCATGCATTAAATATCACACACATCACATCTTTCTTAATTTATATTTATATATATTTTACTAATTTGGTCGAGTGAAACCATTACACACTTTCGATAGAAAACGAGTAAGAGTTCTCATCTACATGACAGTTAAATTTTTATTTTTTAGATAAACCACTACACATAGTCTAGTCTAGAGGTTTCAAGAAAGATTTGCCTAACTATATCTGAAATCACAATATGTAAACTCTTTATTGAAACATATAACAATCACAAAGAAGACAACCCACTCACACAAGAACACAAACAAAAGTAGTACACACTACACAGTGCATGGAGTAACTTATTCTAGCACTTTGGAATCGGAACGCGGCAGGTGTTGGCGACCTTCTTAGCATTAGGAGATGAAACATACGCCTTTAGGCTTGGGTTCTTCATGTACTGGCAAAGACATGGTCGCTGCTCTTTTATCTTTGCGCAGCACTGCGGTGTTGGTGGCGACGAAGATGAGATGGCGGACGCACATGGCGCCAGCTGCGTAACCTGGCATGTCACTGCCATCGTGGCTTGCGATCCAGCCAAGATCATCACCACAATTGCTACAGCACATAGTGATGTGTATGTGAGTGACCTCATATTTCACTATGATGAGTGTGTGTTTGTGTTTGTGTTTGTGTTGGTGTTTGGTTTGTTTTAGTTAGGGAACTCTAGCCTGAATTTATAGAGGAAAATTTTATTAAGGAACTATTTTTATAATTACATTATTGTAGCCATATGCCCACGAGAGCACCGCTTCTGTGTTGTGTACAGGGGCGGATTTATAGTCAATTCTCCGGGATCTCGGGAACTCATTCGGTTTATAATTTTTAGTGTAAATGTATATAGAAAAAAAAAGGAACCCATAAGAAAATTATCAAAGGAACCCATTACAAAAAATTGTAGGTGCTTTAGTGTTAACACCCATCTTAAACTTACCCAAGATACCAGGTTTGATTCCTGTTCAACACGTATAATTTTTTTTGTTTCCAGTATTTTTTTTTTATTTAAAACTAAAAAACCCTAGTCAACTCTTGCCTCTCCTCCTCCTTCCAAACAAACAACAGACAATTACAAACACACAACACAGACACGTGAGAGAGTTTCTCAAATCTCAATCCTCCTTCCAATTTCCAAACAAAAAAACACAGCCCCCTCCTCAGATCTCCGCCACTAGTCCTACCCTCCTCCTCCTCCTCCAGTCAGCAGCCTGCCGGCTCCTCTGCTGCCGCCCCTCCGCCTCCTCCAGCCTGCATGCTCCTCTCCTTGGCTTTGTAAGTCTATTGATGTTAATCATGTTATTAGGCGATAGTTTATTGATGTTATTGGGCGATTAATTAGGTGATGAAATTTGATGTTTCTTACAGAAACATTTTTACAATGTTTACAATGTTATTAGGCGATAGTTTATTGATGTTATTAGGTAGTTTACAATGTTATTAGGCGATAGTTTATTGATAGTTTATTAATTGTTACAATATATGAATACTTGAGTGTGAAATGTATTTTAAAATTTCTACTACTTAATCGCTATTTACGAAATAGCGGGAGCTATTTTTATCGCTGTCGTTACGTAGCATATTAGTAGCCCGTCGCTATGTTGTGTCAAACCGGCCCGACCCGAACCGTTAAACTAGCCCAAACCTATGAACAGGCCGTTTTTTTATGTTCGGTCATATGAAACCAGAACACCTAAAAAGGGAACCCAGTGAAAAAAATTCTTGGATCCGCCACTGGTTGTGTATATTAAATTAAAAATTAAACTTGGACAACGCATCCTTACATGACACGAAAAATAAACAGGCTGACACGACGAGCTAATTAAACAGGTTAATCCGAACACAACCCGTTTAAATTATTGATCAAATCGAACATGGCCCGTTTAGTAAGTTTTTTGAACGGCCAACTAAGAACGCACGGGATCTCCGTACGCAGCACCCATTGGCGAAAGGTAGCTCCATCAGGCGGCCCAACCCGCACAGACGGAGCCCTAAGCCCACCCTTCTACTGTTCCAGGGAAAACCCGGCACATAAACCCGCCCGAAGACACCGCGGCAACGAACCTATGAAACCTGGAGGGATCCGAAGTCGAACCCATGACCACAAGGATACAGCGTCTCTACCTCACTTCCCTGTACCAGGTTTGATTCCTGTCCCACACGTATATTTTTTTTTTTGTTTCCAGTTTTTTTTATTTAAAACTACAAAACCCTAGTCAACTCTTGACCTCTCCTCCTCCTTCCAAAACAAACAACAGACAATTACAAACACACAACACAGACACGTGAGAGAGCTTCTCAAATCTCAATCCTCCTTCCAATTTCCAAACAAAAAAACATAGCCCCCTCCTCAGATCTCCGCGGCTAGTCCTACCCTCCTCCTCCAGCCAACAGCCTTCCGGCTTCTCTGCTGCCGCCCCTCTGCCTCCTCCAGCCTGTCGGCTCCTCTCCTTGGCTTTGTAAGTTTATTGATGTTAATCATGTTATTAGGCGATAGTTTATTGATGTTATCTGGTGATTAATTAGGTGATGAAATTTGATGTTTCTTACAGAAACATTTTTACAATGTTTACAATGTTATTAGGCGATAGTTTAATGATGTTATTAGGTGATAGTTTACAATGTTATTAGGCGATAGTTTATTGATAGTTAATTAATTGTTACAATATATGAATACTTGAGTGTGAAATGTATTTTAAAATTTCTTCTACTTAATCGCTATTTACGAAATAGCGAGAGCTATTTTTATCGCTATCGTTACGTAACATATCAGTAGCCCGTCGCTATGTTGTGTCAAACCGGCCCGACCCGAACCGTTAATCTGGCCCGAACCTATGAACAGGCCGGTTTTTTTATGTTCGGTCATATGAAACCAGAACACCTAAAAAGGGAACCCAACGAAAAAAATTCTTGGATCCGCCACTGGTTGTGTATATTAAATTAAAAATAAAACTTGGACAACGCATCCTTACATGACACGAAAAATAAACAGGCTGACATGACTAGCTAATTAAACAGGTTAATCCGAACACAACCCGTTTAAATTATTGATCAAATCGAACATGGCCCGTTTAGTAAGTTTTTTGAATGGCCAACTAAGAACGCACGGGATCTCCGTACGCAGCACCCATTGGCGAAAGGTTGCTCCATCAGGCGGCCCAACCCGCACAGACGGAGCCCTGAGCCCACCCGTCTCCTGTTCCCGGGAAAACCCGGCACGTAAACCCGCCCGAAGACACGACGGCAACGAACCTATAAAACCTGGAGGGATCCGAAGTCGAACCACAAGGATCCAGCGTCTCTGCCTCACTTCCCTGTACCAGGTTTGATTCTTGTCCCACACATATAATTTTTTTTGTTTCCAGTTTTTTTTATTTAAAACTACAAAACCCTAGTCAACTCTTGACCTCTCCTCCTCCTTCCAAACAAACAACAGACAATTATAAACACACAACACAGACACGTGAGAGAGCTTCTCAAATCTCAAGCCTCCTTCCAATTTTCAAACAAAAAAACATAGCCCCCTCCTCAGATCTCCGCGGCTAGTCCTACCCTCCTCCTCCAGCCAGCAGCCTGCCGGCTCCTCTGTTGCCGCCCCTCCGCCACCTCCAGCCTGCCGGCTCCTCTCCTTGGCTTTGTAAGTTTATTGATGTTAATCATGTTATTAGGCGATAGTTTATTGATGTTATCTGGTGATTAATTAGGTGATGAAAGTTGACGTTTCTTACAGAAACATTTTACAATGTTTACAATGTTATTAGGCGATAGTTTATTGATGTTATTAGGTAATAGTTTACAATGTTATTAGGTGATAGTTTATTGATAGTTTATTAATTGTTACAATATATGAATACTTGAGTGTGAAATGTATTTTAAAATTTCTACTACTTAATCGCTATTAACGAAATAGCGGGAGCTATTTTTATCGCTATCGTTACGTAGCATATTAGTAGCCCGTCGCTATGTTGTGTCAAACCGGCCCGACCCGGACCGTTAAACTGGCCCAAACCTATGAACAGGCCGGTTTTTTTATGTTCGGTCATATGAAACCAGAACACCTAAAAAGGGAACCCAGCGAAAAAAATTCCTCGATCCGCCACTGGTTGTGTATATTAAATTAAAAATAAAACTTGGACAACGCATCCTTACATGACACAAAAAATAAACAGGCTGACACGACTAGCTAATTAAACAGGTTAATCCAAACACAACCCGTTTAAATTATTGATCAAATCGAACATGGCCCGTTTAGTAAGTTTTTTGAACGGCCAACTAAGAACGCACGGGATCTCCGTACGCAGCACCCATTGGCAATGTAACATTACGCAATTAATACTTGTACGTTACACGTTCATCATAATAAAACGTCAAGTTTTCATATTTATATTCGCATTTATTTATTTTGTCGCGATTATGGAACCCTAATATGATATATATATTATAATATATTATGTGTGTGTTGGATTGTTTAACAATCAAAAAAATAATAAAAACCTGCTCTGGCCGGGGTTCGAACCCGAGCCAGAGCCACACATGCACACATACATAACCAACTGGGCTGGGCCATCACCTTGTTTAAACCCGGACGCGTATTATATTTATACACACATCAAAACTCCCACAGTTGACAAGGAAAGTCAACTGTGGGATATCTTGGTGATCAATCCATCAATTAACGAGTGATTAAGCTATCTTTGGTAAATTCGTGTATTGACCGGCCCAATCCAACACGTTTACACGTCAATAACACATCAATTGTTGACTTTTTATTCAATTTGACGCGTATGTATTCAATTATAAGTCAAACCTTCCAATTAACCCTAACCCTAATCATCAGTATAAATTGATGGTCTGCGAAGCTTAACAAATCGCTCACAACTCTCTCTCAATCTCTATTTCTCTCTAATTCACTCAGATTATTGCAATTTTGTTCGTGGTTTGACTTTCTCATTGACCCGTCTATTAACATCAATCCATCACTGTGAGTCCTCGTTTTTTTGTGGGTTATATTCATCGGCAATCAGGCAACCAAAGCCCTAACATTAATCGGGCTATAGTTGCCTGAATCATTCAATTGTAATTCTAGGGTTCGTTGTGATTTGAATTGGGGATAAACCTGTATTAGCGTAGTGTATTTAATTATTTTGAAACCAGAAATCTCACAACCACCGGCCTAGGCCAAGTGGTTGTGACCCTGGTTCTTCACTGAGGTCACCCGGGTTCGAGTCCCGGCTCTGACCGGTTTTTGTTCTTTTCTTTTCTTTTCTTTTTTTAAAACAAACAATTACATTATATATATATATATATTAAATCCTTTTAATCTTTTAAATTCTTTTTAAAATACCAAAACTATTTTATAAATTCTAAAAAAATTATAATTGTTTAATCTGATATAAAAGTTTTATTTGTAATTTTTATTTTTCAGAAATTCATTTATTTAATAATTATAATAATTAAATCATTTTTATACTATTATATTTATAAAAATCCATTATTATATCAAAACAGTATTATTAAATTCCCCAAAAATTATCCTAACTTTTTATAAAGTTAAACTTTACTGAAATAAATTTTAATTCAGTAAAATCATTTATTTTATATTTTTAATCAATTTTTGTTAGATTTAATCATAATTAATTCATAATAAATCCAATTTTCATCATTTTTGCACCAAAATTTTATACAAATTATTTTTAATCATTTAGAACAGAAATATGATTTTTAAAATAAGAATTCCTTAATTTTAGTATTTTTGAATATTAAAGTTAATAATTGGCTATTTATAAATAAATAGATTTAAAAATCTATTTTAAATGAAATAATTTTATAAAAATTATTTTATTGCTTCAAACACTTTAATGTGCTCACTCAAAATTCAAATTTTATAAAAAGACTATCTTTCATTAATTATCCAATTTTCCTTTATTAATTAAACATTTTAATTTAAATTTCAACAATTAATTATCCCCAAATCGAAACCCTAGGATACACATATTAGTTAATTAGACATAGACTTATTATATATTACCTTATTATAGGGTGATATTTGGAATCACTTTGGGCAACACAATTATTTCATATTTCCAACAAGTTTAACATTTGCTAAGGTGAGTTTACATAGCCCCTTTTATTTATCACCATTTTTGGGGTGAAACATGTTATAACATTTTCATTGCAATTCAATCATCAATGCGTCTATGTGTTTTCTATGTTGCATTATGTCTTGAGCATGATTAGAGTAAGCACCATTCTAGCATAATCATTAACATTGATCAGCCGACGGTATACATTGATAGATCTATTGGACTGACAATCCCACCCGGATACGTGCCTCCTACAAAGGTTACGTGGATGTTTGTTATCGCATAACATATTCATTGGGACCATAAGTGTATGGTATGTATCATTTTATAACAGTCAACAGGGTTGATTATGCACTCGATTTATTTCTAATATGTTCTCACACATGGGCTAGATTAACAAGACACATGAATTGCACAACATTTTATTCATTTTATCATCAAAAACCTATGTAATTCTCACCAACTTATGTTGACCCAAAATACTTTCAAAATTAACATGTTTCAGGTAACAATGAAACTGAGGCTTGAGTTAGCATGAGGATTTATCTTGAAGTTTATTTGAAGTTATTGAAGTTGCTATTTGATGTTATGTATTTGAATTCTTAGACATTATTTCACATTTTGGATATTATGTTTGAATAAATTATTTAAAATTTATATTATACCTTGTGCTACTGAAAACAATCATCAATACGTGGCACCCCGATGTTTCCGCCATCGGTTGGGGTGTTACAGATTGGTATCAGAGCCTTGGTTATAGGGAATTAGGTTATTAGAAATAATCTAGACTATAACCTTAGGGACTAAAACAGTACTTGCTTCTCCTACTTGTAACCCTAATTGCTTCCCTAATCCTATCCTTATCCTATGCCTTACAACCCTAAACCTACATGTGACTACTCTTAATTGTCTGCTGCAATCCTGATCCACCATTAGATTTATAGGACAAAATCCTCAGGTTTAACCTGAACCCCCTTGAGATCTCGTCGAAGTTCTAGATTTTAATAACGAACACGTGCAATCTGGAAGGGTGAACGCCTGTATTCTGAGTCTTCTGTCTAGGCTGGCATTGCGCATATATCCCAATCAGACGAGGGACCCGGATGCCTACCTGGGAATTCTCGGGATGAGTGTTCACTTATAGGCTAAAGCATGTCTTCATATGTTATTAGAATTTAGAATCTTTGATAAGTCAACGTTTTCGTTTATTCGTTTTAATTAATGAATAAATGATTACATTCCTTATATAAACTCTCATTCATTTCATTGTGTCTATTACAGATCATGCCTCCTCGTCGCAGCACTCGCAACAACAATGGTGAGAACCACGAAGAAGGTGGTGATAACCATAACCACAACCATGACCAAGCTCCTAACCACAACAACAATGGGGTCGATGCTCAACTGGCTGCGATCATTTCTCAACAAATGGCGCAGCAAATCGCAACTCTGGTTCCCAACTTACTTGCTCAGGTCATCCAATTGAATGGGAATGGTCACAACAACGGGAACGGGAATGGCAATGGCAATGGCAATGGACCCCAAGCTTGCACCCTTAAACATTTCAACTCTTGCAACCCTCCAAAGTTCAGCGGTGAGGAAGGAGCTACTGGACTTCTCCAATGGTTTGAGGGTATTGAAAATACCTTCATCAACAGTGAGTGCCCCAACAATTTCAAGGTTCGTTACGCCATGAGTGTTCTCCATAAACGAGCACTCACATGGTGGAATGAAGAAAAGCGTACTCGTGGGGCCGAGGTTGCTCTTGCTATGACATGGGACCAGGTCAAAGAGATCATGAAGGAGGAGTTCTGTCCTCGCAATGAAGTTAAAAAGCTTGAGGATGAGTTCCACACCTTGGCTCAAGATAGTGGGGAAAATCTTGCCTACAACACCCGCTTTCATGAGCTTAGCTTATTGTTGCCACACAAGGTTACTCCTCTGCCGGTAGCCATCGAGAAGTACATCGGTGGTCTGCCCATGCAAATCCAGGACACTGTTTGGGGTAGAAATCCTGCAACCCTGGAAGAGGCCAAACGTCTAGCGGCCACTCTTACTGATAATCATGTGAAGAACGGTACTCTAGTTCGCAAGGGCACTAAGAAGACTGTTGCCAAAGATACTCCACAGCCTGCAATTGAAGTCAAGCCTGAGACCTCAAGCAACAAAAAGCGCAAGGCTAGAAACTATATGGTTGCTGCTACTCCACCTGCTGCCCAAAACCCAGCCAAGAAACCATACACCGGACCTCACCCTTTGTGCAACACTTGTAAGTACCACCATCCCACACAGGTGCCATGTCGATTTTGTACTAAGTGTCAAAGATATGGTCACCTGGTGAACGTCTGTCGATCTCCTGCTGCCCAAGACAACAACAACCCAGCTCCCAACCAACAAAACAACAGGCCTACTCGTGGTCAATGCTACGAGTGTGGTAACCCTAATCACTACATCAACAACTGCCCTAACCGTAACCGTAACCAAAACCAAAATCAAAACCAAAACCAAAACCAGAACCGCAACCAGAACCAAGGTGCTCGAGGTCGCGCCTACAATCTCAACGCTAACCAGGCTCGTGACAACAACGAAGTGGTGAATGGTACGTTTCTCATTAATAACCACTATGCATCCATATTATTTGATTCAGGAGCTGATAAGTCATTCGTGTCACTGAAGTTTGAACCTTTACTTAACTTACCCCACACTAATCTAGAAGACCCTTTTGTGGTAGAGGTAGCTAACGGGAAGTCTATTTCGATCGGTTCTATTATTCGTAACTGCTTGATGAATCTCGATGATCATACCTTCCCTATCGATCTCATTCCCATGCATCTTGGTAGTTTTGATGTTATAGTAGGCATGGACTGGTTGTCAACTCATCGTGCCGAAATTCTGTGCTTCGAAAAAGTCATACGCATTCCTCTCGAATCTGGTGAGATTTTGAAGATCTATGGTGAGAAACCCTGTGGTGAGCTTAAGCTTATGTCTTGTACTACTGCCCAAAAGTACTTACGAAAGGGGTATACAGCCTTCTTAGCTAACGTGATAGAGAAGAAGGACAAAGGCAAAAGTATCCAAGACATTCCTATTATTCGAGACTATCCTGAAGTCTTTCCAGAGGATTTACCTGGTTTGCCTCCTGCTCGACAAGTGGAGTTTCGTATTGATCTTGTTCCTGGTGCTAATCCTATTGCTAAAGCTCCTTATCGTCTTGCACCCTCTGAGATGCAAGAACTTGCTAGTCAATTACAGGAACTTTCTGATAAAGGGTTCATTCGCCCTAGTTCTTCTCCATGGGGAGCCCCTGTCTTATTCGTTAAAAAGAAGGATGGTTCTCTTCGGATGTGTATTGACTACCGTGAACTCAACAAACTCACCATCAAGAATCGTTATCCACTTCCTAGGATTGACGATCTCTTCGATCAACTTCAAGGAGCAACCCACTTCTCGAAGATTGATCTTCGTTCTGGTTATCATCAGCTTAGAGTCCACGATGAAGATATTCCCAAGACAGCTTTTCGCACTCGCTACGGTCACTATGAATTCATGGTTATGCCTTTTGGGTTGACCAATGCTCCCGCAGTATTTATGGATTTGATGAATCGGGTTTGTAGACCCTATCTTGACAAATTCGTGATCGTTTTCATCGATGATATTTTGATTTACTCTAAATCAAAATCCGATCACGAGCAACATCTTCACTCTATCTTGAGTCTCCTAAAGAAAGAACAACTGTACGCCAAGTTCTCCAAATGTGAATTTTGGCTTAAGGAAGTTCAATTTTTGGGACATATCATTGATATGAACGGAATTCATGTTGATCCTGCAAAAATCGAAGCTGTGAAGAATTGGAGTGTTCCTACCACTCCAACAGAAGTCCGTTCTTTTCTTGGGTTGGCTGGTTATTATCGTCGGTTCATCGCCAATTTCTCCAAGATCGCTGTTCCTCTCACTACCTTAACTCACAAGGGTAAACCCTATGAGTGGGGACCTAAGCAAGAGGAAGCATTTGAAACTCTTAAGCTGAAACTTTGTGAAGCTCCTGTCTTATCTCTACCTGATGGTAATGATGATTTCGTGGTCTACTGTGATGCATCAAACCAAGGTCTTGGTTGTGTTCTCATGCAACGAGGAAAGGTTATTGCTTATGCGTCTCGACAACTCAAGACTCACGAGAAAAATTATACCACCCATGATCTTGAATTGGGTGCTGTTGTCTTTGCACTCAAGATTTGGAGACATTATCTGTATGGGACCAAATGTGTGGTGTTCACGGACCACAAAAGTCTCCAACATGTCTTCGATCAAAAGAATCTTAACATGAGGCAGCGACGTTGGGTTGAATTACTTAACGACTATGATTGCGAAATTCGCTACCATCCTGGCAAGGCGAATGTTGTGGCTGACGCACTTAGTCGTAAAGAGCGTGTCAAACTCCAATGTGCGAGAGTTCGTACTGATCTTCAAGATCGCATTCTCCAGGCTCAACACACCTCAGTCACCCAAGGTAACATGTACGATGAAATGTCTTGTGGTGCTGAGACTCAACTTGAAACCAAACCCGATGGTCTCCTTTATTTCCTTAACCGACTGTGGATTCCCGACCGTGATGATCTTCGTACTTTTCTCATGAACGAGGCTCATAAGTCTCGTTATTCTATTCATCCTGGAGCTGACAAGATGTACCAAGATCTTCGTTATTCTTATTGGTGGCCTGGTATGAAGAAAGACATTGCTCTATTCGTTGCAAAATGCCTCACTTGTTCCAAGGTTAAGGCTGAACATCAACGACCATCTGGTATGCTTGAACAACCAGAGATTCCTGTCTGGAAATGGGAGAGCATAGCTATGGATTTCATCACCAAACTCCCTCGCACACCCAAAGGTTTTGACAGTATTTGGGTAATCGTCGATCGTTTGACCAAGTCAGCTCACTTTCTACCTATTCGTGAGAAGTATTCTGTGGAAAGGTTGGCAAAGATGTACGTAAGTGAAATCGTATGTCGTCACGGTATACCTTTGGACATTATTTCTGATCGCGATGGTCGTTTCACCTCTCACTTTTGGGGATCTCTACAAGATGCTTTGGGTACCAAGTTGAACCTGAGCACTGCTTATCACCCTCAAACGGATGGTCAGACTGAACGAACCATCCAGACACTTGAGGACATGCTCAGGGCATGTGTCATCGATTTTGGTGGCGCATGGGATTCTCATCTTCCTTTGGTTGAGTTTTCATACAACAACAGTTATCACGCCAGCATTAACATGGCTCCTTTTGAGGCACTCTATGGTCGGAAATGTCGTTCACCTGTCTGTTGGACTGAGGTTGGTGAAGCTCGTATTACTGGACCCGAACTGATCCAGGAAACCACAGACAAAATCCAGCTTATTCAGGATAATCTTCTCAAGGCTAGAAGTCGCCAAAAGAGTTATGCTGATAAACGTCGTAAACCCTTGGAATTTCAAGTTGGGGACCTTGTGCTACTTAAAGTATCCCCTTGGAAAGGAGTTATTCGTTTCGGTAGAAAGGGAAAACTAGCTCCTCGATACGTAGGCCCCTTCAAAATTCTTGAGAGAGTTGGAAAAGTGGCTTACAAGCTTGATCTTCCACCTGAGCTAAGCAATGTTCATCCGACCTTCCATGTTTCGAATCTCAAGAAATGCTTAGCAGATGAGAACCTACATGTTCCTCTTGAGGATGTGCAAATCGATGAAAGCATGCACATTATCGAGAAACCCGTCGAGATTGTTGACACTGGAGTCAAGAAACTCAAGCGCAGTCGTATTCCGATCGTTAAGGTTCGTTGGGAATCTAAACGAGGCCCAGAGTTCACTTGGGAACGTAAAGACCAGATGAAGTCGAAGTATCCGCATCTTTTTCCACCAGACTCTCCAACTCCAACTTCGGGACGAAGTTCCTAAAAGTAGGGGAGACTGTAACATTACGCAATTAATACTTGTACGTTACACGTTCATCATAATAAAACGTCAAGTTTTCATATTTATATTCGCATTTATTTATTTTGTCGCGATTATGGAACCCTAATATGATATATATATTATAATATATTATGTGTGTGTTGGATTGTTTAACAATCAAAAAAATAATAAAAACCTGCTCTGGCCGGGGTTCGAACCCGAGCCAGAGCCACACATGCACACATACATAACCAACTGGGCTGGGCCATCACCTTGTTTAAACCCGGACGCGTATTATATTTATACACACATCAAAACTCCCACAGTTGACAAGGAAAGTCAACTGTGGGATATCTTGGTGATCAATCCATCAATTAACGAGTGATTAAGCTATCTTTGGTAAATTCGTGTATTGACCGGCCCAATCCAACACGTTTACACGTCAATAACACATCAATTGTTGACTTTTTATTCAATTTGACGCGTATGTATTCAATTATAAGTCAAACCTTCCAATTAACCCTAACCCTAATCATCAGTATAAATTGATGGTCTGCGAAGCTTAACAAATCGCTCACAACTCTCTCTTAATCTCTATTTCTCTCTAATTCACTCAGATTATTGCAATTTTGTTCGTGGTTTGACTTTCTCATTGACCCGTCTATTAACATCAATCCATCACTGTGAGTCCTCGTTTTTTTGTGGGTTATATTCATCGGCAATCAGGCAACCAAAGCCCTAACATTAATCGGGCTATAGTTGCCTGAATCATTCAATTGTAATTCTAGGGTTCGTTGTGATTTGAATTGGGGATAAACCTGTATTAGCGTAGTGTATTTAATTATTTTGAAACCAGAAATCTCACAACCACCGGCCTAGGCCAAGTGGTTGTGACCCTGGTTCTTCACTGAGGTCACCCGGGTTCGAGTCCCGGCTCTGACCGGTTTTTGTTCTTTTCTTTTCTTTTCTTTTTTTAAAACAAACAATTACATTATATATATATATATTAAATCCTTTTAATCTTTTAAATTCTTTTTAAAATACCAAAACTATTTTATAAATTCTAAAAAAATTATAATTGTTTAATCTGATATAAAAGTTTTATTTGTAATTTTTATTTTTCAGAAATTCATTTATTTAATAATTATAATAATTAAATCATTTTTATACTATTATATTTATAAAAATCCATTATTATATCAAAACAGTATTATTAAATTCCCCAAAAATTATCCTAACTTTTTATAAAGTTAAACTTTACTGAAATAAATTTTAATTCAGTAAAATCATTTATTTTATATTTTTAATCAATTTTTGTTAGATTTAATCATAATTAATTCATAATAAATCCAATTTTCATCATTTTTGCACCAAAATTTTATACAAATTATTTTTAATCATTTAGAACAGAAATATGATTTTTAAAATAAGAATTCCTTAATTTTAGTATTTTTGAATATTAAAGTTAATAATTGGCTATTTATAAATAAATAGATTTAAAAATCTATTTTAAATGAAATAATTTTATAAAAATTATTTTATTGCTTCAAACACTTTAATGTGCTCACTCAAAATTCAAATTTTATAAAAAGACTATCTTTCATTAATTATCCAATTTTCCTTTATTAATTAAACATTTTAATTTAAATTTCAACAATTAATTATCCCCAAATCGAAACCCTAGGATACACATATTAGTTAATTAGACATAGACTTATTATATATTACCTTATTATAGGGTGATATTTGGAATCACTTTGGGCAACACAATTATTTCATATTTCCAACAAGTTTAACATTTGCTAAGGTGAGTTTACATAGCCCCTTTTATTTATCACCATTTTTGGGGTGAAACATGTTATAACATTTTCATTGCAATTCAATCATCAATGTGTCTATGTGTTTTCTATGTTGCATTATGTCTTGAGCATGATTAGAGTAAGCACCATTCTAGCATAATCATTAACATTGATCAGCCGACGGTATACATTGATAGATCTATTGGACTGACAATCCCACCCGGATACGTGCCTCCTACAAAGGTTACGTGGATGTTTGTTATCGCATAACATATTCATTGGGACCATAAGTGTATGGTATGTATCATTTTATAACAGTCAACAGGGTTGATTATGCACTCGATTTATTTCTAATATGTTCTCACATATGGGCTAGATTAACATGACACATGAATTGCACAACATTTTATTCATTTTATCATCAAAAACCTATGTAATTCTCACCAACTTATGTTGACCCAAAATACTTTCAAAATTAACATGTTTCAGGTAACAATGAAACTGAGGCTTGAGTTAGCATGAGGATTTATCTTGAAGTTTATTTGAAGTTATTGAAGTTGCTATTTGATGTTATGTATTTGAATTCTTAGACATTATTTCACATTTTGGATATTATGTTTGAATAAATTATTTAAAATTTATATTATACCTTGTGCTACTGAAAACAATCATCAATACGTGGCACCCCGATGTTTCCGCCATCGGTTGGGGTGTTACAGGCAAAAGGTTGCTCCATCAGGCGGCCCAACCCGCACGGACGGAGCCCCGAGCCCACCCGTCTCCTGTTCCTGGGAAAACCCGGCCCGTAAACCCACCCGAAGACACGACGGCAACGAACCCGTAAAACCTGGAGGGATCAGAAGTCGAACCCATGACCACAAGGATCAAGTGTCTCTCCCTCACTTCCCTGTACCATTCCACCTTAAGGAGGAAGATTGGCCTGTTTAATAAGTGGGTTGACATGTTAACTAGTTAACAACTTTTAAAAAATTAATACTTAGATTTCGTAAATGATAAAGTTCATATTTTAAATTTCAAAATTTCCCTCTGACTATAATTTAAAGTGAAATTAATTTTCCTTTCCAACGTTTTTATTATACTAGTTCTATATATCCATTCTCGAACCGAATATATTAAGGTTGATGGGTATGGTTGATGACCAAACCCATTTACTCATTATTCACATCATCTTCATCTCACCACTAAGGCTGCAAATAAACTGAATGAACACGAGCTTGTTTGTGTTTGTTTGTTAAGGAAATTATATGTTCACAAACAGTTACCGAACGAGATTTTCTGTTCGTGTTTGTTTGTTAAGAAAACACCCGTGTTCGTGTTCGTGTTCGTTTATTAATTGTGTTCATGAACGCTCACGAACACAATCGAATATTAATGAACACAAACAGGTGTGCGTGAATAAAAAGTGTTCATGAAGGGAAACAAACACAAATGGACATATATTAACTTCCAAATAAAATCGAATACATATATACTAAGAAATTAATTAGATCCACCCAAAATATAACCTAGTTATACAAATATACTTAACATAATAGTATAAGGTTATATTGGAAACCTTTGTTATAGTGAAAACCTTGGAAACTCTATCAAACTCTAACTTCCCGACTTTTTTTATGAAAATTTTAGGGTATGTAACATACATGATTTTAAGCATTTTGGGCCAAAAAAATCGAAAAAGCGTCGAGCCATTTTAAAAAAATAAAAAATAAAAACCGTCTTCGGGTAAAAAATGGGTAACACATGTTAGTTTGGCTTAACATGTGTTAGTCGAACTTTTATTTATTTAAAAAAAAATGTGGTCGGCGCTTTTTTGATTTTTTTGGCCCAAAATGCTTAAAATCATGTATATTACATGCCCTAATTTAAAAAAAAAAATTAGGAAGTCAGAGCTTCCAGAGTTTTCACTATAAGAGTAGCTTTCCACATTATCCTTACCCTAACATAATATCAGTAAACATAATAAAGTAGTGTCTAAAAATCTAAGTTCGTATCTTAAACTTGAAGTCTTTATTAATTTGTTATTTAAACTTGAACTCTTTATTAATTATTTATTTAATGATTATACTAAGACTGTCTGTTGTCGCTAGAGGTGAGCCATGGCTCTCTCCTCTAATATTGTGCCATGTAGGCGTCGATGTGGCACTGGCTTGCGACCGCGGCCTGGTAGCTTGATCTCGTTGTGGCTAGAGGTGAGCGGGTTATTTTTTTTACCAAATTAGTATATATAAAACCTAAATAAATATTTTATATATGACATTTTTTAAACATTTACATTAAAAAAAATAAATCCATCTTATAAAATAAATAATAAAACCCTATCTTCTTCTTCACGAGATCTCTTTGTCTTCTTCTTTCTTCCTCTTCCTCTATAACTCTTCTTTCACCACAATCTTCTTTTTCTTCCTTTCTTCCTCTCCTCTATAACTCATCTTCATCATCTTCCAACACAAAAAAAATACAGCAAAAATAAAAAAAATAGAATAAACCTGATTTCTCCTCGCTAGCCCGCGCGATCCGGCTCACGTCTACTCACTCGCGCAGTCGTTGACGGGTAGGTGTTGTGGTTCCAGCGATCCAAGTGGCTCAGAAACTCGTTCGCGCAGGCTCGGTCGCGCACCACAACAGACAGTCTAAAAGTAGGGTTTGTTGATTTTGTATAGCCATATACTTACCTCACATAAATTATTTACTTATTTTGGTAAAATAAATATAAATTAAAAACACGTTACCGAACATAAATGAACTTAAATGAACACGTTACCGAACATAAATGAACTTAATTGAACACGTTACCGAACGTTCACGAACATAAACAAACGAACACGACCTTTGTTCATGTTCATTCATTTATTAAACGAACGAACACAAATGAGGTTCCCGCCGAATAGTTCGTGAACTATTAGTTGAAAGTTCAGTTCGTTTGCAGCCCTACTCAGCACCTCCCAATTCATCCAATGAAGGGATATAGTGTCCCCCTTCTTAAATCTAGAGAGATGGAGAAACAAGAGACAACTTGTAAGGCCATACCCTCTACACCCAATATTAAAACATAATTGAGAGGAATGATGTACTTCAAATAAGACATTAAGTTAAATTTATACACTACCCATTACTCTCAAGGCATGTTTCAAAAACAGATAGAAATCAAGTTTTAAACAGACATCAGACCTAGTTTTCAAAGTCTAAACACAACGGAAATCATCATTAGTTGTACACAAAACATGTTATTGTACAACCCTTTACAAAAGACTTCCAAAATAAATGTGTTTGGTTTGGTTTGCTTGCTTGATCCTCCATCTGAGTGCCCCTTATACCTACAACCTGTTATACAAACAACACACAAGGTAAGTTATCTTAGAACATGTCTTAGAGCGATTAAAGAAGTCCATCCTCAGCATTCTCCAGGTGAACGGTCGTTCACCTTGACTAGTGTCTAGGTGAACGGTTGTTCACCCAAGCTAACGGTCGTTCAGTCATCACTAGACCTGGCAATTTCAACCCATCTAGTTGAGTTTGGGTTGTTTTGGGTTTAAAATTTGACCTTGTGGGTTAAAATGGGTTTAGTATAATTTTCAAGGGGGTTAGGATGGGTAATTTTAATTCTAGGAAATAAGTAAGTGGGTCAGGATGGATATGTCAAAAAAAATAAATGGGTCAGGATGGGTATTTTTAGATAATCATATACAAATTTGAATTAAAACTCACCCAACACCAAAAGTGTTGGTGCCTCATAGAAATCAATGCCACTAAAAACAAAAAATTATATCTTTTGAATTTGTTGATAACCCAGTCGGTTTGAAATCGTTCGGGTCGTTAACGGACGACCATGTCGAAACAACACGAATCATTAACGAGACCAACCTCATCGAAACGGTTCGAGTCGTTAGCAGGCTTAATCGAGTCAAAACGGTCTGGGTTGTTGACCGGCCCATTCGGTTCGAAATGGTCTGGTCGTTGACAGGCCCGGTCGGGTCGAAACGGTCCAGGTTGCAAACGGGATCGGTCGGGTCAAAACGGTCTGGGTCGCTACCGGGCCCGGCCGGGTCGAAACTGTCCGGGTCGATACGGGACGGGTCAAAACGGTCTGGGTTGTTACCGGCCCCGGTCGGGTCGAAACGGTCCGGGTCGTTACCGGGCCCAGTCGGGTTGAAACGGTCCGGGCCGCTACCGGTCCCGTCGGGTCAAAACGGCCCGGGTCGTTACAGGGCCCGACCAGGTCGAAACGGTCCGGGTCGCTGTCGGGCCCGGCCGGGTCGAAACAATCCGGGTCGCTACGGGATAAGTCAGGTTGAAACGATCAGGGTCGTTACCGGGCCCAGTCGGGTTGAAACGATCAGGGTCGTTACCGGGCCCGGTCGGGTCGAAACGGTCCGGGTCGTTACCGGGCCCGGTCGGGTAGAAACGGTCCGGGTCGCTGCCGGTCCCGTCGGGTCGAAACGGTCCGGTTCACTACCGGGCCCGGGCCAGTCGAAACGGTTCGGGTCGCTACCGGTCCCGTCGGGTCGAAACGGTCCGGGTCGCTACGGGACGGGTCAAGTCGAAACGGTCCGGGTCGAAACGGTCCGGGTCGCTACGGGACGGGTCAGATCGAAACAGTTCTGGTCGCTACCCGGCCTGGCCGGGTCGTAACGGTCCGGGTTATTTTCCAGCCCGATAGGGTCGAACCGGTCCGGTTCAAAATGAAATACTTCAGATCCCCTAAAATTTTATATTTAAGTTTTTTTTTGTTTTTTTTAAATTTGTTTTATTTACTTTTTAAATTTTTTATTGCTATTTTTTTTTTTAAATTTTAATTTATTTTAACGTGAACCTATCTTAATCCAAACCATCCATACCCAAACCCATCCGTACCCAAACCCATCCTGACCCAACCCATCCTAACCCATTTTTTTAATCTACCCATCTTGACCCATACCCATCCTAACCCAAACCCATCCTGACCCAACAACCAAACCCACCCAACCTACCCATTTTGCCACCCATAGTCATCACAGTGAGTCTCCAGGGTTTTTCTTCTCCAGCAAACGGTCGTTCGCTCAAGGCAAACAGCTGTTCGGATCGACTAATCAGGTTCTATATTTTTGTCAACCAAATTTCATGACTTCTTTGCATGATTCAATCATCCTAGACTTAGTCTAGAGCGATTCAATTACAAGCTATGCCTCGGGCTCTACAATCCACTTTAGGAATTGTCTATGCCTTGGTTTTACGCGTCTAATGCTCAACAAGCATGAGTTTGTCCATTTTGAGCCATTACAAGATCAAGATGATGACCACTATACCCATGGTCATATTTTGTCTAGTTTACAATAGAAATCTACCATGGTAGCTTATCTTGGACATTATCTTTGCCTCAATGGCTTCTAGGACTACAAACTACGGGTTACTACCTTAACTACCCATGTCTAATTCCCATTAATTCAAGTCTAACATGGAATCTAATCATTGTTCATGTTCATTCTCTATCATAGCATCATAACAATAACAATACAAGAAATTTGTAAATGAACTCGTACATATAATGTACCTTAAAGCTTCCCCTTTTGGTGAGTGTTCGTCTCGCTCTTAACCTCCTTGATTCCACTTGATTCGCCTATCCGAGCAAACCAAATTATCGTTAGAACCTATTATCATAGTTCCACGATATATACCATACAAGAATCCAAGTTATCGAATGTGCTTATCACCCAACAACTTATTAATCCGTATTTCATTTAAGCGTTTTATCAAACACTTGGTGCGCATATTTTGACTAGTGAATTCATAAGTCTAATTTCTAGTTTACAATCCTACATTTATCAAGAATTTCACCCAAACTCAAGTTGTTATCATAAGTTGGCAATATAAGTTCATTAACAAGCATTATATCCCAAATTTTAGTCAAGGCCTTGGGGGTTTTCATCAAGGGGTCGAACCCAACACCTTCCCATTATAGTTATTATGAGTTCATCCCCAATATTAACAATTAATGCTTAGGGTTAGATATTTGATAACCCTATACTCATACAAGCTAGTCTATTTCATAAATCAATGATTTCCTCAATAATGAGAATTATTATTAAGAACCCTACTTTTGGCAGTCATCACCAAATTAAAAGATTAAACATACCTTTTGTTCAGATTTTGATGGTGATTCGTTTTATGTAAACATGCAGCAGGTTCACCTTGATTTTTCCCTCTTGATTTTGAAGAAATCAGTGTTTTAGAGTGAGTATGTGTTTAGTATGAGTTTTGGTCGACTGAATTGTCTGGCCATCACCACCTTCTTATTTATTTATTTATTTTTTTTTGATAATATTCACAGTTCTAGTTTGCACACATGACATTTCTAGTCCTCAAGTTTTACAAATGTCTAATTGACCACCTTTTTATTCTAGACAATTCTTGGTGTTTAGCATATATATATGTACTAGTTTAGTACCCGTGTGATGCACGGGAAATCTAAATCATTTTTAATAGCATTAGCAAAGTCAATCATCTGTTGTAATTAATGTCTGTTTACTAATGTCTACTAAGGTCTGTTTCAGAGCAGTGTGCCCGTTAAGAAAATCTGTCTGAAACAGTTATTGCTTCAAACAACTGAACAACTATTTAAGACAGATCTCCTAAACAGACCCACTGCTTTGGAACATGTCTTAGTAAACAGACTTTGCTTGCAAATAGATGATTGACTTCTAAATTTGGTGTTTAGTAAACAGACCTTAGCAAAGTCTATTTACTTTCTCTATAATTGCGAACTAATTGTCTTAAAAAATGATATAGACTTCCCGCGTTTTCACATGGGATTGCACCTAGTATATATTAAAAGCGAGCTCTAACGGTATGCTGGAATATACATGTTATTCAAATATCACTAAATATTTCATTATGCACCATATTTTTTGTTTTAGTTTTGACATTCCCATCACTATCTAGTATAATAAGTACTTTCACTCTTGCCCTGCTCTTAACTCTTGACAATGCGACATAAAGTTGGCCATGTGAGAATATAGGGTCACATATTATCGCTAGGTGAAATCCCGCGTAGACACGCGGTTCAACAAATAACATTATTCTAAATGTTTTAACTTTAATATAATTTAAAATTAAATGTGCATACTTGATAGTTGAAACATTGACATATGAGAACATAAACAGACTCTACTAAGGTCTGTTCATCATCATCATCTTTTGAAGGCAACCACTGCTAAAGCTTCAACAGATATTCTTCATAGCAGACTATGTTTCTTCATCAGCAGATATTGTCTTCAACAGTCTTTACATAACAACAGACCTTTCTAAAAATCTTACATTACAACAGACTTTGGACTTTAGCAGATTTTAAGTAACTAATTCAAGATTATAACAAACTCACCGCTCTTCTCATTTGAACTCATATCGTGAAAACAAAACATACAATACTCTTAGATAATATGTAACAAAGAATCACTTCATTATAAATTTAATTTCATCTAGTATAGATATAGACAAAACCTTGACTTTTGAGCAGCGAGCTGGCCCAGCCATTGCAAGACTGCTGAGATGTACACGCGACCGAACCTTAATTTAATTCAATACAAAAAAAAAGAGCTCCAAATACTCTTGTAGTGATTGAATAATATGTTGTACAATAACTATCACTAACACACTCATGAATAATCCTTCCAAAAAATCTCACCAGAATTATCGAATAACAGTTGATTATCTAAAATATTTATAGTTAGTACCCCAAGGATTGATGCAACCGGCTACAAACACATGTCAATGGCCATATGACTTCAAACATAATTTCATTCATACTTAAAAGAACATTAATCATTTATTGATTCGCTATAACTAATAACTTACCTTGTTTGATTTAAACTAATGATAGGAAAATATGAACTTACAAGTTGCCATTATCGTCTCCAACTTAACACCAGTTCCCACCTTAAAGTAACCTAAAAAAAACAACAACAACAACAACAACAATAATAATAAAGTTAAAGAATCTGATGTTAAGTAAAGAACATAGTTTTGTTAATTAGAAACATAATCGCTTACGGATTTCTTCAGATGCGGATCATTTTTGAGCCTGTAACCAAGACGAATTGTATTAGATTTGGAGGATGAAATAGAGAGAGAGGATGACAAAAATAAAAGAAAGAAGATAAAATGATTGTGTTTTCTCTTTCCCTCTTTTTGTATAATAAAGGTTTGATTTTGAATTTTGAATTTGGAGCTTAAATTTGGAGCTCAAATTTGGAACTAATGTTGGAGCTCCCTCTATGCTTGACAATAGCCTTTGCATTTCAACAAATGTGGCCCACATATTATTTAATTGGTAAATATTAGTAACAGATGTGGCCTACATATTATTTAATTGGTAAATATTAGTAACCGATGTGGCTCACGGATTTTTTAAAGCTCAACAGACTTTTTACGTGACCCACATATTGTGCAAGTGGCATTATTTAATCATTTTATATGAGTGGCCCACACATTATTTAATTATTCCACAACAGATTTTTGGAGCTCACCTAATTAATTAATGAGAGGCTCACATATTATCTCTATGACATGTGTCTTAATGAGAGCTTGAATAAAATTGAACTTGCATTAATCAATTGACAAGTGTCCAAATGAGCGGGAAAAACAAAAACTATATCCATATGATGACATGTGTCCCAACTTTATTTTCATTTATATATAGTAGTAGATGTAAAAATAAAACTTAACCCATGTTCCTAATGGATTAATTTTATTAAAATAAAGTTTTTGAAATTTCGGGTGTTACAACTCTACCCCCTTTCGTCCACGAAACTTAGAATGTACCAAATAAGAAAATATAGAGTTGCTTCATCTCTTCTTCGGGCTCCCAAGTCACGGGTGACCCCTTCCGTGACTCCCATCTCACTTTCACTTGAGCTATTTTCTTCGGTCTAAGGTTTCTAACCTTTCGATCCAACACCTCCACCGGTCTTGGTGCTCAATTCCGCTTTGTATCCACCTCAAGATCATCAAGCGGTTGAAACACCGCTTCATCGGCCAAGCACTCGCGTAAATGGGAGACATGGAAAGTGCTATGAATGGCACTTAACTCGTCCGACAATTCTAGGAGGTACGCTACTTGCCCTATTCATTCTAAGACCTTAAATGGTCCAATGAACCTAGGGCTTAACTTCCCTTTCTTCTTGAAACGAATTATCCCTTTCCAAGGTGACACTTTTAGCATGACGTTGTCTCCGGGTTGGAATTCAATGGTTCTACATGTCTTATCCGCATAATGCTTTTTTCGGTCTTGGGCCGCCTTTAAAAGAGCAGGAATTGCATCGATCTTTTAATTTGCACTAAGGATATCTCTAGGTGCAATTTTGTGAGGTACCACCTCGCCCCAACATACCGGAGTCCAACACTTCCTTCCATACAATATTTCGTACGGTGGCATACCACTGCTTGCATGATAACTATTATTGTACGAAAATTTGACAAGCAGTAGGTGGATATCCCAAGCACCCCCAAAATCGATGATGCAAGCTCGGAGCATATCGGTTAAGGTTTGGATTGTCCTTTCGCTTTGTCCATCCGTTTGAGGATGGTAAGCGGTGCTAATAAGCAACCTAGTACCCATTTGATCTTGAAAATCCCACCAAAACTTTGAGGTGAATCGGGTGTCCCTATCCGATAGATTGACACCGGGACGCCATGACGCGAGACTATTTCGTTAACATACACGTCCGCCATTTTGTCGGACGTATATGTTTCCTTGATAGGAAGAAAATGGGCACCCTTTGCTAATCGATCTACTATTACCCAAATGGCATTGAAGCCACGTGCGGTCTTTGGCAGTTTGGTAAGCAGGTCCATTGTAATGTTTTCCCACTTCCACGTTGGTATCTCCAAGGGTTGTAATTTGCCGTAGGGCTTTTGGTGCTCGACCTTAACTTGTTGGCAAGTCAAACACTTTTCCACATATTTCACTACATCTCGTTTCATTCCTGGCCACCAATAATTCTGCTTGAGATCCCGAATCATTTTTGTGGCACTCAGATGAATTGAATAGCGGAACTTGTGAGCCTCATTAAGTAAAAGATCTTTTAACACCGCACGTGTTTGGCACCCAAACTCTACCAACCCGGGTTTTTAACCCTTCACTACCATCTACTAATTCTTTTACTTTGCCCATAATTCTCTCATTCTTCCAATTTATCTCTTTGATAGCTGCCATTTGGGCCGCCAGAATTTGATCAAGTAGCCCCGAGGTTACTACCAATTGCATAGACCTTACGCGTATCGGCTTATAATGTCACACCCCGCCAAGGCGGAAACACGGGGATGTGATTCGAAAGGTTTTTAAGCACAAGGTCCGAGCAACACACAAGATTTAATTTAAATAGATACCATCAAAGGATGGATGATGTCATAAATTATTAAAATAACACAACATTGTCTTAAAAAAGGAAATTGTCTGAAATCACATGACTTAAACACCAAGATGACGTATGATTGACACGACCAAGTCCATGATGGTACCACCGAGTGTAAGCTCAAACCTAGCCCTCAAGTCTTTGCTCTAAATGAATAGTCACCTAAAAAAACATGCATATAATAGATTTGTTAACATAATGTAGGTGAGCTCACAGGTTTTAATGTAATATGTAAAGTGATTGTGAAATTCGTGTGTGATCAATCATAGGCTAGCTAAGCGAATGATTACTGTGCAAACCATGAGTCCCATAACCAAACCTCTCGACTGTTGTGGCTCGTGAATTGTACAATAAAGACAACGTATGTATAGTAGAATACTAACACACTTTTGTATGTAACCGGTTAGAGCGACTAACCAAGAGCGGGGGTGTCAACCCAATAGATCTATTAAAGTGTTCCATGACTTTTGATAGGTAATGGTTATAGTGTAATTGTAAGTAAGAGGACTGATGAGCTCATGAACCATATGTCTCATGTTCCACATGGTAGTCACGATAGAATAACACACAAAATGAAATGTACTAGAAATGTAACATGTTTATCCCCCAAAATGGAAAACTATAAAACGTGACCGTGAAACTCACCTGGTGACGATAGATGTGGTGTGGTAAAGCTAAAAGGTAGAATAGCCACTATCCCGACAATTGGTGCCCTATGACTGTCAAGAGTATGGTAGGTTGCACGTTCTTGTCGTTTATCATACAAGTTGTTCACCCGACAATTGTGGACCCTTGTGTTAGTGTATGTGGGCCATGTTTTGTGCACGTGACAATTATTAGTTGATTTATATGTACTTTGTAAAGTATATGGTTTCGAAACCCCGGGCGTTTTATTGTAAAATGGTATCTATTGTGAACAAAATTGGTCCCACATGTTGTCATGGGCTATAGATTGTTCCCAGTCTAACACGTGTGGTCGTTTCATGGCAAAATGAGTGTTTTAACACATGTTCATGCCTTTTAATATGAAAAGTTAGTACTAACACATGTTATGGCCTTCTTAACATATGTTATTTTAATGTAGCCGTAATCTTTTCATACATTGTATTAAAATCCGATTGGTTCATGCATTCAATACAACTCGATTATGCTTGCCAATGTTCCATTAGATGGCCACACAGGTGTGTTAGTGTGTTTCTAAAGAAATCGTGTACATTTGTCCTCAAAATGTAGTGAAGTGTCGTGCATGTATATATATATATATATGTTTGATTCAAAAGTTGAACTCTTAACAATCATTAAGGCCGTGTGAGATTTACAAAACCTTAAACATTGTGTGGGTGCATTCCCTTAAGTCGTTTGTGTCGCATTTGTGTGTGGTTTATGTTTATGCGATTGTATAAGCTATCATGTGGTGAGTTTTGTAAACAATTATTAATGTATAGAAAGCTTGTGATTATTAATATACCACGTTAAGTTAGACCGAATACACAAGATTAAGGGCCATGGGTCGGGTGTGTCATGGTGGCCGATTATTAAAAAGAATATTGTATAAACAAGGAGGCTTTGTAACATACCTAGAGTTCTTGATCTTGTACAACTAAGATGATGCCTTGATGCTCCTTGAATAGCTCGATGGTGGGATGGATATGGGTGAGGGCCGATTGCAACAGAGTAGGGAGGAGTGCTTGTGAGATTGTGTGGTGTAAATTGTGGTATGTTTTTGCTCCCTATATATAGTCGAAGGTTTGGCAAGTCTTCCACATGGATCCTTGCATCTCATTGATAGTACCATTTCCTCTTTGGTGATAGTGTTTGACAAACAACAGGTGTGTGTTTATTGGGGATCGGCCGAGTAGAAGAGACAAGATAAATCTCCTATTTTAGGAGTGGATCATGTTTAAGAATGGGTTAGGACAAGTGTTAAGATCACATAAGGGTGTAAGTGAAGCAACTTTGTCTTTTATGAGCATGTATGGCTAATATGGACTAGAATTTTAATGGTGATCAAAGTGGTGCTTGTGTGTGGTGTCCTCAGTCACTAATCAAGAGAAAGGGACAAGAGTTGTGTTTATTTATTTATTTATTTTTTTACCAAAAGAGGGTTATGTGAAGTCATGAACTATGATGATTATCTTCCAATAAATGTGAAAGATTTGAAATAGACCTTTGCTAGTTCTTCCTTGATGATTGGCTAGTGAGGTGTTCAAAGAAAGAAGCTTGTCAAAAGTACCATCTTACTAGGATCCTTATTGTCATAGATTTGAGAAGGACATGAGATGATGTCTTGAGGTTTTGGCTGAAAAGAATGAGGACAAAAGGGAAGGATCTTTGTAGTTTAGGAGTGTAATCACACCTAGGGATTGGTCATGTGTTAGTACTAACTTTTGATATTAAAAGGCATGAACATATGTTAAAACACTCGTTTTGCCATGAAACGACCACACGTGTTAGACTAGGAACAATCTATAGCCCATGACAACATGTGGGGCCCATTTTGTTCACAATAGATACCATTTTACAATAAAACATCTGGGGTTTCCGGAACCGTATACTTTACAAAGTACATATAAATCAACTAATAATTGTCACGTGCACAAAACATGGCCCGCATACACTAACACAAGGGTCCGCAATTTCCGGGTGAATAACTTGTATAATAAACGACAAGAACATACAACTTACCATACTCTTGACAATCATATGGCACCAATTGTCGGGATAGTGTCATTCTACCTTTCAGCTTTACCAAACAACATCTACCGTCATTGGGTGAGTTTCACGACCCCATTTTATGGTTTTCCATTTTGGGGGATAAACATGCTACATTTCTAGTACATTTCATTTTGTGTGTTATTCTATCGTGACTACCATGTGGAACATGAGACATTTGGTTCATGAGCTCATCAGTTCTCGTACTTACATTTACACTATAACCATTAGCTATCAAAAGCCATGGAACACTTTAATAGATCTATTGGGTTGACACCCCCGCTCTTGGTTAGTCGCTCTTACCGGTTACATACAAAAGAGCGTTAGTTTTCTACTATACATACGTTGTCTTAATTGTACAATGCACGAGGCACAGCAGTCAAAAGGTTTGGTTATGGGACTCATTGTTTGCATAGTAATCATTTTCTTAGCTAGCCGATGATTGGTCACACATGAATTTCGCAAGCACTTTACATATTATGTTAAAACCTGTGAACTCACCAATATTATCTTGACAAATCTTTGAAGCATGTTTTTCAGGTAACTAATCATGTAGAGTAGAGACTTGAGGTCTAGGTTTGAGCTTACACTCGGTGGTACCATTATGGACTTGGTTGTGTCAGTCATATGTCATCATGGTGTTTAAGTCATGTGATTTCAGACAATTTCCTATTTTAAGACAATGTTGTGTTATTTTAATAATTTATGACATGAACCATCCTTCGATGGTATCTATTTAAATTAAATCTTGTGTGTTGCTCGAATCTTGTGCTTGAAAACCTTTCGAATCACATCCCTGTGTTTCTGCCTTGGTGGGGTGTGACAGATTGGTATCAGAGCATAAGGTTATAGAGAACTAAGATTCTTTTGAGTCAACTATAACCCAAAACATTTTCGAAACGTTTTCACAAAGTACCACATTATCTCGCCTTGCACCTCTCAAGTCTCAAGTTGCTCCACGATGATAGCCGGGTATAGCAGTTCATTTGATTACATTTTTGTTCATTCATATATACATATATTTGACAGGATCATGGCCATTTCTGTTGACCTCACTCTCTTATCTGACTCCGAGGACGATTACCTCGTGGACGCTACACCGGAGGAGGACATTCAGCCCGTTACTCCTTCCCAACCTGCCCCCATCCCATATGAGGCACCCGACTTCCCTCACCATGGAGGCGGTTTCCTTTCTGACTCTGACATGGACGTAGACCCCACGCCCGTGGTACAACGTGTTTCCGATGATGACACCAAGGATGACGTCCCTCCCTCTCTTGCCGACTCCGACGTCCATCCCACGGTGACACGTCCATCACACTGGGAAGCGGGCTTACTACAACCCTAGTTGAATATTATATATACATACTGGTACCTATATATTTCCAAAATAAATAATAACGAAGAGTAATGGTCACTTTAGAAGTTTAAAACAGGAACCAAACTGGTTAATCATCTTTTTAAAAGCATGAACTGTGAACTGAATTGTATAACCATCTATTTAGTTTGTAACGGTTTATATATATCTTGTGTAGTCATGTTTATAAGTACTAATTGAAATAAAGACATGTGATAGGAAGTTGCAAAACATATGGGATTTTTATTTATATAAAGCTCTTTTTTTCAATTATAGAGCAATTACAGACAAGACCACCCACTCCCAAAATAACAGAAACATGAGTAATACATAGCACATATAGAGTTGTACATATATTCTAGCACTTGGGAGTTGGAACCCCACAAGCCTTGGCAACCTTCTGGGCATTAGGAGACGAAACATATCCTCTCAAGCTTGGGTTCTTCATGTACTGGCATAGACATGGTCTCTGCTCTTTTAACTTTGTGCAGCACTGTGATGACGGTGGCGACGAGGATGAGATGGCTGATGCACATGGCACCAGCTCAGTAACCTGGCATGTCACGGCCATCGCTGTTTGCGATCCTGCTAAGATCATCACCAGGATTGCTGCAGCACATAGTGATGTGTATGCAAATGGCCTCATATTTCACTATCAGTGTGTGTGTGTGTGTGTTTGCTAATGAATGGTTGATTTGGGTAAGGAACTCTTGTATGAATTTATAGATGAATGGTTACAACAAGCTCTCGTTATAGTAGTGATGTTAATGGGAGAGCGACTATTGTTTGTCTTTTTAAAAAATATACTTTTTTGGGCCATTACTTGAATGGGAGAGCTAGTGTTTGTCTATTGACAAATCATTTTAATACTTTTCAATCCAAAAGATAAGTTTTAATATAAAAAGATGTATTTGGCTGGATTTAAGGAGTAAAGAACGGGCTCAGACGAACCGACTACGTTTTTCACTTTTAGTAGACATGTATATAAAAATGCATTATGAACCTATAATCAAAATTGTGATGAAGCTACTTACAGAACCTATGAGTGACTTCTAGCGTTGTTCAAATCGTTTGGCGCTTGCCGATCGCTCGTTTGGAATTTGCTCAAAAAATGCTCGCTCGATTTTTCGCTCGGTTGTAAACGAGCAGATCGGCTCGGTTCAGTTTGTAAACGAGCCAAGCACGAGCAAAGATCCGCTCGGCTCGGTTCGGCTCGATATAATTTTTATCAATTTATTATATATATATATATAATTATATATATACACAATATTTACAATTATATTTATAGTTTTATACATAGCACTCTATTGGGTTTGGCTCAATATATGCATATATACAGTTATATTTATTATTACTGACTTGGTCAACCCAATGATTACTTTACATTAAGTTTAATTGTAAAACCCTATGTTGTGAAAGGGCATGCTTGACTTCCTATTCCCATTAGTTGTCCGCCATTAATCGTCTCCCGCTATCAACCTACGCAACAATTTGACAATTGTTCTCTGTATTATGCTCATCGCCTCGCTGACATCAACCTAAGCCTCATTCTCGGACAACCGGACCTCAAACTTAGTGTCATCCACGGACGTTCGAACCTCAGTTATCACTAGGCAGCGAGAATATTAAAGGAAACATCCCAAATTTATGATTGTCGGAAAAACTTGCTGCTCGTCGCTCGCTCAAAAAATGTGCGCTCGAAGAATGCTCACTCGGTTGTAAACGAGCCAACCGGCTCGATTCGGTTTATAAATGAGCCAAGCATGAGCTAAGGTCCGCTCGGTTCGGCTAGGTTCGTAAACAGCCCTAGTGACTTCATGGCTAAAGTTCACAACCACAAACTGTTGGGTTAATCTTGATATAATTAGTTAATTAATTATATAACTGATAATTTAATGTGATGCTTATCAGTTAAGTTTAGATAGGTTTAGTTGGTATGTTTATCTAATAAGGAGTCATTATTTAACTAGAATAGGTAACTTGGTGATCAAGTTTTGTCTAGTATAAATAGGGTTCAATGCTTTGTTATTTTGTATGGTGGTTTGATATTAATAAAATACAAAAGAGTCGTGAGTGTATTTCTCACAATATCCGGTTGTTTGTTTGTGTTTATGACCTGGTTGTTCCAACACAAACAATATGGTCTTGAGTTCAAATCAACTTTTTTGTTTTTCTATTTCTTTTGGGAGGCAAAAGAAACTTGATGAAATTAATGAAGAGAGCGGCCAGAGAGTGTAGGGTTTTTTTTTTTATTTCTTCAACCACTCTTTCCCCTTTACGAACTAAAAAGCAACAGTAGCACACTATGACAGGTTACAATTTTTTTTTCACAAGTTATGAGTTACGTGTTCTTTGTTAATTTGTCATTGAGGTTGAACCATCATCTAGCCGGGTTAATTTTTGACGAATTTTAATATATCTGTTTATAGAACCATATTCTATACTCGATATCGTACCCTATAAGGTAATTAGAAACAACCCAGAGACAACCCACTTTAGACTATAATGAATTGGTAACAATTAATAAAACTAGAAAAAAATAATTAAATACTCGATACAGGGTTAGTTCACTTGCCAGTGGTGTCCAGGGCCCAGTCATGGAAATTGCAGGACCACATCTTGCGAAGCGCTGGTGTTGTTGGGGTGGATCCTGACTACTCCCTTACACTTGGTAATATTGGAACAACTCTTCCGGCCCTTGATCTAGGTGGTTTTACCGATAAGGAGACCGCCCCCAAGAAACCTCAACAAACTTTGGCGAGTTCTCTTTATAGTAAACACGCACAGAATATGGAGGAGCGGTTCGATATGACCCCGCGTTAAAAGGCAGTTTTGGCTTGTCTCAAGGGGGCTCATGCCCAGGATTTTTTTACTGTTGCTCCCATTGAAGGTCTTGGGCAACGGATGTCAGCAGTTGAATATAGAGCCATCCTTAAATACCATCTCATGATTCCCCTTTTCCCGCCGGACAGCTCATGCCCCATTTGTAAAAAAGCCTGTTTGGATAGATTTGGCGAGCATGCCCTCCACTGTAAGGAATTGACGGGGTTCAAGTATCGTCATGACTGGGTTCGAGACGTTTTATGGGATGTGCTTAGGCGTGCCGGGATCTCAGCCAAGAAAGAAGCCCCTGTTAACTTTCTGACTGATCCACGAGAGGGAAGATCTACCTTGCGTCCTGCGGACGTCCTTGTGTTTGGCTGGGCGGGGGGTAAGCACGCGTGTGTTGACCTCACGGGGGTTTCCCCACTGGTAGGGCTGAGAGATAGTGGATTCGTTCCGGGACAGGCGGTTTTGAAGGCGGAAGCTAGGAAGGTTGCTAAGCACGAGGCAGCGTGTTTAGAGAATCAGCATGTATTCATTCTATTTGCCTTCGACACTTTTGGATCCCTAGCCCCTGAGACAGTTCGCTTTTTGGAGCGTGTGCAGAAGGTGGTCCACAGTGACTCGCAAATCCCGAGGAACCAAGGGTTTGTATTTAGTAGAATAGGCTTTGCGATTTAAAAAGGGATAGCAGCGCAGCTTGTTGCTCGCTTACCCATTATCCAAATGTAACTTGGTTATTTGGAATTAATATAAAAAAAATCTTAAATATATATTTTTTGTAAGGCCCTATCCCTTTAATAACAATTAAATGAGATAATAAATCTCGATTTGGTCCCAGATTAGTGATCATATATATATATATATATATATATATATATATATATATATATATATTGTCGAGTAAACTTTAAATCACATTTACATGTGTGAATCATTGGATGATCAGCACATGTTAATCATGGGTCGATCTATCAAGGACCTCGCGTTTGCACGACTACTTAGTTTGTACTAAGGAGTCTATTTCGGACATTACGTACACACGAAAACGTTTAACTTTCTAAATGGTCCTGTACGGCGTGCGAAGACAACTTCTTGCATTTATCCGCAAGGGTAATGATTGTCTCGAGCGTGTTCGGTTTCGTGCTTAGTCTGTTTAGTGTCCGGTGCTGCTCCTTAGTCATTCCTACCACAAATACACACGATAAATGGTTAGTATCTGGGTTTAACCAACAATAAGCAATATGAGGTTATGAACTTTTACAAATTTTTCACCCATATTAGGCCAAGTCAAAACCATGATTTCTAAATACTTATTACCATCCATTCTTCCAACTGGATTCGTTAGGCCGGGTCCCAGATATTACAAAGTTTTGTCAACCCGGTTCTAGTGCACATGAGACCTCCATGTGTGCTCTTTGGAAAAATAGTGCACATAAGACTTCTATGTGTACACTTTAGAGAAATAGTGCACACTAAAACTTCCATATGTTCACTTTATAGAAATAGTAAACACCAAAACTTTCATGTGTTCACTTTACAAAAATAGTGCACACCAAAACTTTCATGTGTGCACTTTAGACAAATAGTGCACACCAAAACTTTCATGGGTACACTTTATAGAAATAGTGCACACTAAAACCTCCATGTGTGCACTTTAGACAAATAGTGCACACCAAAACTTTCATGAGTGCACTTTATAGAAACAGTGCACGCTAAAACCTCCATGTGTGCACTTTTATAAAAATAGTGCACACCAAAACTTTCATGTGTGCACTTTAGACAAATAGTGCACACCAAAACTTTCATGGGTGCACTTTATAAAAATAAGTACAATTGACCCGTTTGATGATATTCGAGAATAATTAACCAATTTCTCGAAATATACATATGAGAATGTTTTCTTATTATATAGAAACCCAGATTTTATAATCCAGTTTCACATGCTTAGTTTCTCGACCACTTAAGCATTTTGTTATCCAAAAGCGCTACTTGACCCATTAGGAGACCTTAAGCCTTAAATTCATGTCTTCTTAAATCATAATAATTATCTGACGAGTCAAAGTTATAACCCAGTACAAATACCTTGCAAATTCCACTTCATATACTAGGACAACGCGTTCCCCTTGCCATTATGCTTACCTGTAGATGAACAACTCGAGAAGGCAAACATTAAATTCCAGATTCAAGTGGTAATGACTTCCCCACTTGACCCGAATTAATTGTTTGGTTCGTTTGACCCAATTTAAGCTTACTCTTAAGGCACCCAAACCTTTTATCTTAAGGCTTGTAGCCAAATAAGATTTATTCCGTTTTTACCCAATTCGACCCATTATGGTTCATACCATAGGGTCTTTCCTTATTACGACATTGTTTCAAATAATAGCATATACTTCTACACCAATTTACTTATTTTGATCCGTTTCTTGTTTTTTACCATTAGGTCATTTAAGTTATTTTCGGCAGCATTTCGCTGCACTTTTCAGCAGTGTTTGTTGTACATTTCTATAGCGTTTCGCTGCGTTTTCCGCAGCGTTTTGCTGCACTTTTCTACAGGGTTTCACTGCATTTTCAGCAGCGTTTCGCTGCACAAACGCGACACTTTTTTGCAGCGATTCGCTGCATTTTCGGCATTATATATTGGTCTTTAGTTGTAATTTGATTTATTTATGATAAGCGACTTACCTTGGCCACGTTTTACACGTTCCTTGACCCGATAGCTCAGTTAATCCAACTGTTCCAAGCCTCCACGTAGCTTGACAAGATCAACTTCACCATACTCAAGATAAATCAAGTTAGTCATTATGTCAAATAACTAACACATATCATGAATTTTCACACACCAATTTATCCATAACTTATATTTTGGCCAGTTTGACTTTTAAAAGTCAAACTGCCCTTAACGTGATCAGGTGCACTAGCATTGGGCAATCATCCTAATCATGAACTAGCCCTTTGTTTACCACATCAATTTCATTAGATTTGGCGCACATTCCATCTTCCTAATCATCATTAGGCAACTTAATTCATCATATGGTGTGTTTCATCTCTTCTAAAGCCTAGAATCCATGTCTCAAGGCATAATAATGGCACATCACACATTCATGTTAACATTTGAATAATCATTGAACACACATTTATTATGTTATTTGCCATTTACATTCATCTATCACGTAACATTCAAATTCATGGGATTTATAACATGCATTTTCATCATTTAATTCTAACTAGGCATTTTATCAAACACCTTATGGGCACCATTTTTCATCATGTTAATTCTGTGTTCAAGACTTTCTAGATTCCACCATGGCTTAGCTAACCATTTGCAAATGATCAATTCACTAATTAGCATACATACATAATGCCAATCACATAGAAATTGCAAGATTTTACCACATAGTAGTGTAATTCATGTTTAGGGCAAAAACCCACTACATATACATAATGAAAATTCACAATTTGATATGAATCAACAACATATAACAATTCATCACGTTTTGTTGCTTCCTTGATGTCTACAACACATAGAAGTCCACAGAAGCTAAGAAATCACATTTTTGATGTGAACCTTAATTCACCATCTTCCACATATAAGGATTTTAGGTGGAATCAAAGGGGTCTAGAGATACCTTATGATGTGTAGAACACTAGATGAACAAGAATTCCATCATGCATCATGAAACCCCTGTAATGTTTGGCTTAATTGAGCTCATTCTTGTGATTATAGGGTTTGAGGGAAGAAGAGCTTGAAGCTCTGTGTTTTGATCGACACACACCTTGTGTGTGTGTGTGTGTTTTCCTTCAATGTTTTATTAATAAAACTCAAGTTTGATATTTGGAAATTATGGTCCCTCCTAGTTTTAGCCTACTTAAATAATCTCACTAACTTATTCAAGTTTTGGGCCTAGTTATATCCATGATCACAACTTGGATTATAGAGTTTAATTTGCTATATATATATATATATATATATATATATATATACTATATTATATTGGATGGGCAAAAATGTCTTTTACCCAAATCTCTTAAATTTAAAGATTTTACAATACAATAAGCATAATGTACAACTTTGAAACCATACAAAATTCAAAACCCTCAAAAATTTTGAATTGCCGCCCATATCATCTGAATCTATCTAGACAAACCCTAACTCCATTTCATTCTCACCTTCTTTCTCTCTCTACTCATATCCTCTCTATACGGCTCAAGGTTCTCCAATGGTTGAAAAGCTCCAAAACGACCAATTCGGAACGACATACAAGTTTGATCCATGATTATCTTTCAATACATCAAATATGTCCTACGTTTGTTTCAAATTTCCCCAAAATTAGATTTGTAATTCTTTCCTTGACATCAAATCAACGCTAATATGGATTCTTTTGTAGATATTTTGGCATGTACGTCTGTTGTTTGCCCTCCTTCAGATGTGCAATATGGCTAACATGCTTTAGCAAGGATATTGGCCAAAAGACCCCCAACAAGATGGTGCTGCTTATTGTTGTTTCAAACTTTTCTTTGTTGGTGTTCATAGATGCTGCCAAAGGAGACTTGAGTGAGCTGCCATTTTGGGTAAGCATTCTGTTTTTTTTCTTTTTTGGATTCCTTAGATGTGATGCTTTTATATATGTTTTATTTATTATTTTTGATGTTCAATAGTCTTTATCTCCATTTGTTGAATTTCCACTCCCGATGGGTTCTTTATTACACTATTACTTCAATTTTCAAGTTCCTTGCAACTTAGGGTTTGGAAATCCTCATCAATCTTTTTGCACGATATATTTGGAAAACATTTTTCCATTGTTCTGGTTGGTTGAATAACAAGATATATGTTTGCAGATTTCAATTGACCCTGAGGGTAAGTATATTAGAATTTAGATATGAACCATTTGTTTACAAAAGTTTTTGCTTGGTACTTATGTGGTTCTATTTAATGGATGCAAAATCCTTATTTTTAGGGTTATGTTTTAAAATGCAAACTTGCAAAATCTTTACTTAGAATTGTTGTTTGATAGGTACTGATTAAGAGGCTTTTTTTTCTTTTTTTTTTTTGTAATGATCTGCAGATTTTCTTCATAAATAAGCTACTCAGATTTTGTTCATCGTCCCTTATTGATTCTTAATCATATATGTTCATCATTTAACGTGTTTCCCTTTTACAAAATAATTACTATTAAGTAAACATTAACATAGAATCATGAGTTTGGGAAATCAAATGTTCTTTTCTATATTCATCACTGTATAAGCAATTTGGTTCATGGTTAGAATTAAGTAAGTTATTTGTTATTTGGTTAGGAGATATGTTAGTTAGAAATGAATTTTAACTACTCCAACTGCATTATAATTCACTTTTGTTTTGATAAGAGCTAAGTTTTGATTTTAAATGTGAAAAGTGCATACTTATAATTAGTTGTACTGGCTGGTGCAGAATTAACATTAATGTTGTTCCAAAATATGTTTGTGTTCTTGTTTTCAAGATCAACATTTTACTTTTACCAGAAATAAATGGTAAATGTCGGGAACCGAAAATACAACAAGCCAATGATAAGTAATGTACATGAAGCCATTTGCAATTACTTGGTGAAACATATGTTAGCTATAGTTTAGCGTTATACATGTGTTTGGTAATGAAATACTGTTGAATACTGGATGATAGTTAACCAAAAAGACAAGATTAGTTGGTGAAATGATAATGATTGAAAGTAATTGATAAATAACCACAAACTAAAGGAGTTTAGTTAACCACAAAGTTAGATAAAAATTTTCTACTGAACCTCTTTTTATATATTAATGCTTCTTTATAACTACATTCTATCTTATTTAGGCGAATAGGCGATGACTCTTATTTCTAAGCCGATTGAAGAGAATGTTCAGTGATTCAACAATGTAAAAAGCTCCATCAAGAACTGGCAGATATTTCTTAACAAATTAGTGTTGAGTCGTGAAGCCATTGGGTTGGTACAATCTACTGCGCTATTGTCAGTGTTAGTGCCTAATTTCTCCCAAACTGCTCGAGCCTTTGTTAGGCTCTTGCTCATTTTGAGTTGGTTCTGTTCCGGGCATTCATCTTTGCTCTTATTTTATGTTAGTATGTATTTAGGGTTGTATGTCTCAGTTTAATTTGCATTGCTTTATTTTGGTATATGGTTTAATGTCATTTTTTGCTTATCTTTGTTGTTCTTATGTCAACAAATTAATTGGAATGATTGACACCAGTTGTGAAATCAGTGTAGTAGTACGGGGAAAGAAAGAAAATTTTGGTGAATCTGGTTGGTTTGCCGTAAATTCGCAAGTTTAATCAAGGTAATGTGATGCCTTGTATTGTTGATTTGCTCGCAGATTCGCAAGCTTAATCAAGGTAAGTGCTAGGCGTAATTGAATTGTCAAGAGTTATAGACAATTTCCTCTTAATGCATTTTTCTTTGATTTATTACCAATTACCGTTTCTGGGATTTTATGTGTTTTATATGTAACTTATTTTTGAAATTTCTTTCTACATAGTTTCAACCTTTGCTCTTTCAGTTACTTAAAAAATAAATCAAGAAAAGGATACTTGAACCTAAAATCAAAGGTATGGTCCACTTTATGCGTCTTTTTATAAGTAACGATTGATCATGATCAAATTGGCGCATAACCATGTTTGTATGCAAATTGGTTTGATCATGATCAACCTGCAACATTTATTAAAATCATGAGCATGATCCTTAGAGTAGATTGCATAGCGATGCATCGCCTGGGATACATTTAAACTCTTGCTATTTTTTTTTAAATATTGTTTATTCCTTTTGTCTCTGGAGTTTCATCGATTTTGCTTCTAAACATGGATTTTCATCCAATTTTGAGGTAAGAACTTGTTTTATTTGATTGATTTGCTGCAGTTTTGACCCGTTCGAAATCATTTTTTACTTAATTTTGAGCTTTTAGGTCTGAATAGGACCAATTTGGTCTGACTAATCGGTGATTAATCATGCACTTATTAATTGAGTGATTACCCAAAAATTAATTAGTAAAGTGAGGACTATAGATTAATCACCGATTAGTCAGTCATTAATCAGGATTTTTACAACCTTGACCCCATGTATGTAGGGCTTTTACTAATCAACCATTTTACTAGGTTGGGGTGGTTTAAGGCCCCTTCAATTATTTCTCAATTATTGATTTTTATTTAATTTTAATTTATTCATTTAATTTAAAATAATTATTTTAAATAAAACAACCCAAAAAAAATAACATAATATACTAAAAATAAATTCTGCCACACAAATTCATTAAAAAGCCTAAGATAACAACAAGGAAAACCTGAAACGTAAAAAAGACCCGTTACATTTCAGTAAATGAGACTACAACAAAGGACTAGCAATGTAATTTTGGAAAAATAGCAATACATGTTTCTTTTTTTATAATTAACAAAAGGTACCACAATAAACATAATACCAATCTTCATCAACCTTCACATCCTACCATAGGTCCTTCGTCGTCACCGAATGAGGTGCTCATCGGTCACAAGAAAAGGTCAAAGAACCAAACAGAATATCTAGTAGGTCTCTTTCACAATGTCGAATAAGTGAAAGAATAAGAACCAATAGGAATATCTAATCTGCCGCCTATCCTCCATCACCGCCAACGGCGACCTTTGAAGCCGGAACCTGAACAGAGAGAATGGAGATGAGGAGGTTATTGGCATTCATAGCATTTTCCATGTGTCGCAATTGCAAAAAAGTATAGCGGTCAATATTGGTGGTACAAGGAGCAGATGTAATAAATGGTATTAGCCATTAGGAGTCACTCTTTGCCATTCGGGATAGTAGGGAAACCTCAATGATGAAAGTTAAGTCCCCATGGGGCTTAGGAGGACACTGTAGGAAAAATCCACATCCCTTATTGGGATAGTAGGGCAAACTTCGTCGAGGACGATGAGTCCATAAGGGGGTGATTATTGCACCTTAGGCATATCTCACAACCGATATTCATAACAAGTTAAGCGAAATATTTAAAAAAAAAACAATCTATTGACTTTTCGACGTTTCTCATCCCAAAAGCTAATCCAAACACTTTTTTTAAAACTCATTTTTAAAAAGTCATAAGCTAATAAGCACTTCTAACTAAAAGCACTTTTGCATTTCCAAACTCAATCCCAAATACCCTCTTAATTGTATTTTAACTTCTTTTATCTCACACTAAAAAAACCCTTAAACTTAATATGAAAATCATATATTTATTGATTGATTTATAATCTAACTTGAAATTCCAAATTTAATTCACTAATACTAACATTTATCATGTCTCTTCTTCTACGGTGAACCAGATCATCGGACTTTTTTCCTACTTACGCCAGTCTCGTCAAATCTTGTCACCATTGTTGCCATCACAACCTTCCTCTCATGTCACCACAAGATTCATTGGATCATAGTCTTTTCATGTTAAGTTGCCGGACCACTTAATCAACTTTATATTTTTTCTGTTGGGGTCGCTTTGTTTTTCTTTCGGTTGTTTGGTGTTTCCCAGCTGCTTGCTGGCTCTTTATATATATATATATATATATATATATATATATATATATATATATATATATATATATATATATATATAAAGCGTGTTGCCGTTCAAAAAATAAATATTTTTTCTTTCTTTTGTTTTATAACCTTTTTTTTTTTAACGGCAAATTTTTATTACACCTTTATTTCACCTTACCTTGCATTTGCAAGGATTTGAACCCACAACCTTACATTTGTAAGGGGGACACCATACCACTAGACCAAGAGATCATGGGTATGTCATATGGCATGGCATGGCACTAGGTGAGGCTTTCACACTCCTTGATTTCTCTCCAAAAATTTTTTTTTTCTTTTTCATGTGCATGACGCATGCACATCCCCACAATTTTAAACGTTAATAACATTTATATACGACAATTTTTTTTAAAACAAATTACACAAAATTAACGAGCGTTTTATTATCATTTCAACGAGTAGCATAGTGTTATACAAAAACAAAAATAAAACGACTTTTTAATGGGTTTTTGTTTATGCAAAAAAATTAGGTAATGTATTAACCATGTTAAGATGGTATATATGTTTTTTAACCTACTATTGAAATAGATACTTAAATGATGTGTGAGTAGAGAAAAAAGTTGGGAGACATAAAAAAGCTATCATCCTACAATCCTTTAAGTCGATAGTAGTTATATCATTTTCATTTATTTTCAAAATGGATCCCAATTGCCTACCTATTGATTGTTTTATTCGATATCACCTAAGTGATCGATTGTATATCCATAATAAAGATTGAACATGTATGTCATTTTTTCACATATGCTCACTTTCGTCTATTATCATCATCATCATGACATATCATTTGATACCAATTTGGTTGTTTTTCTTCGAGTTCACATCACAGTTTTAGAATGTTTTGAGAAAGTGACAAAGTTGTATGAAGACTTCACTCGAGCAAGATGTGCACACGTAGAATTAAAAGTAGGTTTTATGAGTCATCGAGTGTTGATCACTTACAAAAAAAATTCTAGAAAAAATGACATATTTCTTTTACGATATACACATTTTGTTATTTCATATTAGATTTGTCTATCTCGGGAATTACGAGAATAAACTAGTGTAATATATTTGAAGTTATTATTGTTTGTTTTGATGTTGGAGATTTTGATATTGGTTTGTATGTATTTCTAAACACGGTTTTTTGGTGGTGTTAAAAGATGGAGATACTTATAAGTTATATAAGATACTTATATATATAAAAAAGAATTGCACAATTAAAATTTATCGGTTAAGATATTGTGAAAAAAAACCGTTAATAACGATCAAACAAGAAATTCTAACAATTTTAAAAATTAAAACTTTATAAACTTTAATTTAAAATATTAGTTTGATTCTTCGATAGTGTTTTAGTGATTATGAGCAATAAGTAGAGAAAATAAACTCAACTCACCAACCCAACTTACATACAAAGCGAGCGTGAGCTTCAAGTGGAATGCCTCGTGTCCTCACAATATCATGCCAACCTTTATTTATGAGTAACACATTTAATCATATAATTCTTTTACTTTTCATTTTCGTAAACTATTTCTTTCTAGAATTTAGATTATTAATAAATAGACATCATATTCTATCATGCCGACCTTTATTTATGCGTAATACAATTAATCACAAAGTTCTTCAATTTTATGAGTAAGGTAGCTTCTTATACAAATGAATTTTATATTATAAATAGGTTTGAACGTGAAAAGTAAAAAAATACTTTTTTTTTTATTTTGTCCTTGTCTTATTGAATATGTATTTTAGGCTTGAAATCTAAAAAAGGAATTAATTTAGTGTAAGTATTCTAATAGAGAAAAAATGTATATTTTTTTTTTAGTTTTCTTTTATATATTTTTCGTCTAGAAAACATGCTTTAACTATTAGCAATTGATTGTCACCAGTTCCAACTAAAGCAAGGTGTGTTGGCGGTCTCACATTTTAACATATTGGCCACAAACAGACTATGACTAAAAAAATATGTTCCATTTATATAATCATTTGATATTATGTTAGTTATAGTCCGTTAGTGGCCAATATGTTAAAAGACGAGACCACCAGTACAAATTTCATTAGCTAAGCTACCCGGTAGCGACAAATTTCTAATAAATAGACATCATAATCTATCATGCCCATTTTTATTTATGAGTAACACGTTTAATCATAAAGTTCTTTAATTTTCCGTTTTTATAAAGTATTTCTTTCCAGATTACTCTATATAAGTTACTTAATAAACTGTATATATATTTGCTAGCCTGTTTCATATTTTTTGTTATATAACGTTTATATATATGGCAGATCTATATACGAATCAGAATAATCAAGAGAGAGCTGAACCTTAACTTAGAAAAAAAGAACTGTTATTTTTTAGTAAAAATATTAACTACAGCCCACGGTTAAGTTGGTTAGACAAGTTTACTTGTCATAGACTTTCTTTGTGTTGTTTTAAGACCCATTAACTCACAGACCTTATAAAGTATAAACTTACTGTTAAATCTATGTTTTTGTTCACGATAAGGCTAGAACATTCAGCAACTTACGAAGAAACACAATTTAACACACATTAATACTACTAAGCTACATGTCATTTGATAGCTAGTCGTCGTTAGTGATATTACGATCATATTCTATGTTTTTAAATATTCATTTTGGAGGCTTGACTCGATTGCTCTTGTAAATTACTTAATTTTGCTATAAACTTGGTTACATTTCTACAAATTACCCTAAATATATTCAACAAATTATATATATATATATAGTATAAGTATCCATAAAAAACTCTTCTTAGAGAGAAAACTTTAGAAACTCAATATGTGGTTAAGGATTTGCCACATCACTCAAAGAAAAATTCATTTTTTTTTTTTTATCTCTAAGGGCATTCAAGTAAATTCACCCCCTTGTCACTTCCAACTTTCTTTTTCTCTGGTACAAAGTACCATCATCACACACCAACCCCATTCAAATACACAATCTCTCCCATTCCTTTCATTTTCATCTAAGCTCTCAAAAAATCCATCCCCTTCTCACCTCAAAATGGATTTCAATATATCTTCTCAACAACCGACGATGATCTTATCTCCTTCATTTCCATCTAAGGGCACTCAAGATTTCAATATATCTTCTCAACAATCGACGATGATCTTATCTCCCATTCCCTTCATTTTCATATAAGGGGAGTCAAGATTAGTGTTTTTTTTGTTTTCTCCCTTTTGAACTTCTCACCCTAATATATATTTTAATATATCATCCGAAGGTTAGTGTTTTTTTTTTTGTTTTCACCTTTTTTGGAGTAATGTTTTTTTATTATGTTTTTGTCTCTGTGTTCTGTTTTGGGTTGTTGCTAGACATTTTTTAGCGGCTATGTGTACAAATTTTTTATTTTGAAACTGTGGTGATGATCTCTATTCTTATTGTTTGACCCCCGGAAAGATTATCGTGTTTGTGCAGGTAAATTTGTTGATTAAAGTTTATGCACTCCATGTGTTTGATGAAATGCTTGACTAGATAATATTATTGTTTTTGTGTTAATTTTAGTGAAGAATGTAATGTTGTGTTTTACTTGTTGTTTGTTGTTGATTAGATTCTTTTTATCTAGTTCTCTCTTTTTTTTATAATGTCTTTTTGTGTTTTGGATATATGCACTCCATGTGTTTGATGAAATGCCTGACTGGGTTAACATGTGTTACTTCTGTTAGTATGTTAGAAGTTAATGGTGATAGTATGGAAGCTACTTATAAGGTCTTTTGTGTTTTGGATATATGGATGTCCATTTAAAGTTAATGGTGAATGTATAGAAGGTAATTATAATGTCTTTTGTGTTTTGGATATATGCACTCCATGTGTTTGACACTACGCCAAAATGTGGCTTTAGCCACACATTTCCTAAAATCGCCCTGCCACACTTTTGATTGAACGTGTGGCTAAAGGTCATTTCTAACATTTGAAAAACTTCTAGCCCACCTTTCGCCACACATCTTATGTATTCATGTGACCATTGTATAACAGCTCAAACCCTTTAGCCACGCTTAAGAAAAAAAATGTGACATTTATTAGTCACACCAAAAAAAGTGTGGCCAATTGTGATCTAAGGCAACAATAATTATTTCATGTGACAAAAAACTATAACTTCTCGAATCCTTTAGCCACACTTCGAGAAAAAATTGTGACATTTAATAGCCACACTAGAAAAGTGTGGCCAAATGTGATTTACAGCCATAGTATTTTTTTGATGTATGGCTAAAAGCTAATACATATATGGCCACATATATTGTTGTGTGACCAGAGACTAATCAATAGCCACACTTTAAATTAAAAAATTTCATGTGGCTTTACATAAACATTCATCACACCGTCGACCTTTATTTATTTTTGTATCACGGAATGATAATATATGTCATGGAAAAATATATGTGACCAAAGTAAGACAATAGTCACAATTAAAGTTAAAAAAAAATCATGTGTCTTTAACTATTAGCCACACTAATGTCATTGTTTATTTTCGTGTGACGAAATTATAGCAAATGTTATTTAAAAACATGAGTAACCAAAGTTTAGACAATAATCATAGTTAAAATTTTAAAATTTCATGTGGCTTTATATAACTATTAGCCACACCATCTTCACTTCGTTTTTTTTTTTTTTTTTTTTTTGTGACGTAATAATAGCAAATGTCATGAAAAAATATGTATGGCCAAAGGTAAAACAATAGTCACACTTATATAATTACAAAATCTAATGTAACTATACATACTACAACTTCCTTTTCAAAATATTTCTCTCTTAAAATTACAAAATTTCATTATCTCTCCAAAAACTCCCCCCAAAATATTTCATCCTCTTAAAATTACAAAATTCTAGTTTCCCTCCAAAAACTCCCCCCAAAATATTTAATCCTAAAAATTCCCTCTCAAATGCTACTCTCATTAAAAAAATTTACATTATTTAGTATAAATATGCAAAAGATATAAAATTGTAAAATTTCATTTTATCATTTTAGTAATTTCTTTTCAAACTTTTATATATTTGTCTTTGTAACTAATTTAGGTAAAAATATACATAACAAATGCGTCAATTTTGAAGTTTATGCGTTTCATCATGTCATGAATGTACTAAAGGCTTATTGCGTTGTAATGAGTATAGATGACCTCGGAAGCGAACTGGTACCGGTAATGGAAGTACCGTTCCTGAAAATGGAAGAAATAGGTACCAGTACAAGTAGAAAACAAGTATTATGATATAAGAATTTAAAGGTAAATCAACCCAAAATATCAGATTGTATTGAACTAGTACCGCTACCAAAAGTACCGCTGTCGAGAACGTAAAAACGGGTACCGGTACCGAAAATGGTCATACATGTCTTAATAGACCATATTGGGCCTTAATGGATCACAATGGACACTATTAGATCATATATGTCTTAATGGACCATATTGGGCCTTTATGGATCACAATGGACATTAATAGATCATATATGTCATTATGGGCCATATTGGGCATTAATGGATCATAATGGACAATAGTATAGCATATATGCCTTAATAGGCCAAATTGGGCCTTAATGAATCATAATGTCTTAATAGGCCATTTTGGGTCTTTGTGGATCACAATGTACAATTGTAGATAATACATGTCTTAATGGACCAAACTGACCTTAATGGATCACAATGGACAATAGTAGATAACACATGTCTTAATGGACCATATTTGGCTTAACTGATCATAATGAAAAAAAAATAGATCATATATGTTTTATTGGGCCATATTGGGACTTAATGGACCACAATGAACAATAGTAAATCATGTATGTCTTGATGGACCGTATTATGCCTTAAAGGACCAAAATGGACAATAGTAGATAATACATGTCTTAACGGACCGTATTGGTCTTTAATGTATCATAATGGAAAATAGTAAATCATACATGTCTTAATGGACCATATTGGGCCTTAATGTATCACAATAGATAATAGTAGATCATACATGTCTTACTGCACCATATTGGGCCTTAATGGATTAGAATGGACAATAGTGGATTATGTATGTATTAATGGGCCTTAATGGATCAGAATGGACAATAGTGGATTTATATATGTCTTAATAGGCCATATTGGGCCTTAATGTATCACAATGGACAATAGTAGATCATACATGTCTTAATGGACCATATTGGGCCTTAATGTATCACAATGGATAATAGTATATCTGACATGTCTTAATGGACCAGATTGGGCCTTAATGGATCGGAATGGACAATAGTGGATTATATATGTCTTAGTGGGCGATATTGGGCCTTAATGGATCAGAATGGACAATAGTGGATTATATATGTCTTAATGGGCCATATTAGGCCTTAATGTATCACAATGGACAATAGTAGATCATACATGTCTTAATGGACCATATTGGGCCTTAATGGATCAGAATGGACAATAGTGGATTGTATATGTCTTAATGGACCATATTGGGCCTTAATGGATTAGAATGGACAATAGTGGATTATACATGCCTTAATGGACCATATTGGGCCTTAAGGGATCATAAAGGACAATAATATATCATACATGTCTTAATGAACCATAGTGGCCTTAATGGATCACAAATGGAAATAATAAATCAAAAATGTCTTAATGGGTGGTATTGGGCTTTGATGGATCACAACTGATAATAATAATAAATCAAAAATGTCTTAATGGACGGTATAAATGGTGCACGTGGTTGCATTCATTTGTTTAAATGTTTGTATTATATAAAAAACTAGGTTGGCAAGTTGGCAATCAAGAAAGAACAACTATTTGGGATGAGTGTGAAGTTAGGGGTAAAAAAACAATGCCACATTGGAAGTGCTGCTGGATCACTTGTAGTTAGATTTTGTTTAGAAGTTTGTCTTTAGTATTTAATTGAAAGCTTATGTATGTATTTTGGTTTATTATTGTTAATACCATTTGCGTTTTAAGTTCTCATATTTACTGTTGTTTTTATTTAAAAAAAAAACTGAAAACAAATCGTAAAAGATGTGACCAAATGTTATATAATAGCCACACTTAAAAATACAAAATTTAATTTTGCTTTACATACCCATTAGCTGCACCATTTCACTTTGTTTTTTTTTTGTATGGTAAATGATAGCAAACGTCATAGAAAAAAAATATGTGTGACCAAAGGTTAGTCAATAGCCACATTTAAAATTACCAAATTTCATGTGGCTTCAGATATCCATTAACCACACCATCTTTAGTTTGTTTTGTATTGTGTGACGGAATGATAACAAACGTCACGAGTAAACAAAATTATATGTGTCCAAATGTTGGGGAATAGCCATACTTTAATTAAAAATTTCATGTCGCTATATATAACTACTAGCCACACCATTGACACATTGTTTTGTTTGTGTGACGGAATGCTATCAAACGTCATTGGAGAATAAATTTATGTGTGACTAATGGTTAGTAGCTAGCCACGTTTAAAATTAACAAATTCACGTGGTCTTAGAAACACATTAGCCACACCATCTTCAGTTGGTTTTTTGTAGTGTGGCAGAATGGTAACAACGTCAAGAGAAAAAATAATTATGTGTGACCAAATGTTAAACAATAGCCACACTTAAAATAAAATAAGTATCTTTTTGTGTCTAGAAATAGTTTTTAGTCACACATATCATTAGTTTCTGTGACTATATAGTACAACTGACCACATTTACAAGAAATTCATATGGCCGTTATAATCTTTTAGTCACACATATCATTAGTTGCTGTGACTAATGAACAGAAAGCTTGATTACAACAACCTTTCTTGCCACACTTTTTTTTATAATTGATGTGGCTAAAACCAATTGTTTACTAATTTCATGTGACTGTTGCTACCCTTTAGCCACACTTAACGAAGCAAATGCTTGATTTCAGCAAGAAATGAATACCTTTTAGCCACACTTTTTAGTAGCTATGACCACTAAACGTGAGTGTGACTATATGATACCTACGATGACTCGACCTTTGGTCACACTTGACCTGAAAAAAATTTGTGTGGCGAAAGGCATACGGTCACAATTTTTTGCTGTGGCCGTAGCCCCTTTTTCACGTAGTGTGATGAAATGCCTGACGAGATAATATTATTGTTTTTGGAAGGGTCATAGATCATGGCAACACATGATGCCACAAGATTTTTCGATTTACTATTCTTTAAATCAGTTTTTTATGTTAGTATGTTAGATGATGGTTGGGTAACACATGTTAACACCTTATATTTTTGTGTTTTCAGATGGTAATTGTTGGAATCTAATTGAGCTCAAGTTCAGTTACTAGACAGTTTAAAGAGAGGCCAAACAAGGCACCTAGACTATGCCGCACCTGCAACAAGTATGTCGTTGGTCACGATTCACGAAACTATTAAATGGTGCCACAGCAGCAACTTCAAGAGAACCGCCAGACCGGGGGTTCGGCATAGTAGTCTCACATCAGCCATGCAAGTGTAGCACTAAGCCGTTGTTTTCAGTTTTTTTTGGCCGTGTTATCTACACGTAACAGTTTTGCCGGTTATTCAGTGCTTATGATGTTTAAAAACTTTGATATGTATAACTTAAATTATGTGACCCCTCATGGTGTCCCTTTTGAATATGAATGCTAAGTGTTATTATGTAAGTTGTTGATTTTGGTGTTGACAGTCACTTGAATCTACATGCAATAGGCATAACCCAAATATATGATTTTGGTCAGAAACTAACACATGTTAGTTGATCTATATGTTGGCTGTCTAAACCATCCGCCTTATGGTGTACCATAATTGTGTTTGTTAACACATGTTCACATTTGGGCCCCGAGTAACATGTGTTACTCCTATTTTAGTATGTTAGATGATGAGTTGGTCACACCGGTTAATATCTCATCTATTTTTTTGCAGTTGATAACGAAGACCCCCACTAGTTAACATATGTTAACAAACGAAGTCGAAGGAAGCCGAGAAAAATATGTAGAAAAACTTTTTAATAACGTTTTCTTTTTTTCTACTCAATGTATAGAGTTACTAGATTTATTTTGTTTAAGTGGTTAATAGTTTGTAATGATACTTTGTAATAACGTGTGTTAATAGTTTGTTAATACAACAAGGGTAACACTTGTTATCACACCTTACAAACACACCCAGTATTACTCTTTTTTGTTGGTAGGGGTTTAAAGGTTTTTACCAGGTTAACACATGTTACCATATTTGCATACACAAGGATAACACATGTTATCACACATCTCAAACAGATATAGTTTTTACTCTTTTGTTTAACTTAACACATGTTAGCTTACAACCACAGCAATAACACGTGTTAACAGAAATTATAACAGTGTTTTTTGTGCTGATTCCCACACGTTAAGTTTAACGAAAGTGATAACACAGTTGTTTGTTCTTGTATGGCTTTCATATGAATTGGGTATCTATGTCGCCATGTTTTTTTTGCGTCTAGCGGTTACTTAGTGCGTATGATCTTTTTAAAACCTTTATTATGTATAAGTTAAAATATGCGACGCCCATGGTGTCCCTTTTGGAATCTAGGCTGTATGTGGTTGCGTAAAATGCTGCTTTGTATTATCTTGTTAACAGTTGTTAGTCATTGCCAAAACTGACAAGAACTATTCCTCGACTGCCAACTTTGTCAACTTATGCCTCAACCAGGGTTTTATATATAACACATGTTATTCATATGTTAACAATTGTTAGTCAATTCGAAAAAATGACAATGCTCGTGCAATCCACTTGTCATCGTAGTCAACGTAGTTAACACGTGTTAGTCTATTCCACCATAAACAACTGTTAATATATGTCTAACTCTAATCCACGTGCCAACATAGTCAACAAGGTTAACACGTGTTAATACATATATCAAGCATTACCAACTGTTAATACATGTCTCACTCTAAACACCACAAACGTGGTTTAAAGGTTTTTACCAGGTTAACACGTGTTACCATATTTGCATACACAAGGATAACACATGTGATCACACATCTCACACTGACATAGTATTTTACTCTTTTGTTTAACTTAACACATGTTAGCTTACAACCATAACAATAACACGTGTTAACAGAAATTATAACAGTGTTTTTTGTGCTAAATCCCCCATTCAGACCAAACATTAAGGACACAACTACAAAGAACATCTATAAAACATAACACATGTTACATATTCTGACAAATAACTTACACATTAAGGACACAACTACAAAGAACTTGTTTAAGGACACAACCACAAAGAACACCTTCAACCCCTTCTTTTCTGTACACACTGGACATCCTCTCTGACCGTCTCCGGTCACCTTCTAACACCGCGGATGAATATCTTCACAATCAAAGCAAAACCCACTTCAATTTTCTTATATAAAAATAATAAAACTGAATAAATGAAAAAAAAAAACAAATAAAAAACTGGGTTATCACCTAACAAAAACCCAAATCAAGAACACATACATACCTGTTAAAATTGAAGATCATCACCAATGTCTTCGGATCTAAACATTTAAGGTCGTGGGAGGGAGGGAATGATAGAGGAGAAGGGAGATGGAACCACCACTCACCACCACTATTGCTACCATTCAACAACAACGATAGAGAAATGCAAAGAAAAAAATAGACTTGAGAGAAAAAGTTACGCCAAGAGAGAGAGGGGTCGGACCGGTCTTCTCCGGCGGATCTATCTTCTCCGGCCACACCTCCGACCACCGGAAACCAACAACTTTAACACTAGCAAAAAAAATCACTAAAAAATACACATAACAAAAAAAAGAGACTTGAGAGAGAGAGAGAGAGAGAGAGAGAGAGAGAGTTATGGCAAGAGAGAGAAGAAAGAAGATGAAGAAAGAGGTGAGAAGAGAGAGATGATTGTTACTAGAACCACCATAAACACTACCCGTCACTTGCTTCTGTTACTCACAAGAAGATGAAGAAGATGAAGAAAGAAGATGAAGAAGATGAAGAGCACTAAGAAGATGAAGAAAGAGGAGAGATGAGAGAGATGATTGTGATGGGTCTTTAAAAAAGAGGTGATTGTATTGGGATAAGAAATCTGAAAAGTAGGAGAGAGATTGATTTTCCTTTTATGCCCTTACATGTCCTTTTTGTTCTTTAATCAACCATTTTCTTAAATAAAAAACCAACTTTTAATATTAGCCATTAGATGAAGTAGATCAATGGTTGAGAGTGGGTTTCTAAGGTTTTCTCTCTAACAAAGGGTTTTCACAATATCCCTTCCCTATATATATATATACACAAATATATAGGTTTAGGATCCTGTACAAAGTATATTTTTCGTGAGAAGTGTGAGAAGGACTAAGAATTGACATGTAGACATCATGTTTTGGATTTAGAAATGATGTTTTAGGTTGTTTTAACTTGAAAAACACCAAACACAACAATCTAAAACACAATACAATGTATTATTGTCATTTTTTTTAGATTATAGTCATTAAATTTAAAAAACAGCTAAAACACACTACTTAACGCTTAAAACACACTGCTAATGTTCTTAGCATGGTGTTTTAAGTTTTAAGCCCAAAATACATTGTTTTCGGTTTTTAATTGTTATGTTTGGTGTTTTTATAGGCAAAACAATCCAAAACATCACGACTAAGTTCAAAAAATGATGCCTAAGTATCAATTTTTAATCCTTCTCACACTTCTTACAAAAAAAAACACTTTGTACACGATCTTGACCCTATATATATATATATATATATATATATATATATATATATAGGGGAGGGTTATAATAAAAACCCTTCAAAATGAGTAAACCTTGCAAACTAAATCCTAGCCATCCATCCATTTAATCTATGGTCACCATTTTTTCTATAATATTAATTTAATTAAATATGTGATAAAGGACAAAAAAGGGTAATAGGGTAATTTGGTTTTTCTGAAAAAGAGGCTGACAAAAGCTGATATGACACCCCCATCACATCATCTCTCTCTTACTTTTTTCACATTGTTATATAAAATGTCAGATGCCCGAGTTACATATGTAACATACGCAGTGTTACATACGTAAAATCCGTCACGATAGTTTTATATTAATTTAGAAAAATCCTAACCTGTTAATTTTTTTATTACAACATGTTTGTTTTGTTTTTACTGTACCAGCACCAGAGTTGTTGCATACGTAACGAAAGGTCCATATGGTTATTTTTTGATATTCACTACTTTTAAGATTCATGTGAAATTAGTACTACATTGCATTACATTACAAAAACCTTGCAGAAAACATACTACTAAAAAAAGCGATACATCATATTGTTCATCCGCCTAAAACATACTAGTCAAGAAATATATTACAATGAAACTGTATCAACAACAAAACATACAATTAAAAGATTCATACACCACCATGCATGCAATAACCCCGGCATCCCGCACTGCAACCAACAGTAGCTGACGGCATCCGATAACCATACTTTGCATAAAAAGCCCACTGTTCCTCAGTATAACCTATACCCTCCCATTCAGCCCTAATACGCCCACCTCCCGGATACGTGAACGGCAGCACGGGTTTGTTAAGTTTAGGTTCATATGGTTCTTCATATTCAGCCCCTAGGTCTGATTCATAACCAACCGCCCATTCAGGTGTGTGATTTACATCATGCACATCATCCTCCGGTGTCATATAGTCTTCTGGTGGCGGATATTCTTCGGGGAAGACGTAATCAAAGGCCGCATTCCAATCAAAATTTTCGTCACTTTCAAACCCATCGTCCGCCTGGACTACGGATATAACAGGTTCTAATGGCGGAATGTCCGGGGCAACGGGGGGGGGGGGGGGGGGGGCGGGTTCATGTTCGGCTGCGACAGGAGGGATGACCAAATCAACCGGTGGGGGTGGTTCAGGTACAATTGCAATGTCCGGTTCATATTGAGGTGGCTCGTGTACAATTGGGATGAGATGGTCACGGCCCTCAAAAACCTCCCAAGGCGGAGTGTTGGGCTTGGAATCCATGCTTTGACAAAAACAGGACCTGTAACGTATGTTATAGCAGATTAAGTGTTGACATTGGAAATATGAAACAGGGGAAAAAAACTACTCTCTATTAAAAACATATAGGTAACAGAGAAAAACTAATGCTGCAAAAAACAAAAAAAAATAATCTATGACTAAAGGTGGAAAAAATCCTGTTACATGTGTAACAGGGTTTTTTCTGGAAACACATACAAACTGCTGTAGTCTGCACCCAGCATCCATTTTTTGCTGGTATAGAAAGCAAACTTTGACTACAAAACAGATACGCTACACACGTAGCACCCGAGTATTACATGTGTAACAGGAAAACACAGACAACACTTAACTAATCTGCAATGAACAGAGAACAGAGTTTGATATGGTAAAACACAGAAAACATAATATCTTTTTGAAAAAAAGATATGCTACACACGTAACAGTCTAACTAAACACAAAAATTATACAAAGATATGTCTTCGATTACACTCAGAAAATTTACTATTATTTTACTATTATGTTCTAAACCTAAATGACTCCATAATCAATCATCCAAAAAAAAATCTTTTTCGATGGTTTCAATTCCAAAAAAAGATTAATAAAAAGTCTAAACTTGATTATTATAATATATCAGAAAAATAATTTAACAAACAGGCGGCATTTTTCAAACAGGGGGCATTTTTCTTGTAAATAAAACATAGGTAACATAAAAAACTCATACATGATAAAAGAAAAAAAATAGACAGGCATGGTGCAAGAACACACGAGTATTACATGTGTCACAGGAAAAACACAGACAGCACTTATCTTCTCTGGATTGAACAGAGAACAGAGTTTGATATGCTAAAACACAGAAACCATAATATATTTTTGAAAAAAAGATATGCTACACACGTAACAGTCTAACTAAACACAAAGATATGTCTTCGATGGTTTCAATTACAAAAACAGCCACATCAAAAGTCTATGCAACTGCTATTGAAAGTAAAACATGTGTACCTCATGAAAAGTTAAAAAATCAAACATTTGAATCTGGTAAAAAAATCGGTAACTAATATATACCAACTTAGTTCTGTTGTTACATACGAAACAGACGCAATATAGGAAACAGATGCAAAACATACATTCCGCCCACATTATAATACTCATACAAACATGCACATACTGGTAAAAAATCAAATCAGACATATTGTTGCATATGTTAATAGACATTAAAATTCACCAATTTTGATTAAAAAAACATATTAATAATAATAACATATAAAAAAGGTTAATTAATATGTAAACCTACATGTAAACATACATTTTCAAAACCATCACAAACAACTTCTTATTATCAAACACTAATTAGCTCAAATTCATACTCTAACCATTAAATGTTTTCTAACCCCTTTCAAAATCATATTAAAAATCAAAACTTGGTGATCACCATTTACCAAAAACCATTTTCCTAAACACCACACCAACTAATAAATTAAGTCATAATACTTAATATTAACTTACTAACATTAATATTAACTTACTAAATTCTTCTCACAGTTAGCCATTTTCGATCTCACAGTTAGCCATACAATAGAGCCGGAGCTCCGTCATAATACTTAATATTAACTTAATATTAACTTAATTTGTTTAGGAAAATGGGTAGATATGGAAAATGGCTAGATCGAAAATACACAACATAGTAAGAGAGAGACAGAACTGAGGTAAAGAGCAGGAGAGAGGGAAGCAGACCGGTGGTCTCCTCCACCCACGACGGAGCTCCGGCTCTATTATAACCAAATCCCAAACCTACTGTTGTGTTACCTGGGTTTGTTGCTTCTCTATCTTCTGCTCCTCTCTTTTTGTTGCTACTGTACACCCTACATCATATGATCGGATCTGAAGAACAATTCCTCAAATAAATAAACAATTCCTCAAATTATATATATATGCAGAGGGGTGGGTTGATGTTGCAGGTCTGAACGGATCTGAAGAAGAAATCTGAACAGGGGGGGGTGACGACGACGGGGACAACGGGTGGTGGGGACAACGGTGGTGATGATGATGAAGACGACCGGTGAAGACGACGACGGTGGCAGTGGTGGCAGTGGCGGTGGCGGTGGGGTGGTGGTGGTGGGATTAAACTTGAATATGGTGGAAGAGAGATGAAGAGAGAGAGAGAGGGAGTTGTTTATATAGGAGGGGGGAGAGAGAAAATTCAAATTAGGAAAGAGGGGGAAGGGTAAAATTACTAGATTACCCTTATTAATTAAAATAATAGAGGGTGATGTGGAGCAATGTGGTCCACTAGTTAGGTTTCCATTGGTTTTCTCATTTTGGAAGGTTTCTCTTTTCCCTTTCCCCTATATATATATATATATATATATATATATATATATATATATATATATATATATAGAAAAGATCAAATAGGAACCAAGAGCCTAGTTAGGAACTTAGGAACCAATCTGAGCCATTCATCTTTGATCTTGATCTAGGGGGTAGTTATGTAATTAGACAATTAAATATTATATTTTAATTTAATTAAAAGTTTTATATATGGCAGTTAATTATCTTCCTGCAATTAATATGCAAGTTTTTTTTTACTTTTCTTAAATCTCTCAACCTATTATCATCTCTAATCCCAAATAAAAAAAATCACATTCGATTGAATTGAAATAACTTCCAGTCGAATTCAGAAGATTTAAATTGATTGAATTGAAAAAACTTTCGATTTAAAAGAATCTAAAATTGGCCAACGATTCAGATTTCCAAGTTATGGATAATAATTCTATACATGAAAACATTGAATCACAATCTCATGTGATAGAAGATCATATAACCGTTGTATATATGTGTTGATGATAATGAATGAACAAAAAAAAACTGATATACACCAATGTACACTTCAAAAACGAATATACACAAATGTATATCTGTGTACATCAATGTATATCTGTGTTGATGATGAATGAAAAAACGAATATACACCAATGTATATCTGTGTTGATGATGATGAATGAAAAAACAAATATACACCAATGTATATCTGTGTTGATGATGTTGAATGATGAATGAAAAAACGAATATACACCAATGTATATCTTGTGTTGGTGATGATGATGAATGAAAAAACGAATATACACCAATGTACACTGTTGTATATATACCGAGATATAATTTTAATAGTATATACAATAAATACGTTTGGGTATACCATAAACACTAATTTGCTGTTTCCAAATATACATTAGTTTCTTATTAATTACCTAATAAATGATATTGAACAAAAGACATTAATACCCCTTTATTAAAATAACAATTAATTAAAGTTTTACTTATTTACAATCATGCCATTGAAGATGGATGACTCAGATTGGTTCCTATAGTTTCTACTTAAGGGTTGGTTCCTATTTGAACCCTACCCTATATATATATATATATATATATATATATATATATATATATATATATATATATATATAGGGTAGGGTTCAAATAGGAACCATACCTTAAGTAGAAACCATAGGAACCAATCTTAGCTATTGATCTCTAATGGCATGATTGTAAATAAGTAAAACATTAATTAAATATTTAATTAAATCAAAGGGCAATGTGGTAATTGTATATTGACTATTAATAACACATGTTTAATTAATTTCCTTTATAATCCCATTATTTTAGGAAAGTAGTTATTTTTCCCCATGGTAATCATTCTTCATCAATATGTGCAGTACATGATGTTATATAGTTTTGGATAATATACGTTGGTGTATATTATATGAAAAAGGTAATCGATCAAACCTTAAATAAGATAACGAGGTTAAAAAATGATGAGACGATTTATTATTTTCAACTGCTTATACACTAGTGTATAATATATGTTGTTGTATATAGGAGACTGTATAAATAGTAGTGATAATCAAATGTATCAATATGCACTGATGTATAATTATACACTGGTAAGAATGGTAGTATTAAATACATATATTATACACTGGTGTATAAATAGTAGTGATAATCAAATGTATCAATATACACTGATGTATAATTATACACTGGTAAAGAATGATAAATATTAAATACATACATTATACACTGATGTATAATTATACACTGGTGTATAACAACTAACAACAAATCTTTTCATCGCTGTACAAACCTAATAACTACATATAATACACCAGTGTATAACCTAATAACTACAACCCCCTGAAAACCAAACACCCAAACCCACGGTTGTCATCATTACCACCCAAAACCACCACCTTAACCCGACCCCCTGAGCCGGTCTATGACCAAACACCCCACCTTCCGGTCGTCGTCCCCACACCTGTCACTTAAGCGAAACCACCACAACTGATTTGATGCTATTCAAACCAGCACCTTAGATTTGATCGGCTAGAAAGGAACTGATAGCGATGATGATTTTGCTTTGATTGGCTAGGAAGAAACTGATTCCATCAGTTGCAAGTTAAAATATAGAACAATCAAACCCAAAATACACACATGTACAATGAAGAAACTTAGATGTTCGTAACCTATACCCAAATGGAACATTTATTGAGATGATAATCAACCAATCAAATACACACAGGCAACCTATATTGAATTGATTCTTAAACAAAAGCAACCAATACAAAACAAAAAAACCATCTTTGACTTAGATGGTGTGTAAAAACCGTTTATAAAACAAAAATAATAAAAGAATGAATGATATAACAAACATGTATATCAACATCGGTTCACTGTAGGTATATAATTAATCTCAATAACACACTCATCAATCCATGATTAGGTTGGAATATATATGTAGGAATCGTATACTGGGAATTATACGTTTGGGTATTGTATAATAAAAAAACCAACGAATATAGTGCAATAACATACATATGGATGAGAGATTTAAGGAAATCAAATCTCATTTCAAATAAATTGGCATGATAATATGTAACTACCATAATACATTCATAATTAAAAAAATAAAAGATAATTAATTAGATGTTTAATTACACTCTTACCCTTTAGATCAAGATCAAAGATGGAGGGCTAAGATTGGTTCCTAAGTTCCTAACTAGGCTCTTGGTTCCTATTTGATCTTTTTCCTATATATATATAGGAAAAAGATCAAATAGGAACCAATACCCTAGTTAGGAACTTAGGAATCAATATGAGCCATCCATTTATAATTTTGATCTAGGGGGTATTTATGTAATTAGACAATTAAATATTATCTTTTTAATTGATTAAGACTTTTTATATATATGGCAGTTTTTTTAATTAGAGATTGGGTTTCCTTAAATCTCTCAACCATTATCATCTCTAATTCGTTAATCATAAAAATCACGTTCATAGCAATCAGAAGATTTAATTCAATTTGATTGAAAAAACTTGCGATTAAAAAGAAACTAAAATCGTCATACGATTCATAATTCCAAGTTATGGATAATAATTCTATACATGAAAACATTGAATCACAATCTCATGTGATAGAAGATCATGAAACATCATCTCAAAAGAAACTAAATAGTGTTGAAAATCAAGGTATTTATGTATAGCAGTTGATAATAATAAATCGTCTCATCATTTTTTGACCTCATTATCTTATTTAAGGTTTGATAGATTACCTTTTCCATATAATATACACCAACGTATATTATCCAAAACTATATAACATCATGTACTGCACATTCGATTTTTGACGTACTTTGATACCATTTAAACAATCAATACGCATATTGATGAAGAGCGATTACTATGGGGAAAAATAACTGCTTTGCTAAAATAATGGGATTATATTGAAAATAAAAGGAAACTAATTAAACATGTGTTGTTAATAGTCAATATACAATTACCACATTGCCCTTTGATTTAATTAAAGATTTAATTAATGTTTTACTTATTTACAATCATGCCATTAGAGATCAATGACTAAGATTGGTTCCTATATTCCTACTTAAGGTATGGTTCCTATTTGAACCCTACCCTCTCTCTCTCTCTCTCTATATATATATATATATATATATATATATATATATATATATACACACACACACACAATTAGCAACTTGGGTCACCTCTAAGAGTCACCACCCTTCCTCATCACTTGGCACCTTTTCACAAATTAGTTATAGTTGGGTCACCTTTAAGAGTCACTACCCTTCTCAATCACTTGGCACTGTTTCATAAATTAGTTAGTTGGGTCACTTCTAAGAGTCACCACCCTTCTCCATCACTTGGAACATTTTCACAAATTAATTATTAACATTAATCATCTCTATAAGTCATCACTTTTCCTACAATTAGCAATAGCAATTTGTGCAACTTCTAAGAGTCACCACCCTTCCCCATCATTCCCCACCGTTTCACAAATTTAACATGAATTTCCTACAATAGTCACGACTCTTTACCCATCCATTGGCACCCGTTTCACAAACTATATATTATCTATCCATAAAAAAACAAGTTTACTTACGATTTATTACGTTTAATTAATTTTAACCATTTATTTAAGATTTAAAAACGAAGAACACATCAATTAAAATTTCCCCCTATTTTGCTCATCAAAATTCTGAAGCATATTGAATCCAAAATCAACATCTATAAAAAGGTCCAATAAACCGTTTTTTAGATTATTTTTGACAGTTCTTGTAAGGAAAAAACGGAATTTAAAAATTTTAAATAATAACAAAATATATTAATTTTATTTTTCAAGGAATTTGAATCGGTGTGAAAACTCCGACGATTGGTAACCGCCATCCATTTAGGACTACTTTCTAATCGTCGGTCATCTAAATATCAATTACACGCTCACCGGCTACGTCATTCGATCTACCTTGCTCTTTGTTACGTTGTTGCAATTGTACACCGACTTTGGCCGTAGTCGCCCATCACTTTACATCACCGACAACCACCTTTATTTATCCATCAGGCAAGAATCTATATACTTTTAGGTAATCAAGCAAGGTAATCGTTTTGTTACGTCAATCGCCGCCTTCTCAGTAGCCGATACGACCTCTCACATAACACTAAAACGCCATAGTCGATGATGTAGCATGAGTTGGTACCATTTTTCTTCTCCAATCTCACCCGCTCCTTTTTCTCCACTCAATTTACCTGTCAATTTATTTCCTATCTTAAAAAAGTTGAATAGCCCGACCCTTTTAACATTTTTAACTTACCCAAAACCACCTAATTTACATATATGATAACCATTAACAAACTTCGCCAATTGTCTAGCCCCATGCGAACCCCTACCATTCTTGCTCAAATCACGAATACCAATTAATTAACGATTCGAAAAACAACCAGATAAATTTTAGTAATCTTCACATATCATGTAATACTAAACACATTCATAATCAACAACCCGCTGCAACGCGCGCGATGGCGTAAACTCGTTTATGACAATTTAGCCTTCATGTATGTCGATTAGAGATGGCAAAAGCAATGGAAGGTTGAATAAGTGTAAACTTCTTAAAAAGTAAAAAGGGAAAATGGCCAAAATAGCCCCTTGACCGAGCGTTTTGCGTAAATGGCCCCCTCCACCGTCTTTGGAGAGACGGTACACGGTTTCCAAAAGGGCTGAACCGTCTCCCGAGATCCTTTGGATTCCAACCAGTAGCAACCCAACACGTGGCGGTTACGATCCCGATGTCTGCCACCCGGCTCCCGTGGCGGCTTGAGACGTGTCAGCGCCGCAAAGCCGTCTCCGGTGGGGTCCCTGAGACGGTTCACCAACGGCTCAAGTTAAGCCGTCTTCGGCTCGGCTTATAATAAAATAATATATCCGATCCCACCGGAGACGGCTCCTGAGCCGGTTCGGGTACGAAAAAGCCGTCTCCGGTGACGTCTTTTAAAATTTATCAACCGTCTCCTGAGACGTCAGCGGGTACGAAAAAGACGGCTTCCCGTACCGTCTTTTTACTGTTTCTGAACCGACTCGATGTCGGACGTCGTACATCGACGGAGACGTTTTCGGTGATGTGACGTCCATGACGAACCGTTTGTTATAAAATTAGTAAATTTTGTAACAATTTTGTTTGAATTTTTTCTTGTATTCCTTATTTTTCTTTCCAAGTGTTAAAAAAAAGTTGTGTTTTTAAAAATGGTTAGTTTTATAATCTATAGTGGAGGCAGGTGGGAAGTTGTCAACGGTCGAATGGAATACGCTGTTGATAGTAGCTGTGAAAGACGTGGTTTTGAAATTGATTCAAATATCTCGTATCTTAGTTTTTTAAATGTAGTTTCTGATGTGTGTGAGATTCCAAACATTTCAAAGTTATCTTATAAAATGTCAGCTTTTGATGATGCAATCGACATTTTTAATGATCGTGATGTATCTTTTCTTTTTAAAGTTGCTTTGCAAAACCCCCATGAAGTATTGAAGTTGTATGTTGTAGATGAACCAGGTGTGGGTTCGTCTAGTAATGCTCATTTAAACGACGTACCTTCAAATGATTCAAAAGTCCCTGATCTAAATGTGTCTATAGAAAATTTTGATCATTACACACCATACGGGTGTTTTGGAAATTTCGATGATGAGAAAGCTGAAAAAGAAGAATTTTATGGAAAGCCAAGTCCTGAATTGTTTTCAGATATAACCAAAAGCTCTTTAGTTTTTTCTGAAGGTTCCGTATTTCGTAACAAAGATGAATTGAAATTGCAGTTAGGAAATTTTTGTTTGTCTGAACGTTTTTCCTATAAAGTCGACAGGTCATCTAAAACGAGGTATGAAATTTCATGTGTAGTTGATGATTGTGATTGGCAATTTAGGTCACGTTCTGTCCCAACTTCAGACACGTTTTTTGTTACATTTTTTAACAACAACCACACATGTTCTAAAACTCAAACACATCCCCATCTTCGTCAAGCTAACCCGGAAGTAATTGGTAGCATACTGAAGCACCAATTGCGAGATACTAGACGTGTTTATCGTGGAAACGAAATAGTACAAGATTTTCGAGAAAGATTTAAGGTTGATATATCATATACTCAAGCTTGGCGGGGGAAGTGTCATGCACTTGAGCTTTTGCAAGGAAGTAGCAAACAATCGTTTTCTGAGCTTCCGTTCTACTGCTATAATTTGCGAAATGCAAATCCAGGGACTGTTACTGAGATTAAAACTGATGAAGACAATCGTTTTGAAATGCTTTTTATTGCCATTGGTGCAACGGTCAGTAAAATATTTTTACCTATTTTCATACCAACTTAAATAAATTATTGACGTTTTGGTTTACTGAAGTCTAAAATTTATCTGTTTTTCATTTTATTAAACAGATTCGGAGTTTTCTTCTGTCTTTAAGACCGGTCATTATTATAGACGCGGCACACTTAAAAGGTGAGTTTAAGGGAACGTTATTCCTTGCTGTTGGCATGGATGGTAACAACCAAATTTTACCCGTTGGATATGGTATCGGCAAATCCGAGGACGGTGAGAGTTGGACGTGGTTCTTATCGAAACTTAAAGAGTGTATCGGTGAGCACCCGGATTTGGCGATCATATCTGACAGAGCCAACTCAATAGATTTGGCAGTTCGGACGGTTTTTCCTAATGCATTTCACGGGTTGTGCTGTCGACATTTGATGGTGAACTTAAAGATACCAAAAAGCAAAAAGAAGGATTTAGAGACACTGTGGTGGAGCACTTGTAAAGCTTACCGGGTGTCTGATTTTGAAGAAAGTTTTAACGCGCTGTGTGCAGCCCTACCACGGGTTAGGAATACTCTATTGAGTATCGGTTTACATAAGTGGTCAAGAGCACACTGTTCGGGGAAACGATATCATTATATGACATCTAACAGTGCAGAGTCAATCAACGCCTTATCTAAGGACGAACGAAAAGTTCCAATCACCCATTTGGTTGAATTTTTTAGACAAAAACTTCAACAATGGTATTACGAACGCCGAAATGAGGCTATTTAAAATAAACACGTACTGACTCCTTTCGCGGTAAAAAAAATTATTAAAAAGATTGAATATTCTAGAACGTGGAAGGCTTATGGCGTTGGGGTTAACACTTTTCAAGTTCTAGACGGTGGGAAAAATGGTTTTGTTGATCTGTCTAATGAAACATGCAGTTGTTGTGTTCCCCAGATATCTGGTTTCCCATGTGGCCACATGATTGCAGTATCAAAATTACTGAAGGAACAGGACTGCAGTCATTATACGTCACCTTGGTATAGCAACCAGTTATACAAAACAACATATGAAGAGGCCATTTATCCTTTACCCCACAGGTCTGAATGGGAGACGCCAGAGTATTTGATTCCTCTACAACCACCACATATCACAAAACGACAGTCGGGACGTCCTCGTGAAAATAAACGAATTTTATCGAGAGGCGAGGAACCTACGCCTGTATATTGCAGTCGTTGTAGAACTCACGGTCATCATCGTGACCGATGTTCAGCTCCTGTTGCCTCACGATCAAAATCTGCTAGGCGTGGTTCAAAGAAAGAAAATCATCATCAAACAACGTCCCCCACTTTCGTTGAAGCAGATGACTTTGCAGAATATGTAATTCATAATACTTGTTCGACTGTTAACCTTGCTGATTTTTAGTGGTGCTATTTACTTTAATTTATTTACTTAACAATGTTTATAACATAAAACTTACAAATAACTTCGATATATCAAGTTTTACATCAATACATAAACTAGGTAGATAAATATTTAAATATTTGACGGTGCAAAACGACCAGCATAAATTTCATCTGCCATGAAACGTCTGAATCTCATGCAAGCATCATGTAGGCTGCCTTCTCTCCAAGTCAATGTAATGTTTTGAACAAGATTTCTCAGCAACATACAAACGATTACCCCTGAATGTCGACCAATGCGACTATTGGTGACAGGCCAGACAACATCCCCCGAAAATTGTAATGATTCAACTTCGTTTCTACCAGACTTTTGCCAGTACGTTATAGCCCCTAGAAACCATATGAAAGCAGATTCAAATTCTATAAGAATTTGATGAATTTTTCTATGACTGCAAAAAGTATCGCCGCAATCTATGGGACTACAGTTATTTGGGAAATACACTGTTACTTGTAGTAATTTCATGTCAACTTGTAGAACAAACCAGTTTTCATCGTCTATCGAGGCTGGTATATATACCTGAAAATTACAGTCCAAAACGAAATGTAGATTTTATACAGCACGATAAAAAGGTATAAAATATACAAAAAAAACATTATTCTACCATATCAACTTCCCAAAGAGGTGGATATATTCTTCTCGAGCCGTTTGCGTAGCAATAAGCATGGTGATCTTGTTCAATAATTAGGTTATAGAAATTAGGGGGAAGAACAGTCCAAAGACCATAACTACATGTTGTTGGTCTTCTTTGTCGTTCAATGTCCCTTAACGACATCAATTTGTTGCACCATGCACGAACATGCTGTAAATAAATGTTAATAAAATCACAAAAAAATTATCATATCATATAACGTATAACGTAACAATCATAGTATTTACCGTTTTTTGAAGATATCCGCTTCCACAGTACCCTAAAATACCACCCCACCACTCTTTGTTTAATGGTGTACGCCCCATATAGGTTGTATAGCAACATGTGCTATCACCATCGTAGTAAAACTCAAGAACATTTGGAGCCCAAAAACTTGATTGGTTATGTGGATTAACCCAAATTGTGTTCTCTACGGGAGCAGGAATGTTAGTCATTATGCTATTTCATCTGCATGTGAAATGAGCTTCTATATAAGGACCTAGGTTGATAGGTGTACCAATATCGGGTGGAATTTGCAATTTTTGCCAAACGTCAAGGACTAAATTGGCAAATAACTCTTTCGTTTTTTATAAATATACCTACCACCAACCGTTCATCATCAATTGTGTAGAGGTTTATATACCATCACCATGTCTCAGTCATCATCTTCATCTTCAAGGTCTTCATCTAGACGATTTAGCAGGTCAAGAGAAATATGTTCATGCGGTGCAACTACACGTATACTTATCTCGAGAACTGATGCAAACCCGGATAGAGACTTCGTGTGTTGCGTAAGTATTAAATTTTAATATTTATCGTGTGCTTTTAATGATCATCAAATAACTGTTTATTTTTTTTAAACCACAGACTGCTGGTTGTGGATTTATTAGGTGGGTAGAAGCGTCAGAATGTTTCAGGTGCAAAAAAATCGTTCCGGGGTTGAGGCAATCGTTAGACGAGCAACAAGCTTTGGCTAGAAAATACCGTTTGCAGGCCAGATTGTTGAAGTTACTTTTGGTAGTTAGTTGGGTTTTGTTTGCATATCTACTAATGTAACACAAGAGGAGTAGTAATAATAATGACATTAGTAACATTAATTTAACAATTTCAGTTCGTCTTCATCGGGAGTCTGTCTATTATCTACCGTATCAGGTTCCGGCAAAACGTTCCTATAAAATTCAAAGGCCATCCTGTGCCGCATTTTTAAAGCTGTTTCTTGGGTGTTTTCACGTATATTATATAGAGGTTCGTTTTTAATCAACCTCTCAATAAATATGCACACCCAAACCCCACAATCACCAAGATCTCCGGTGTAACACCCCAACCGATGGCGGAAACATCGGGGTGCCACGTATTGATGATTGTTCAGTAGCTCATGGTGAATAATAAATTCCATTAAATAATTTAAACGAATTACATACAATTGTTCTAGAATTTGTACATCAAATTGAATAAAGCTATACACATATCTTCAAGCATCAATTCAAATCTTCAAGCAAATAGAACCTGAAACATGTTAAGTTGAAAATATTTTGGGTCAACAAAAGTTGGTGAGAATTACATAGGTTTTTGATATTTGAATAAAAATGATGTGCAATTCATGTGTCATGTCAATCTAGTCCATATGTGAGAACATACTAGAAATAAATCGAGTGCATAATCAACCCTGATGACTGTTATAATATGATACATACCATACGCTCATGGTCCAATTGAATATGTTATACGATAACAAACACCCACGCAACCTTTGTAGGAGGCACGTATCCGGGTGGGATTGTCAGTCCAATAGATCTATCAATGTATACCGCCGGCTGATCAATGTTAATGATTATGCTAGAATGGTGCTTACTCTAATCATGCTCAAGACATAATGCAACATAGAAAACACATAGACACATTGATGATTGAATTGCAATGATGATGTTATAAACATGTTTCACCCCAAAAATAGTGATAAATAGAAAAGGGGCTATGTAAAACTCACCTTGGTAAAATGTTATATCTGTTGAGAAATGTGTTGACCAAATGTATCAAGTATCACCCTAAAATGAGGTAATAAATATGTCTAAGTCTAACAAGTCTACAAATGTTTAAGTTCTAGGGCTTCGAATTGGGGATAATTGCTCGTTTGATTAATATTAAAAATATTCGCCAATTGAGAGAAATTTAGTAAATAAATAACTAAAAATCTTTTTATGAAATTTAAATTTAAGATGGTCACAATAATATGTTTAAAGTATAAAAATAATTTTTATAAAATTATTTTCTTTAAAATAGATTATTAAATCTATTTATTGCAAATTGTCAACTTTAACTTTAATAATTTAAAAATACTAAAATTAAAGAATTATTAGTTTAAAAATTATATTTCTGTTCTAAATGATCAGAAATAATTTGTATAAAATTTTGGTGCAAAAATATTAAAAATTGGATTTATTATGATTTAATTATGATTAAATCTAACAAAAATTGTTTAAAAATATTAAATAAATGATTTTTCAGAAATAAAAATCATTTCTGAAAAGTTTAATGTTATAAAAACTTAGGATAATTTTTGTGGAAATTTATAAGATCGTTTTGATATTTTAATGGATTTTTATAAATATAATAGTGTAAAATTGATTTAATTATTATAAATACTAAATAAATCAATTTCAGAAAAATAAAAATTGTAGGTGGAACATTTACATCAGATTTGTTAAAAATATTTTTTTTAGAATTTATAACAAGGTTTTAATAATTAAAAATGAATTTACAAGTTTAAATGAAATATATATATAATTGATTTGTTAAAAAAAAAATAAGTGGAAAATGGGTGCCCAAGCTGGGACTCGAACCCGGCTGTTAAAGGTTATAAGTATCAGTCACAACCACTTGGCCTAGGCCTGTGGTTGTGATTTAAATCTGTTTTAATAAAATAAATACACAATGAAAAATCAGTTTTATCCCCAAATTCATACCCACGAACCCTAGATTTCTCAATCGAACGATTTACCCAATGTTAATCTAATTAAGCATAGGGTAAACGTTGTGTAGGTTCCGATTAACAATTCCCACATCAAAAATTAAACTTACAATCTCGTTTTAATACTGATTTGATGGGTCAACTTCAAAGTCAACAAACACGATCAATTGCCAAGAACAGAGAATTTTTGTGAGGGATTGGAGATTGGGAAAGGTTGTTCGGCGATTTGTTATTGTCCCACAAGGTTCAATTTATAGGATTGATCACTGGTTTGTTTAATTGGAAAGTTTGACCCGTTTGAATAATTATAAACATAATTGATACGAGTTAATGTGTCTTTGATGTGCAATTGACGCGTATTGTACGCGTTAGTCGTTGGCGAGGTCGTATGGTCAAAAGTTTCCATGATTAGTATCAATTAAAAGCATAAAATGTGGGTTTGATTTGCACAGTCGCGTGCTGATGTAGAAGGAAGGTGCCAGGTCATAGATTGAAAGGTGTTAAGTATATATGAATACTAGATCTGATAACATATTGCATAATGGTCCAGTGGTTGTGGTGTGTTTGCTGGGTTAGGCTCTACGCGGGTTCGAAACCCGGGAGGAGCAGTTTTTTTTAATTCTTTTTATAAAACAGAGGTGGGCCTGATGGTGTGGGCCGGAAAGACTGGGCTTCAAAGAAAATGGGGAGTGGGCCAGAGGGTGTCTCTGATTTTAGTTTAGCTACATATATATATATATATATATATTTTTTTTTTAAAAACAAAACTGAATTATAATTATTATTATTATTAATATTATTATTATTATTATTATTATTATTATTATACATACATATACATATATATATATATATATATATATATATATATATATATATATAAGTTGTGAATTAGGAGAATAAAGACTTAGGTACAAAAATGAGGGGTTTTTATATTTAAAATTTGGGGAAAATTTTTGCGATGTTACAGTCTCCCCTACTTTTGAAAACTTCGTCCCGAAGTTTATTGAAAACACAGGGTTGAAGGGGATTGGATAAAAATTAGGACAAGTGTGACTTGAAAAATTTTATGTTAGGGCATGACAATGAATAGAGTAACCTGTCTCGAATAGCGTGGATAGGGGGCGTGTTACGTGTGAGTTGATTTACTACTAGATATCTAGAGTTTACATTTGGTTAACTACCGAAAATCTTGATAGAATTCCACACCACCTTAACGTACCTGTAATTTCACGATTACGTTCCGGACCGTAATCACCAACTTACCTTACATTAGGGTTTTGCAACCTTCTATGGCTCTTCCGATTGTTGAGCAGGTCTGATAGTCTCCACCAGTCGTTGAGCAGGTGGTAGGGCCTCTCCCGACTGTTGGAAAGACATGATGACCTCTACCAATCGTTAAGTAGATTGTTTGGTAGTCAACTAATTGTTGTACAAGTAAGTATGATTATAGATATAGCAATTAATTCTCATTCAGACAAGCATGCACACAGATGTTATGATAATACTTGAATCTTATTACTTGAATCAAAAACGCCACTACATAGAATGAAAGCAAACAACATTTAAATGGTGGAACTTGCTGTTAAGTAGCTGGAGGGTCTTAATCTCTGTTTAGTTTAGGGCATCGATTACGGAAGTGATTTGGGTAATGAATGTTCAATAAGATATGGGTTGAATGAAGGACAATGAGGTAATATAAGGAATGTAATCATTTATCCATTAATTAAAATGAATAAACGAAAACGTTGACTTATCAAAGCTTCTAGATTCTAATAACATAGTGAAGACATGCTTTAGCCTATAAGTGAACGCTCATCCCGAGAATTCCCAGGTAGGCATCCGGGTCCCTCGTCTGATTGGGATATATGCGCAATGCCAGTCCTAGACAGAAAACTCAGAATACAGGCATTCACCCTTCCAGATTGCACGTGTTCGTTATTAAAATCTAGAACTTCGACGAGATCTTCAAGGTGGTTCAGGCTAAACCTGAGGATTTGTCCTATTAGTCTAATAGTAGATCTTGTGATGGAGAGCACTCTTCTTGTAGGGATGATAGTAGGGATAAGAAGTAGGAGGGAGATAGAGATTAGCAAGTAAAGAAGCAAGTACTTGTTAAATCCTATGGTTATAGACTAGATTATTTTTCTAATAACCTAATTCCCTATAACCAAGGCTCTGATACCAATCTGTAACACCCCAACCGATGGCGGAAACATCGGGGTGCCACGTATTGATGATTGTTCAGTAGCTCATGGTGAATAATAAATTCCATTAAATAATTTAAACGAATTACATACAATTGTTCTAGAATTTGTACATCAAATTGAATAAAGCTATACACATATCTTCAAGCATCAATTCAAATCTTCAAGCAAATAGAACCTGAAACATGTTAAGTTGAAAATATTTTGGGTCAACAAAAGTTGGTGAGAATTACATAGGTTTTTGATATTTGAATAAAAATGATGTGCAATTCATGTGTCATGTCAATCTAGTCCATATGTGAGAACATACTAGAAATAAATCGAGTGCATAATCAACCCTGATGACTGTTATAATATGATACATACCATACGCTCATGGTCCAATTGAATATGTTATACGATAACAAACACCCACGCAACCTTTGTAGGAGGCACGTATCCGGGTGGGATTGTCAGTCCAATAGATCTATCAATGTATACCGCCGGCTGATCAATGTTAATGATTATGCTAGAATGGTGCTTACTCTAATCATGCTCAAGACATAATGCAACATAGAAAACACATAGACACATTGATGATTGAATTGCAATGATGATGTTATAAACATGTTTCACCCCAAAAATAGTGATAAATAGAAAAGGGGCTATGTAAAACTCACCTTGGTAAAATGTTATATCTGTTGAGAAATGTGTTGACCAAATGTATCAAGTATCACCCTAAAATGAGGTAATAAATATGTCTAAGTCTAACAAGTCTACAAATGTTTAAGTTCTAGGGCTTCGAATTGGGGATAATTGCTCGTTTGATTAATATTAAAAATATTCGCCAATTGAGAGAAATTTAGTAAATAAATAACTAAAAATCTTTTTATGAAATTTAAATTTAAGATGGTCACAATAATATGTTTAAAGTATAAAAATAATTTTTATAAAATTATTTTCTTTAAAATAGATTATTAAATCTATTTATTGCAAATTGTCAACTTTAACTTTAATAATTTAAAAATACTAAAATTAAAGAATTATTAGTTTAAAAATTATATTTCTGTTCTAAATGATCAGAAATAATTTGTATAAAATTTTGGTGCAAAAATATTAAAAATTGGATTTATTATGATTTAATTATGATTAAATCTAACAAAAATTGTTTAAAAATATTAAATAAATGATTTTTCAGAAATAAAAATCATTTCTGAAAAGTTTAATGTTATAAAAACTTAGGATAATTTTTGTGGAAATTTATAAGATCGTTTTGATATTTTAATGGATTTTTATAAATATAATAGTGTAAAATTGATTTAATTATTATAAATACTAAATAAATCAATTTCAGAAAAATAAAAATTGTAGGTGGAACATTTACATCAGATTTGTTAAAAATAATTTTTTTAGAATTTATAACAAGGTTTTAATAATTAAAAATGAATTTACAAGTTTAAATGAAATATATATATAATTGATTTGTTTAAAAAAAAAATAAGTGGAAAATGGGTGCCCAAGCTGGGACTCGAACCCGGCTGTTAAAGGTTATAAGTATCAGTCACAACCACTTGGCCTAGGCCTGTGGTTGTGATTTAAATCTGTTTTAATAAAATAAATACACAATGAAAAATCAGTTTTATCCCCAAATTCATACCCACGAACCCTAGATTTCTCAATCGAACGATTTACCCAATGTTAATCTAATTAAGCATAGGGTAAACGTTGTGTAGGTTCCGATTAACAATTCCCACATCAAAAATTAAACTTACAATCTCGTTTTAATACTGATTTGATGGGTCAACTTCAAAGTCAACAAACACGATCAATTGCCAAGAACAGAGAATTTTTGTGAGGGATTGGAGATTGGGAAAGGTTGTTCGGCGATTTGTTATTGTCCCACAAGGTTCAATTTATAGGATTGATCACTGGTTTGTTTAATTGGAAAGTTTGACCCGTTTGAATAATTATAAACATAATTGATACGAGTTAATGTGTCTTTGATGTGCAATTGACGCGTATTGTACGCGTTAGGGGTTGTTTGGTAGCCTCTTAATCAGCCTCTTAATCATTCAGGTCTGAATCATTCAGCATTCAGACTGTTTGTTTCAGCATCTGAATGGAATGATTAAGTGCTGAACCATTAAGCTAATAAAAGATGCTGAATGATTCAGCTCATAACCATTCAGAGCCTCTTAACCATTCAGACCATCTTAATGATTCAGCACTTAATCAACCAAACAGCCCCTTAGTCGTTGGCGAGGTCGTATGGTCAAAAGTTTCCATGATTAGTATCAATTAAAAGCATAAAATGTGGGTTTGATTTGCACAGTCGCGTGCTGATGTAGAAGGAAGGTGCCAGGTCATAGATTGAAAGGTGTTAAGTATATATGAATACTAGATCTGATAACATATTGCATAATGGTCCAGTGGTTGTGGTGTGTTTGCTGGGTTAGGCTCTACGCGGGTTCGAAACCCGGGAGGAGCAGTTTTTTTTAATTCTTTTTATAAAACAGAGGTGGGCCTGATGGTGTGGGCCGGAAAGACTGGGCTTCAAAGAAAATGGGGAGTGGGCCAGAGGGTGTCTCTGATTTTAGTTTAGCTACATATATATATATATATATATATATATATATATATATATATTTTTTAAAAACAAAACTGAATTATAATTATTATTATTATTAATATTATTATTATTATTATTATACATACATATATATATATATATATAAGTTGTGAATTAGGAGAATAAAGACTTAGGTACAAAAATGAGGGGTTTTTATATTTAAAATTTGGGGAAAATTTTTGCGATGTTACATCCGGACTGTTGGGGTACATCTTTAGGCTCTACGACCTCGAAAGGAGGGGCGTATATGTACGGGTTTACGGATTCGTAGTAATTATTGGATCTTAGCCAAAGCTCAAATGCATAATTAGCATTGCATATGACCTCTGCTTTGGCCTTCTCCGCGCCCTTCAAACCAAGTAAACTGCAAAATATAGAAAAAACATTATCAAAATTAACATACAATAACCTAATGAAAACCGGCATTAAAATGAATAGGTTCAACATTTACCTGTCGTAGATGGTAAACGTTCGCTGGCACAGGTTAAAAACTCCGAGGATCCAATGTTGTAAGCTTATATTCAACACAACATATACCTATTAAAACGCGAATAGTTTGAAACAAAATGTTAAAAACAAATCATAATATGTTCAACAAACAAAACCATGATTTAAATTTGAAAAACAACCTCGTCAACATCAGCGATTTTTGGAAACGGTTCGAATGACCCATCAAACAAATCTTTAAAAGGCTGGTTATTAGTACGGCTAAATAAACCCCCCACAAAATATGGAGGAAGGATGCTCCAACGGGAGGTTGAGCTCCAAAGAGTCTCGTAGAGATGGTGTGTCCATCCATATATGTGCTATAATAAATAATTTGAATATTCAATATTAAACTGCGGTAAATATATTAATTAAATTAAACATAGTTAATAAAAGTAACAAATATTTAAAAATTATTACCTCGCTGCCTAACCAACCGAGTGAATCATCATCGCCGAAAAGATCTTCCCAAAAGCCATCCAGGAATATATTTCCCCCAAATAGTGCACAAGTTCTATGTTTATCCTTTTGTTTTGGATACCATTTTTTTATTAGTTTTATGTTTTCGTTTTTATCGTCTGATTTGAACTTCTTCTTTTTTGCACCTTTTATTGTTGTAAATGGGGAAAGCATACACGAGGATGGCTTTGTTGACCTTTGAGACCGTCTCAACTGTTAAAGTGACAAAAGTGAACCAATTATTTTGAATTTAAATGCTAAACTATGAAGGAAAAAAATAAAATAAAACATACAGGCTTTTTTAGGCCGTCGGTGTGTGGTCTATATACATCACCCGAGCTAAACAATTCATCAACATTTTCATTGTGATGCGAGCTCGTCGGGCCTTCTTCACCAGTCGGTTGGGATTTACGTACCTAAGATTTAAAAATGTTAATTATTTTAAACTTTTCAACAAATTAATACGGATTAATAATAATCATACGACAACTTTACCTCAGGCAGTAAACCTTTCAACTTGTTATTATAAAAGTTTTCCAACCTATCATCCATCAACGCTTTAAATTGCTCTATTAAATCATCGTTGATAGTGTAGGTTGTCGGAACAGTTTCCGACTTTCTTTTTTTGGCCGTCGAATCAACAGGCTCATCACCGTAAACCGTATGCAGATCATCGAAATTTACATCATCCGCTCCCGTATTATCAAAATTTACATAGGCAGACGGATGAAACTCGGCCGGCTTATTAAAGCACCCTTGAGCCCGGTTCCTTTGTGCTCGTAAAAAATGGGCACTATCAGTGTACCAGGCACAGCGCAGCTCAAAGTCATTCGGAAGTAGAAACCTAAACGGCTTAAGCCCTTCAAGCTGAAGCACAACAATTTTTTTTTAAATTTTATCACTTATATTTAGCTTTTCAAAAAAAAATTCGGTAGAAAATGATTTCAAAAGATTACCATAGAATTTACGGTGATCTTACGATCAATGGTGCTCCTCTTCATTTTTTTTCCCGGACCCCAGGAAAGAACTCTGGGGATTGCATCACCAACAAAAAAATCTGGATCGGTTTTAAATTCTGGAAATATCTCAAATATCCAGATCTGCAAGTTTTTAAATAAAATTTAGAAATATCAACAATATTTGTTAAAATTAATAATTAAAAGTAAATAATTCATACAAACTAATACCTTGAAAACCCAATTACAAGATTTTAAACTGAAGCCCTTTGTACCCTGCTTTTGAATCAGGTGCATGTTATTGATATTTTTAACCAAATCTTCCCAAAAATAACTTCCCCATGGAAATGCATTCAACTCTACAAAGTCATCAACAAGATCGAGGACTAGATCATCCACGGTAGCGCTATTTTGGGTACCCTTAAACACCGATTCAATCAATACCAGGATACAAATACGGACAACATCATCCTCCTCATAATCGCTCCAGTCACCGTTGAAAATATCAAGCACACTTTGATAAGATACCTTACTCACCTCACGGAATATTCGTCTTTTAAACGATGTTGGGGATTGTGCGAGTTCCCAACCATCGTGACGGCCAAATCTTAGGCCCGTTATCAGACAAAACTGTTGTGGAGTGAATAGAAGACTGTTAGGACCGATTTGATAAAAAAGGCCGTCGATACTAGGCAGTCCCGTCTCAATCTGATGTTGTGCCACTGAGAGTAACAAATTACTTTCGCAAACATGGCTCATAACATCCAGAAAGTGACCGAAGACGGTCTCCCTAAAACGCGTCTTCATTGCCTCGGACATTCTAGTATTCATTTCTGTTACTTTGTTCCAGGCACTTCGGACTTTTATTTCGGTTTCAGACTAAAAAAAAGGTTATAAAAAATTTTTTAGTAACGAACAAGGTAAATGAAAAATGATAAAAATACTTGAATGAAAAATGGTAGTAAACGCTTACCGCAGGAGGTAAGCTCCGAGGAGGATTCGGCTGTTGTGGGTGCCGAAAAAACTCTTCGTACTGTTCCTCTTGTAGTATTTGATGTGGGTTCATCGGGTCGACAAAGTCACTCGGATTAAACATGGTCAAACGGGTTTGGTCAACCTCGATTAACGGACAACAAAAAAACAAACAAAATTAAAAATTAATCGACGGTCGACGGTGAGCACGTTCGTGGTGGACCACATGACCAAAAATATGTCGGGTGGTCCCGTTTGTGTTGTGTCGTTTTCAATGAAAAAAAAAATTTAAACTTTAAAAAGGAACGTTAATATTACCTTTTTAATTATAAATGACCGTCGTCTGATAATTTGACCGGAGTCCTAGCAAACCGTTCGCCGGAAAATAGATGATAAACAAGAAAACCGGTAAAAGAGCGTTCCCGTCAACGTAGCGTCTTTCGGTGGAGAGACTTTCACCGAAAGTTTACTTTTACCCCCAAAAGGTAAACCCTAGTGGGACCGGGCTGCATGGGCCGGGTCCGGTTCCCAAGCCGTCTCAGGAGACGGTTTGACCAAGACGGGTTCGGTTCCCAAAGCCTCTCAGTCAACCCTCTGACAAAGCCGGGTCCCGGTTCCCAACCCGTCTTTTGAGCCGGTACCCGGAACGATCTGCTGAGCCGGTTCCGGTTCCCAACACGTCTTTTGAGACGGTACATGGAAAGAACTGCTGAGCCGGTTCCGGTTCCCAACCCGTCTCACAAGCCGGGTCCGGTCCCCAACGCCTAACCCGTCTGAGGAGACGGTTCCCAATACTAACCCGTCTGACGAGACGGTTCCCAAAGACTCTAAGTCGGCTCCCAAGGAGACGGTTCCCATTGCTGTCAGACGGTTCCCGAGAGTGCATTTTGTGGGCCCCTAATCAATTAAAAATTTAAAAAACAAAAAATTAAAAATTTAAATAAATAATTTATATTTAAAATCATCTTTATATAAGTAGTTGTAAACGTAAAATATTTTGTCGTTAAAAAAGGTTGTTGGAGAAGTATCGCTCAAGAAAATGTCTGACGGCCGTGATAAAAATATAGCTCCAGAAGAATACTTTTCTCAACCAGAGAAACATTCATCGAGTTGGATACTAAAAAAATGGAGGCGTCCGAAGGAACCTGAAATTACCAAAGAAAGAGAATTTATCAGTAATCGACAAAGCTTACACGGAAACGTTATCGGCAAATGGGCTATACCGGACGATGAGAATGATAATTGGGCAACTAATGTTGTTGACTTCTACAATAAAGGCGACGCACCGTTTTGTTATTCTGCTGTTTTTTCAAGAAGTATTGAGCTTGACAAAAATTTTTGGGGAATTTTGTTGGGCTATCGTTCTAACGGCTACCTCACACCAACAGTAATAACTTAAATTTTAATGTTTTTTTTTATTTTTTTTTACTGAAATTGTGATTCAATTATTTTTCAGCATGTTGAAGGATGGGTTGGAAGACTGATGAACTGGAGGAGTAGAAAGCTACAAAAAAATGCTTCGCTAAATATGCGGTGGACAATTCTTCCACCAGAATTTTATAATTCGTTATTAGAATCTGTACCAAAAAACTTGGCCAACTATTGCAATGGCAAATTCAAACCGTTTCCTTCATTTTTCGACGTTGATTTTGTTTTTTTCCCGTTCAGCTTGAAAATAGGGAATGGTTATTGGTGCGACTAGAGTTGGTGACGCAAGAACTTGTTATGTATGCTTGCGAAGACCTTCGTATCAGAGACAAATACAGAACCATTGTTCACCCAAAGCTGACGAAGATACAAGTTTATTTAGGAGCTTTACTAGTGAACATAAGATTCTGGAAGAAAACAGGTAATCCAGAAAAATGTATAACTTTCAATCTTAACGAAGACTATGTTGCACCACATAACTCCCTGTCTGGTAATGAAGCGGTATATCTTTGTATGCTGATGGAGCATTTGGTTACTGATAAACCAATTACTACGAACGGTGATCTAAAACAAACATGTTCGTCTTACAGACGATTCATGGCTGAAAAAATGTATTTCTGGAGGTGCTTACCACGTCCAAACAATTCTTAATAAAATGTTCTTATTTTGGAAGTTTATTTATTTTTTTAATTGTCCTTATTTATTTTTATTACCTACCATATTAAATATTTAATTAAATTAAATTATTTCACACTATAAATACCCGCCAAATTAACAAATTCTTCACTACATCACATATTTTTCTTACAAAACATCAATCAAACCAAGTAAAATGTCTTCATGGACCGACGAGGAGATCCTTGGGGTTACACTGGCATGGCGAAATGTTGCCGAAAACACCCGAGTTTCAAACACCAGTCAAGAAATTCGTGCAACTCCATTTTGGAGTAGATTATTTTTCGAGTTTCGAACACTTGTCGGCGGTCAGACAAACCGTACGACACAAGATGTTATAGAAAAGTTTCACAACGTCAAGGCGGAGTGCACCGTATTCGAAGGGTTCTTCAACTCCAACAAAGAGGAGTCGCCAAACGAGTCCGAGGAAGGGCTCATAGAATTGGCGAAAATCGACTACTTTTTGGACTACGACGAAGAATTCGAATACCTTTCAGCGTGGCATTTGTTACGTGATTATATTTAAATTTAGGTTTTATTAAAAATAATGTTATGTAATGTTCTTTTTTTAATGTATGTTTTATTATTAATCAAGTGTTTTAATTTATTTAGTGTTTTAAAAAATGTTGTAATTTTTACTATGAAATCTATTGATATTCCCTATTGAATGCTTAACCCACCCGCATATGTCCTTCCTATATAAAGCCAGTAGACGGTTTGACATTACAGACCGTCAGTACACCGTCACAGATAAGAAACCCAAACCCAAAATCACAATGGCACCGAAACCGTGGACAGAAGAAGAAGAAATTGCCCTGTGCACTGCTTGGATAACTGTTAAAGAAAACCCACCACGTCGAGGGTCCATTTGGCCACTCGTTCTCAACGAGTTCAAAGTTTTGGTTGGAGGTTCAAGCAGGTCAACGGAGTCTCTCAACCGGAAGTGGACGGACTTGCAAAACAAGTGCCGTCTCTTCGAGGGGTTTTATCAAACCGCTATCCGTGAACTCCCACAAGACACTGCGGACCATGAAAAACTTGAACATGCCAAGATTGAGCACGAGTTTTCGGGCCGACCACCCTTTACTCATTTGTCGGCGTGGCAGATGATTCGTGATGTCGCCGGGGCTTTGGATTAGTTTTTTTTTTCTTACTTTTAATGCTCCTTTTATTTTAAGTTATAATAAAAAAAATGTTTATTTTAAGTTTATATTGTTTAAAGGGAGTGTTTTGTTTAACACCAAAAAGTAGAGAACACATGACCTTAAACAAACTTAACATAAACAAATAATAATAGGAATCCAATAAAAATACAACTAAAGTATTAAAACAATTACAATATACAAACAATTATAATTCACGAAGTGGTTCAACACGTCAAACACCGAGACATTTCCGTTGCTTGGAACGCCAAGATATATTTTCGCAGTGTACTTTATACCCACTGTCTAGTTTCATCTTCATCACCCTAAATACGTACATAAATATATGTACGGACAGATGCTTACCAACGGCCCGGACAAGTCAAAGAACAAACTCTCCTAAATATCACATCCGACCGTCTTGTACATGTAAAAGACGGATGATCCAGAAGAACATGATAGAGATTTAGGAAAAGGATGAACTTGCCAACAAAGTAGACTACAAAATCGTCGATGCAAATTACACGGGTTAACCCACGTGTAGATGCAACAACAATCCAAGTAGTATTATGTAGATGTAACAGCAATCCAACAGAAGCCTTTTTCGCTTTACTTCTCACTAACTCCGACCGAAACCTATCCATCACTTCAACCTTTCGCTCCAAATGTATTACCAAGTGGTTGGAGGTCAACTTAAGGCTAAAGAAAATGGGTGAAAGGATTTTTAAGGCCAAAGAAAATGGGTGAAAAACTTCGGATCAGAAGCTTTCCATAGAATGGGATTAGATAAATCCCAAAGGCTTAGGTTTAAAAAGTGCCATAATTTTTACCGAAAAAATATTCGGCTATTCTGAAGCTCAAAAACACGTCGAATAATCAAACTAAATTTGAAAAAAAACATTTGAGAAGATTTTGTTTGATTTGGTAAAATATTTTGGCTTGGTAAAATATCTAAACGGGCTTGAAACAAACATTTGAGAAGATTTGGTTTGATTTAGATGTGTTTTTTTTTTCAACCAAACCCACATATTTATACCCAAATAAAATTTGAAAAAAAAATAAATAAATTAATTAATGGGGCTGAAGACGGTTCAGCCAAAACGGATTCGGCTAAGCCGAGCCGAAGACGGCTTAACTTGAGCCGTTGGTGAACCGTCTCAGGGACCCCACCGGAGACGGCTTTGCGGCGCTGACACGTCTCAAGCCGCCACGGGAGCCGGGTGGCAGACATCGGGATCGTAACCGCCACGTGTTGGGTTGCTACTGGTTGGAATCCAAAGGATCTCGGAAGACGGTTCAGTCCTTTTGGAAACCGTATCCCGTCTCTCCAAAGACGGTGGAGGGGGCCATTTACGCAAAACGCTCGGTCAAGGGGCTATTTTGGCCATTTTCCCAAGTAAAAATATCATCTTAGATAAATAAGTCAACTATATAATACTAATAGCTTTTTATCCGGCCCATTTTGATATAGTAACATTTTACCATATAAAAAAAATTGATACTTTAACTTTTTTGGGTACGCATGGTGTCCAATAAAGTGTACGTCACTTCTCTATAAATAGCGGTAAGTATTGAAAGTATGAAACACATCCAACCATTCTATCTTTATTTCACCTTTGAGTGAAGAAGCATGAAACACATTGCCTTATACGCAGCAACACTAGTCCTTCTAGTGTTGGCCTACTCACACGTCTCGATGGCGGTGACATGTGCTCCGGCCCAGCTAGCACCATGTGCATCCGCCATCTCGTCCTCATCACCGCCATCAAGACTATGCTGCACAAAGTTAACACAACAGAAACCATGCCTTTGCAAGTACATCAAGAACCCGAGTCTCAGAAGCTATGTTACTTCCCCTAATGCCAAGAAAGTTGCAAGGATTTGTAGGGTTGCTGTCCCCAAGTGTTGAATTACGCGTGATCATGTGTTACGAGACATGGGAATGGTGAAGTTGTGTTACTATGAATAAAAATATTTATGTTTTCAGCGTTTTGTATCCATCCATGTGTGACTGTTTTATCTTCTTTACAAGCTTGTGGGTTTCTAGTAACTTATAGTAATATAATGTTATCGAGTTTCGTTGATGTTAATGCACATGCCAATTATCCTTTGATTGGGTATCGGGTGGTTGGGACCGTGTTTGAGCGCTTTCAAGCTAACTTGTTAAGTGGTCCGATAAACACCTGGGATTTAGAATTTAGGGTTTAGGATTTAGAATGTAGTAAAAAAAAAAAATCCCTAAAGTTGCTTAAAAAAAGTTAGAAAACTTTTATATGCACACTGTGTGACAAATATGATTGAAAATTCACATATCTGGACCAACTTTCGGCCCACTTCGTTTCGTTTAAGCTGACTTATTTGACTTTACTAGACTAACTTTCGGCCCACTTCACACCTAGAGCGTATAAACAAGTTGGTTTGCTCGTGAGTTACTTGAGATGGCTACGTAAACGTTCAAATCGAGCCGGGATTAAACGAACTATACATCAAATAATATAACTGTATATAATCATGAAATAATATGTGTTATGTAGGTCACATAAACAAAATTATAAGTACACATGACCTGGTTGTTGACCTTACAAAAGTTGTGTGAGTTTAAATCCTTACATAAGTGGTATTTAGGTGTAAAAATTGATTTTAAAAATATAAATTTATAATTAAGAATAAAATAGTTATAGTTAATAAATAATAAACGAGCCCGAGGTCGAGCTTTTGACATAGAGCTTGAAACAAGACAAGTTCGAGGTCGGCTTGGCTCTTTTACACCATATAAAACAGAGAATCGACCTGTAACCCAAAACAACAAAGTAGGAGTCGACAAATGATCTAGAAGTGTAGATGTACTTATATATTTATATAGAATTAAGGATTAATGATTTAAAATAAACAGTTCCTGAAAAAGAATTCACATTCCTGAACTTGGAGACACCAAGATTCAACAAAAACAATTAAATCAATAAGGAAAGAATTTCATGTTCTTACTTGCAAAACAAGAATTGTTGTCTCACAAATTAAGAAGGTTCGAAATCGGGTTCCATCCCATAATCCAAGGTCGATTATCGGTTGGAAGCACGAAGTTGAGCTCAAACATTTCTTTGGACAAGTTTCCGCCTTCACGGAACCCAACGAGCTTTGCAACGATCTCTGCACTTTCTTGAATATGTGCAGAGTCGCGAGGATTGGTCCACAGTTTGCTTACAAACTGAATCCTACGCTGTTTTCCTTCGAGGGGAACGTCCCATTTCATGTATAGCAGTTCTCTCTCTTCGGCTGTCAAACGTGTTGTTAGCCTCTTTGCTAGAAACTCCCGTTCCCGCTTTAGTGATCTAAGGCTGCACACAATGATATGATGCCATGTCAGCGTTATTTTTACAATGTTTCAGTTTGGTTAAACTAAACTACCCATTTTGCCATTCTAGAGTGCAATGTTCAGAGTATAACATAGCGTATCGTCAAATAAAGTTACGAAAACAAGAATGTGTTAGGGGAGAACCTTGATGTAACGGATATTGTGGGCTCCTCTGCACCACGGCCTGGTGTTGCGTTGCCATGTTCAGCTAAATGTTCTTGCAGCCAATTGAGTCTCCTGAGCTCAACTTCCATGTAGATTTCATCAGCAGGGTCTCCTTTAAACAGCATATAGAACTGGGTTCTATGAATAATTGATACAAAACAAGAATCCCACAGCTCTATGATTGTCTGCCTTTGTTCCCTAAACCTGATATTCCAAGGAACCGGTGACACCTCAGGTACGTCTTCTGTATTGTCATCAGTTTCCAGATCATATCCAGCTTGCTCATTAGCTTCCAACTCAAGCACCTATATGTACAGAAAAAAGAAAATACATAATCCATATGACTTTTCTTATCACACCAACTATTTAGAATTATTTTAAAACTGGACCAAACAGCGTTTTCGGCCAACTGAATTATTTAGAATTATTTTACAATCTTTACTCATTAACAGGTCGATTTGCGTCATGACATATCTATAAATGTGCCACACAACCCGATTGGGCAATTGGGAGCTTTAGAAAAATGAACATGAAAACATATGACAGTCAATAAAGTTACCTGACAAAGAAGAAGATGCTTCTGGTATTGCAGCTTGGCGACACGTTCCTTAAGCTCAGTAACATAGGTTCTGATACTTCTCACGTTCTCTTCGGCTGCATTCTGAAACATCTTCTGCATTTTCCTCATATTAACAGAGCTTGAACGTCTGTGTGGTGTATTTTCCTTTGATGAGACATCTCCACCTTCCTCACCCTTTAGATTCATCTCTTTATCTTCGGACACTAGTGGTTCTTCTTCTTGAGGATTTCTATTTTCATCCACTTCCCGAGTAGAAGACATAGGTGAGCATGGAGATCTTATAAAACTCGGTTTGTTGATCACATTGCTTGAAGTCAATGGACTCGATGACTTCTTCTTCTTTGACTGACTTTTGACAAGTTGATCAGTGTTGTTGTTACTAGGAAGAGACATTATGAGCTTGTCAATAGACTTCTGAACGTTCTCCAGCTGTTCTTCTAGGGTGGCAATGTTGCTTCCCTGTGAGCGAATTCGGTTGATTTCGTCTTTGAGATTCGCACTGACACTTTTGTTGACCCCCAACCCGGGAACCATGTGGTCAACATTGACTTCTTTTTGTGCCGTCCGGACTGCACACATATCGCGGATCTCTGCTTGTAATTTAGCAATGGTCTCGGCTGCATCTTGATTTCCTTGTCTATGACAAGTGACTTCCTTCTGTAGTACTTCTAAGGCTCTATTTGCTTCTTCACCGAGCTGTTCTTGAAGGTGTTCCAGTTTCCTTATTTCATGCATTAGTGTGAAAGGAGCAGTAGACGACTGTCTCATACTTTGTCTAATTGTTGTGTTTCTTGTTTTCTCAAAACGACTCGGTTCCCTGCCTTCAAGGACTGATGGTAATGTTCCAGAGAATGATAGGCACTTCTTAGCCAATGGAGCTGCAGATGCTTGTGGCTTCAATTCCTGTTATGGTTGAAGAAATCAGTTAACATGACATGGCGAAACTTGCGATTTGATAACATGTAAAACGATTAACTTTTTGTACAAGTTGGGCCACATACAAAGTGACTAAAATATGATCAGGTGACTAAAAATACAGAATTGCGAGAAGAAGGGGAGTAAAACCTTTGGTTCTTCTTCAAGTTTACGACGTAGCTCTTCAGCCTGTGACTGTGCAATATCTCTTTGTCTCTTAAGTTCTTCAATTTCCATTTCCATCTATAAAAATCACTATCAGGCCCAGCTGTTTCTCCAGTGACTTAGTTAAATAATGCAATCGAGATGTACCTGACGAATTTTTAAATCTTTATCGTTAGATACATCAGGAGTACGCAACTCAGCTTCTAGTCTGGAAACTTCCTTCTGTAAATGTTTAACCAACTGCTTGTCCGAAACAACCTGATCAAAATTTTCAGCAATAAAACAGCATCATCAGCAATAGAGCACAAGAAGGTAATATAGAAGTTTGCATGATTACAAAAGAAATGAGTCTAATGTCGTCCAAAGTGTACTATTTCCCAAAATCCATCCCATCCATCAATTATACTATTTCTCAAATAACACAGTTATTGTGATCATATCTGAACTGTTTTCTATAACTTTGAATTTAAAAAACGAGTGCCAAGTCAACGACACTCGGCCAGTTTGGGATGAATAAATTTGCATCTTTTAAGAAGGTAACGGGAGGCCGAGGAGTTAATACAAAACGTCCTAAATCGTTTTAACTTATATTTTCATTGAAATAACATGAATTTTGTAGTCATATTTGACAACTATTGATAATAACAACTTTGACAACGTGTAAAGAAGATAAATAAGATCTCTAGGAAATAATAGATGTACCATGTTAACTTGGGCATTATTGGTTACTTCCTTAGCTCGGGTAGCAAAGAAGAGAGTATTTCTGGACTGTTCGACATGGCTAGAAGCTGGGCTCAAAGTGCATATTATGGCAGTACGTGCATTGCCACCTAACGAGTGTTGTAGTATGCGAGTAAGCTTGGAATCCCTGTATGGTATATGACCACTTCTTTTGCCAACACTGCAAATAACACCTGATTATCAGATAGATATACAACCAACCAGGTTTACATTCCATATGAGGTTATTTATATAATATAAGCTAACAAACATTATTAAAGATGATGATGAAGAATTAAATATATACATACAACTTAGTTGTATCACCATGTGAAAGGTTTATGAAATTTCAAACAAGAAGCATAATAATAGTGAAATAGTGTCACAGTTGACCAAACTAATGAATAGATATACATCTTGGATGTTAGTGGATTTGGTTATGTTTTTTCACAATGGGTCCAAAGGGGGGATCAAATGGGTCGAAAGTCACCCAAAGTGTTTATTAATGCATACGATCTTCTCAATTGTTTTATTTAGATAAAATAATGCTTGAAACAAAAATTGCATCAGTTTCTGAGCCGACCCAATTTCACCCGCACCCAACCCATCCGTTTGCCACCGCTGATAAATTCACATGACAATCCTGTTTGATCCAGTTGATCATTGGAAGTAAAATACATTTGCAAGTAGGGGAACCAGAACATGTTAATGATAAGAATTTGGACAAGTTAAAATGAAGACTGAAAAGAGAAGACATTTCCAATTGGACAATTTTACACATCCACTGACCTCAGCTTTCTAATCACGGTTGTGAGAGTCATCAAGCTAAGATTGATGTGGCAGCCTTCCCTGAGCCTAGCACCATCAGCATTTGTCTGTGATGCTCTTTCACTTCCAGCTAAATCTACAAAGTTCTGCACAACATTGGTTGGTTGGTTAATTATCTTTGTTCATGGTATTCAATACTCCCCCATTCATAAAACTATGTATACTTCATAGGGGTAAAATCGAAATTTAATTACTTAGAAACGCTTTAATTGCACATTCCCAAAACTGTGTATCTGGGCAATTATTTTTGGGGCCGAGTATCACATACCAGGCTTGAAACAAAGGACCTCACGCAGTCTGAAGTATCCCGGACCGTACTTTCTATTGTCTGCATTGTCAGATTAGAGTTATTATGATGAACCCTACACAAAGCATAAGAAGCCAGTGATTCTGAATTCAATTTACATGCTTACCAGTCTTATTATCTGGTGTGATCGAGAACTGGTATCGTTTAAAGCTGTTTCACCAACTTGTCTTTGAGCTGCAAAGCATACAAGAGTAGATAAGCTATAATTATAGTTCAACTATAAAATGAGGAGTTTTATGTTTTACCTTCACAAACGCTGATCAAATTTCGCAAGTGTTGATCATCTGTGGCTGTTTCCTCCACCAACTTCTCTACAACTGTTCCTTTCTGCATCAGAAAGGATAATCAGTTAGATTGGAGCACCACCAAATTTGAAAAAAGTATTCGTTTCAGATGTTACCTCAGGATCATCTCGAAGCTTTAGATTGCGTCCGTTTTCAGAATTCAACAAGTCCCGCACATTTTCATTGTAGATTTCTAGGCCTGATATTTTTATTCTGAATTCTCTATCTTGATTCTGTAATAAAACAGTACTTGAAAGTTAACAACACACAAACCCTGTCTTCAAAATTAATTACTGAGCCCAAATACATCATTACAAGCTTCACAAGAGAGATATTAATGATATTTATCTCTTATAAACTTACATGCATTATATGCTGGTATATATCATTGACTGCCTTTTCAGTGATTCCTCTCATGGTATAAGTCTTTCCACTACTTGTTTGACCGTACGCAAATATAGTCGCTGCAAAAAACAAGTGAGATTAAATCCAAAAAACACAAAAAAACTATCTAAGGATAAGTGAAAAGAAGAGTTAGTATAACTAAAGAATATAGAAGTTACCATTTATGCCCATTAAGGCAGACAATGCAACCGTCTTTACACCATCTTCATAAACGGATTCTGTGACTGCTTCAGGACCAAAAACTTTATCTACAAGAACAACCAACAGCTTCATTAGCTCATACATAATCAAATTCAAAATTAGATAACCAACAAATAAATTCATAAATTAGCATATGAAATGCATACCAAAGGTAAACGAAGACGGTTGAACAACTCGTTCATGTGGGAGTGGTTTATATACAATAGAATGATCATCAACGCATTCCCACGACACATTATCTTTAGCCGATTGCTCCCTTTTGTTCAGCGGTCTCAACCGTACCGTTACAACAATTTTCTCTTCCCGAACTCTTGACCCTCCAGGAGTTGATATCGGTGTCCTTTCAATTTTCGAAGCTGGTGTACCAGGGGCACTCTTTATTGTCATCTTGTGTTGAACCTAACTAAACAATACATCATAAATTTGGAAAACATACATTAGTCCTAACTACCGATAAACAATCTCAAAACTAAACTACAGAAATTCTTACTTTAAGTTCAGCTAAATTTTACACAAATAAATTCTTCCATCCATACATTTAGTAAATAATACACATAACTAACAAAAGCTGTGGTGTGGTTTGGCCCAATCCTCAATCATCAAACTAACAATGGGCAGTTTGTAAACTTGGACTACGAAGAGGCACACAATTGAGCCCGAATACAAAACCGTTTAAAAAAATAAAATAAATAAAGAAATCCTTAAAAAAACCACAAAAATGGCTAATAGCCATAGAAAAACAACAAATAAAAATATCCTTATAATAAACTGCAAAAATGCCTAATAGCCATAAAAAAAAAAAAAAAAAAAAAAAAAAAAAAAAAAAAAAAACAGCAGCAAATATTGTTTCCATACTGATTTTTCGGATCTAAAAAAAACAAAAAGAAAAGAACAGATCTACAATTATATATATGGTATATCAATCAACTACAGTTCATCAATTTACAAGCAAACAAATTCTACCTGAAACCCTAGAAGGAAACTAAACTTACCAAAACAACAATCAAACAACAAAATAACTTCAAATTAAACTCCCTAATCAACTATAATTCATCAACTTACAATCAAAACAATTTCCACCTGAAACCCTAGAAGGAAACTAAACATAACAAAACAATAATAAAAAACAAGATTTAATTCAAATAAAACTCCAACAAATACAAATGAACAATGTTTTGGTTTGAACGGCTAAATGAAGTGGCAGCGCGCACACTCGAGAACCCACAGAGGGCCATAGAGACCCGGGATTGAGCCTTACCGTCCAAGAATGAAACTAAGCATAACAAAATGACAATAAAAGAACAAGATAGCTTCAAATTGAACTCTAAAAAAGAAATGATCTGCTCACCGAAAGCGTCGATTACTCGATTCGATCGTCGATTGAAGAGATCGAATAAAATCAGAGGGGAGATTAAGAGAGGAATTTGAATTTGTGTTTGTGTGTGAGTTGAGAAGTGAGGAAAAGAGGTTTTGAATATTGATTCAAATTATTACGAGTGTTAACGGCTATATGGAATTTATTGTCCGTGATGTGATCAAACGACGTAGTTTAATGAGTTGGAACGGGTCTTTTTTGTTATTAAATTATTTATTTCGGACAGCATGACCACCGATTGGGGCTTTTTAGCGAAAGTTTTTTTTGAGTCAAAGGAGTATCCTATGTTAATGGGATTACTTTTTCCACACGAATTTTGATGGATAAAGAGTAAAGAGGGTTAAATAACTTGTACATGCTGCATTTGTACCTGTACATCACTCTGGATTTCTTTTATACATATCTATATCTGCAAATCCATCTATCTTTTTTTTTTAACTGTGAACTATGTTAACTTTATTAGAAACGGATGCGTCCTCAAACAGAGGATCGCCAAAGCAACTTATAACATGTATACAACCCAATCAATCCATTGAATGGAACTAAACCTCAACCATTTTTCAACTAAAGAAAGGACCACGACTTAACCGTAACGACTACATCAAAAACCTTTGGAATAGAGCCGTTAAAAACCTTTGCGTTCGTTGCTTTCCATAAGGCCCAACATGTGCTCATAACAATCCCCGTAGCCACTTTTTTACTCCATTTGTCACCTCGGACTTGCTCGTGAATAGTCAAAATATCTTGCAAGTCAAAAGCGATAATCGGGTCAATCTTGCACCATTTGCCAATCGCTGACCAAACGCCAAAAGAAAACCCGCATCCTGTGAATATATGCATGACGTCTTCATCCACTAAATCACAGAGACCGCATGAGACATCATCTAAGTTTATCCGTCTTCTTGTGAGCGCTACTTTTGTAGGAATTCGGTTCGTCTCGGCTCTCCATATAAACAGGTTAACTTTAACAAGAATCCATGATTCCCATTGCATAAAGCGAACCCGGCATGTTTCGTTTTCTTCTCGAATCAGCTGCTTAACTTGGGCAACAGAAAAAGGGTTGTTTCCTTCCGATTCCCAGAACCATTAATCCTTAGAACCTGTAAGAACAAAATTATTAAGCATAAAAGCCACGTCCTACAGCTCTGAAATCTGTTCAACCGTAGCAGGGCCTGCACTCCAACACGGCTGGAACTGGGTGACACCATCGACAACAGTCAGCCTCTGATCAACAACGACCGTTTTCTATTTTTCCAGCTTATACAACCGAGGCCATCTTTCTTTCAACACACTGCTGCCAATCCACAGATCATGCCAAAAACTAATTCGCCTACCATTTCCAACTTTCGTCCTTATAAACGAGTGCACCTTACAGCATCCTTTAATACCTTTGTTAACCGGCATATACACCAACCGACCTCTGCCCCCATGGAGATTTTCTCATATTATGCCATTTACCATCTTTTGGGTTTTAAAACGCCACATCCACTTTGCCAATCAGGCAAAATTAACATCCCTCAACTTAGTTATTCCCAAACCCCTATTATTCTTAGAGGTTGTAACAAAATTCCAAGCGACCAAACTAAGTTTTTTTGCCTTCATTAGAGCCAGCCCAAAGGAAATTCTGCATCAACTTCTCAATTTGCTTTGTCAATTTGACCGGACCTTTGTACAAAAACAAATAATATACCGGAAGGCTAGCGAGAACCGATTTGATTAGCGTTAGCCTACCACCCATATATGAGGTTGTCGCCTTCTAAGAAGCAAGGCATCTATGGATAGTATCAATGACCGGAGTCCAATAACAACTCTTATTCATATTCGCACCCACTTTAATCCCTAAATAGTCGAAAGGAAACTCCCCGACCCGACACCCCAAAATGGACGTCATATTGGAAACCCCATTACCATCAACACCAATACCAAACAAGTGTGACTTACCAATATTGATTTTCAATCCGGAGCATAGATAGAAGACTCTAAGTAATCAAGTCATCCTCTTAATATTCTCCTTCGACCATTCTCCCACTATCAATGCATCGTCCGCATATAATAAATGATAGATATTTTGTAAGACCCTAACCTGTAAACACGCGATTAAAGCTTAATCTTACGAGTTTTGATCTTACTTAAAAATCACTCCCGATTAAAACTTTGATATTTATGAAGAAATCGAAACATCGTGATGTGTGTAAATGTATATATATAAATAACACAAGTTCTAATTAAAACGACTCACCTAAAAACTACACACGCACGACAAGTGTACCGTTCGCAAAGCAGTAAACAGATAAGACCGAGTATCGAACCCAAAGACGCGAATGCAACTCTAGATCACAACCTATACCGAATACTAGCCTAAATAAATTTTTACTTCTGTGGGGGGTTAAACTAATGATTAAAAACTTAGAAGAAACTAAATATAAATAAAATAACCTCAACTGCTTATACGAAACTAGGAACTTGGAGAAATCAGATAGGAAGAAGGCTGCTTACTTAGGTAAAATCTCTAGACACTAGCAATAAATCCTGAATCTGGTAATTAACTTGAGACCCTATTCTTATCTAATAAACCTCCTGTCAAAGATAGCTCACTAGACTTAAGGCGGGACAAGTGTAGAAATGCTAAGATGGATCCGGATCACCCTAGCGTACCAAAATCCCACAGAAATCAGATTAAAACCTCTCCTGGATTAAAACCCTCAAACTATGAAGCAGACTTAAACTCTACTGAAGAAAACCTAGGAAAACTCTAAACACGGACAAGTAGCGACTCCCGCCCTAGCGCTTGTCAACTACCGAACAATGCCTAGTTAGTTACCTAGCAATCTCGAGTTAGATTTCTCACCCTCAAGAATGGACTGCACGTTTTAGTTAATTTATTATATTAGTTTGTTATACTTGTGTCGTACTCCGACTCCAAATACTAGCACGCTAACCTAAGTTGACGAACTAGATTGATTTCAAGACCTAGGGGGTATCTCTACATGCCTAGCTCCACAAAACCAATAAACAAACTTCAAATAAAATCACACCAACACACATATATCAAATCCAACAATAAAATTAAAATCATGTAATTCTACACATCAAATTAAAAACCAAAAATCATTAAATACTGCAAATTACGTGTCTAGTTCATAAACCTAAGCAACCATAAAAGTCTAGTTCATAATCTTTAGAAACATAAATTCAAAGTCTATAAAAAACAATTTAATCATGTCTCTAAATAAATATAAAAATGATAAAACAAACCACCGGGTCTTCGAATAATATATTTTTAGTGCACCCGAGACCTTCTTCCCTTCAATTCCTCTCTATTTTTTTAGAGCCCTTTGTCGTGATTCTCTGTCCACTTTTGCGGCTGTTGATGTGCTCTTCCTTCGATTTAATAATTGCCGCTCTTCCTCTCTGGTTGCAGTCGAAGATACATATATATCCTCACAAATATTTTGACTGACTTTGACTTGGGGTCCTTTTTCTTCAAGAATACAATAAAATCCATATTTGGATCTTGGGCCATGGATACATGAATACCTTTGTCACGATTATTATTATTATTATTATTATTATTATTATTATTATTATTATTATTATTATTATTATTATTAATATTATTACTAGCTGATTACCCCGGGAAGGTCCCGGGGTTGAAAAAATTAATATGATTTAATAAAGAGTTAATAGCCATTTTCGTCCCTGAGGTTTGGGCCAGTTTGCCACTCCAGTACAAAAGTTTTTTTTTTTGCAATTCCTTCCCTGAGGTTTGGATTTTTTTGCCAAATTCGTCCTTTTCACTAACCCAGTTAAAAAAGCTCGTTAATGTCAGGGGTAGTGTTGTCTTTTTACCTCTCAGGGACGAATTTGGCATTTAAAATTCAACCTTACCTCAGGGACGAATTTGGCATTTATAAATCATAGAGTTAAACAAGCTTTGTTTGTTAGATTTTCAGCTGTACCTCCTTCATTTTAATCTAACCTTATTTATCTTAGAATAAATGTAACAAACTAGTAAATAACCCCGCGCTTCGCGGCGGTTACATCACATAAGATTTAAGCTAGACAATATATATCCATATTGAAAGTCATCACTGTCATGGATTTTAAACCAAAGGATCCAAATTAACCAAACCATTGGGTCGAAACTAACAACTAATATAAGTCAAAATTGCTAAAGTTGTCGGGCAACATGATTATATGAATGCATAAAGCATTACGATGGTGCTACCTCTGATATACAAACAGGTTGATCAAAGGGCTTGTCTGTTAAAGCTAAAAATTATCAACATTTCAAACAATATCATTTGATCATCAAGGTGCGAAAACATCATTTCAACTAAAACCAGATAAATACTCAGTTAGAAGATCAAAAATTTTCGCCACAGGTATGGGCTAATTATGGTCTGGATAAAAACGATTTTGACAGAACAGGTTGAAAAGCATTTTGTCTGAAATTAACTATGGATGACATTGGGTATTTAAAAAAAATCTAAAGCTGCAGAAAGTTGGAAGTTGAATGAAGCTTCATATATGTGGAATTTTAGGTACATAAGTACATGTCTAGTATTTAATTCACACCACTAAGCCACCGCCGTAAAACCACCATATCACCGTCGTGGCCCGAGATTTGGAAGAAACCACAACCGCTGAACACATCACACCACTTGAGATCGGCCTCCTCTCCTCTTTGACTTGTCTGTCATCCATACCCCCAAATCACCGCAGCCACGCCACCGGAGATGAACGGCGCCGTCGAGTAGTGGTTGGTGAATGGTTGCTTACCATCTGTCTCTCTGCGTCTCTCTCTTTCTTCCGTGTCTCTTGAGTGGGTGATAGGTATGTGCGATATTGAGAGAGATGATAGTGTGTATGGTTTTAGGCAGAATAAGGTAGAGAAGGAGAGATGGGTTTCATTGGAGAGGTGATAAAGGAAGTGTAGGTGGATAATAATAGAATAAACAATTCAGATAAAAATGGAACGTTGGATGAAGAAGCGACGGCCAAGATATGAAGTTTTACTGTTAACGTTGTGAATTGTTGTATATATAGAATATAGAATCATTGATATGCTTTTAGATTTCAATAAACACAAACCTATGATTTATAAATGCCAAATTCTATGATTTATAAATGCCAAATTCGAGGAGAAACATGAACCGTCTAACAAACAAAGCTTGTTTAACTCTATGATTTATAAATGCCAAATTCGTCCCTGAGGTAAGGTTGAATTTTAAATGCCAAATTCGTCCCTGAGAGGTAAAAAGACAACCCTACCCCTGACATTAACGAGATTTTTTAACTGGGTTAGTGAAAAGGACGAATTTGGCAAAAAAATCCAAACATCAGGGAAGGAATTGCAAAAAAAAAAAACTTTTGTACTGGAGTGGCAAACTGGCCCAAACCTCAGGGACGAAAATGGCTATTAACTCTTTAATAAAAAATGATAAAAGAAGAAAACTCAAATTACGAAAAGAGTAAATAACTTAAACATAATCAATCTTAGTTAAAAAAAACATTTATTTAAAAAGTTAAAAAAATAAAAAGCATAAACCATATTAAACATAATACACTATTAAAAGGATAACCTTCAACATATAATCATCTTCGCATAATTTAAAATATGTTACAATTTGACTTTGACTTATATAGATGTAGAATGCATGATGGGGGTTGAAAAATATAACCATTCTAATAATTCTAATACTAATAGTAATAATTATTAATCTTGTAATTAAATAAATAAAAAATAACATTGCTATAAGGTGACACCATGTGTTGCAGTGTTGCGCGATTCTTTCTCCTAGCTTCTCTTGATGAAGTATACATATCCATCTTTAGAAGAGTAAAATTCCAATGATAGCATGGCGATTGGGCTGAATTTCAACATCGTAGATAAGAACTGGTTTAAAAGAAAAAACATGATTAATGAATAACCTGAACACTTTGTGTTTTTTTTTTCCTGTATGAACATAACCCACAAAAAATAGTCGTTTTTTTCTCCGTTTTTTATATAGCACTATGGTACTCGTTGGAAAGATAATAAAACGCTCGTTAATTTGGTGTAATTTTTTTATTTAAAAAATCTCGAATATAAAAGATATTAACGTTTAAAAATTACGGGAGGAACATAAGAGAGAAAAAATTAAATTTGTTTTTAAATTATTTTTTCCTAAAATAACTCAATTTAATTTTAGTAATTGAGAATTGAGAGATAGAGAGATAAATTTATGGTTTTATTTTTATCTTTTTTAATTAAAAAAGGAAATAATTCAAAAACACTAAAATCTTTCAATTATGATGTCACGTGGCAGTTTCATGGAGAGGTTGAAAGCACCATTGCACGCCATGTCAGCAATGTTCAATTCTTTTATATATATTAATAGATTATTATTATTATTATTATTATTATTATTATTATTATTATTATTATTATTCCATGCTCTCGTATTAGGCGTTCTTGGCTCGAACAAAGTTGCTCGTTTACGCTCCAATGTCCATGAACACAAGCTCTCAAGTGTTCGTGTCTCAATTAAAATTCTTTCTTTTTAAGCTCATTTTCCACGAACACCTATAAAATAATAAAAACGAGTACTAAGACTAAAAAAACTAATAAAACTGTACAATGATAAAAATAGACAAACAAACGAATACACGCCTAAAATTACTAAAAACTATATACAAAAGACTCAATTTATAACTCAAAATACATAGGAGAATAATGTGTTTTACGACACATCACATCGTGATCAATATATTTTTTATTCTCACAAATCTTACAGTTTAATTATTGGTAGCGATCGTTTCACGGGAATGGAATGGAATTCGGAAGGAATTGGAATGCGTATTCGACTTATGTTGTTCGTTACAACAAAAGAACGAATTGTAATTGAACAACATCATATTAAAAGGAATCCACGTTTCAATTCCATCGAGACTTCATTCTATTTTATGAAACAAACACATCAAAATTCCAAAACAAATTATGGTTCTCGCGCGAATTCCAATTCCAATTACTTCGCAATCTATGAAAACGAACGCTATTAAGATTTTACATTTTAACGGGAGATCTTGGAATTCTATTGCGGAAGCATATGAGTGATCGGGTGTGTTCAGCTCTTCTCGCGACTTGATCCTTGTTCCGGGACTTCCAACGAATGAGTACCCAGCACCATTACACAAAATAATGGTTAGTGGGGTTACAAATAATGAATTTACTGTAGAAGGAGTATCGTCATGCATCGATACGGAACGATCCAGGCCAAACGACCAAAAATCAAATTTTTACCAAAATGACTCAGAAGGCCTAAACAGTCGTTCACTGGGCCATAAAATTCTCTTGCTATTCTGTCTGGCCGAACGGCCGTTCACTATGAGTGAACGGTCGTTCACTAGGCCACGAACAGCAGCAAGCTGTTCTGAAAAGCCTGAACGGCCATTCACTCTAAGTGAACGGTCGTTCACGGCTTCTGCACTTTATTTGTTGATTTTAAAGCATAGGAATCATGTTGCAAACGCATTGGACAATTCCCAAAGAATAGAAATCGACTTGCCAACTAAATTAACATTTGTTTGACTAAACTCATTGCCCGGTTTATGTCGCTATGACCTGGTTCTTAGTTTTGAGAGTTTATGTCGATTTTTACCCAAATTGACCCGTTAACCACACAAAAGGCATAAAAATCATGTTATCAACTCATTGAATACTTGTTCAACTAAAAACATTGACCGGTTTGTTTCATTATGACTTGGTTATTAGATTTAACCTTTAGTAAATCCTTAAATTCCCAAAATGCCCTTCATAGACAAATCATTCAATTTAGCCATCCATGGCGACACTTCTTGATTCAATTATGTTGTTTTTGACTCAATGACTTGTTTAAAAAGCCCCTAATTGCCTACGGACTTAGAATTTCACCATTCTCAAGATTTCCTCTAATTTAGACAAATTCTAAGCGCATTAGCGCGCACTAGACATAGTTATGGAAATACTTACCTATTTGGCACCCACGCTTCACGTGGGTGGTTTTAGTACCCATGCTACACCACCCGAAGGCGTTTATTTATCTACGGACTTATCGGGTGGCTTTGACCCATTTCATACCTTGTGCTCATTCTCCATGATTCTTGGCATCACATGCCCATTCTCCATGATTCTTGGCATCACATGCCCATTCTCAATGCTTTTACCTGTATGCTTTCAAAATTGACAAACATTAATTTCTCGGAACTCAATGGTAATACTTCGCCACTTGATCTGTTTAGCCTCATGAAGCTTAATGCTTGGAATACTAGCATCAAGTGTTGGGCTCAAATGATGAGGACATCACCATTTGACCCGTTTAGACCCATAGTTCATGATACTATGTTATCCAAGGTTTTAGCTATGGTGCAAGTGACAACAAACTTGACCTATTTAACAACATACTTAACTACTACATTCAAATGATTTCATAGACATTTGAGTTAAAACATCATTTTCCCACATATATTATTAATTGACTCGTTTGATGAATTTCACCGTGTGGTCGCAACTCATTGTTTTAATTAATGTGATAAACCTTGTTTTGTTATGAGCTCACATAAAGCGACCAAATACTAATGTTTCTCGACATGTTCTGAATTTTTTATATATATATATATATAATAACCAAAATGAAGATGTAAAATTAGTCAGTGTATAACCAAAATGAAGATGTAAAATTAGTCAGTGTTCATTTTACATCTCATGTGACTTGATCATTTGGACATGTTATGTAACGCCCAGCGTTTCCCAAATAATATAATAATAATTTTATTTATCTAATTATTCATAAAACGATTTTTTTTTCGTTAACAATAATATCCTGCTAACAAGAAATACATTCATATTTATTAATAAATTTAATTATTTGAAATTTGCCAAATAACGCGTTTTAAGCAATAACATACTAGTTGACCGACACTTATCCTTTTAAATTTCAAACGCGACTATAGACATCTACATATGGTTCAAATACTCATTTTAGGTCGGTTATTATAAATAATTTACGTAATATAATTATTTAAGTGTTTAACCGAGTTGAACTGTTAATGAGAGACACGATTTATCGGGTTCGTACACGAAGTAACCTTCCACCTAGCTAACCCTACCTATTTAAACACCTTAACCCCTCTCTTCTTCTTCTTCATTCAACCATAAAGAAAACCCTAGCCACACTAACCTACAACCACCATTAACACACATTCTTCCTCTTCAATCCTCTTTTCTCTGCACTCCTTACCCACACAACAACCATCACCATAGAGGTCCTCTTTTCCCTCTCTAGATAACAATAGCAGCAGCAGCAACGGGACCATTTGAGCCGCTGCCAACAACCACCTTATCCTCACCATCCATCCACCTCAAAGACCACCGTGTACCCGCCGCCGACCACCACAGTCCACCATCAATAAACCCCTTATTCATCTCCCTGCTCTCCTCCTTCACACTAACAACCACCCGAATCATTCATCTCCTCCCTACCTCGTCTGTCTATCCTCTCCTTCCCCTAAAATAAGCAGCGGCGGCAGTCACAAGGACCACCACCACCCACGCAGACCACCCGAACCACCACCTTCAGCCTCCTCTCTCTCACCCCAGACGCCGTCGCCATCAACCATCATCACCCCATCGTCCCTCTTTCTCCTCCCTTCAATAATCTGCAAACAAAAGACGCCGTAAACCACCACTGAACCCCACGGCTTTCATCCACCAGCAACAACCCCACCTTTCCTCACTATCCGAGCAGCGGAACCAACACAGGGAACAAGCTTTTGACGCTTTACCCATGACCCGATGACACCTCATGATGGTCCGAGTGCAGGTTCCGGTCAGGTTCATCATTGTGAAACTTAGGGGTGTGGTTCCATGTTAGTTTGGTTGCTGTCGAGGTTCGTTTTTCTTTTCGGGTCAACATTTGGTCACACGTCTCAGATTCGGTTAATCTTAGTCGATGGTCAACTCTGGTCAACGTTGGTCAAACATTCCAGATCTGGTCAACGCCAGTCAACAGTCAAAACTGGTCAACTCGGGTCGAGGCGTGCACGTGTCGGTTCGCGTATTGTGTGCAAGAAGGTATAACGCGCGACTCTCGTTTAATTAATTTATTTTATATTTCATTGTATATATAAAAATATATAAATCATGAAAACTTTAACGAACCGAACCGACTTATGTGTATAAAATGGCTAATGTAACTATGAGGCGATAAAATGGTTAAATGTATATATATATACTTATGAACATGTTCACGACACTAACTATTGAATTGTTTGAAACATACATATGAATATATCCAAGCACAACATTAGGCGAGTCGTATAGTATCTAGAGTTTCTTAAGCGTTGATAAATTCGAGTGACATGTTTTGAAAACGAACTATAGATATGTATATTACTTGTTCAAAACATATAGTTCTCGTTAATTACAATCTTGATAACTTGAACCTTTTGTCGCGTTTAAAGACTTGATAAATTGTATTGGTTTTTGTTTGGTCTATTGTTGTTTTGGGATAAAATAGACGACTTGCGTTGTCTGGTTTCTTACAAAAACAGAGGAAACTCTGCCCAAATTTTTATAAAATATAAGAAACGTATCGGATGGTCAAATCTATTATTTCGTACAAAAGAAGCTATGCTTTACAAATAAACGCTATTCAAACCTTATTTTGTCATGATATAAAAGCGTACGTAAATAAATATAATTCATATATTGTCCGGTCTTCTAACAAACTAAAAACGCGAATCAAGTTACACATATTATTTTTCAATATCTTAAATATTCCTTTCTAATTAGTTTCAAGAAGTGAATCTGAACATTATATATAACTATATATACGCGCATACTTTCAAGAAATCAAAACCAAATCCTATCGGTTCGTTAAGTCATACACTTATTAAGACACGTATTCTTCCAATACGTGTCTAGGTAGTTGAATCAACTATCTTTACAACCAAGAAACGAAACAAGCGTATTTGCATTAGAATTTAAGGCATCGTTTATTTGTAATAGGATACAAGAGTTCAATTAATCCAAGTTCAGACTTGTTGCTACTTGCTAATACTTACACAGTGAATTTCAGGTGAGTTTTACATAGCCCCTTTTATTTATCACCATTTTTGGGGTGAAACATGTTATAACATTATTTATGCAATTCAATCATCAATGTGTCTATGTGTTTTCTATGTTGCATTATGTCTTGAGCATGATTAGAGTAAGCACCATTCTAGCATAATCATTAACATTGATCAGCCAACGGTATACATTGATAGATCTATTGGACTGACAATCCCACCCGGATACGTGCCTCCTACAAAGGTTACGTGGGTGTTTGTTATCGCATAACATATTCAATTGGACCATAAGTGTATGGTATGTATCAGTTTATAACAGTCAACAGGGTTGATTATGCACTCGATTTATTTCTAGTATGTTCTCACATATGGGCTAGATTAACATGACACATGAATTGCACAACATTTTTATTCGATTATCAAAACCTATGTAATTCTCACCAACTTTTGTTGACCCAAAATATTTTCAAACTTAACATGTTTCAGGTTATAGCTTGCTTGAAGATTAGAGTAAATGCTTGAAGATGCGTAGCTAGTATTTGTTATTTTGATGTACAAACTCTTAGAACAATTGTATGTAATTTATTTAAATCATTTATTGAAACTTATTATTTACCATGAGCTACTGAACGATCATCAATACGTGACATCCCGATGTTTCCGCCATCGGTTGGGGTGTTACATGTTACGTCTTGCACATTTTATTTAAGACGAAACAGTGTTGGATTTCCATTCTTCATTTCAGTTTGTTATCGTTGTTCTTCCCTTTTGTTCGATTTTTGTCTCATCATGCTTCGAATTGTTTTGTTTGTCTACCCATTTGTTCGATTTCTTTCTGGATTTGTTCGAGTTTTGCTAATTTCAACTACAAAATATGCCGAGAATCCTTTGTTTCAAATTTTGAAAACCCTCTATATCCATCCACAAATTAAACATTTTCAATGAAACTGGACTAAAATTGACATCAATAACAAAACATGTCTATGATCTATAGTAGAAAGATCCAAAACTACAACTTCGATATTAGGAATACAATTAAAAAACTCTTCAAACAACAATAATCTATCAAGTTTGCTAAGTTTAGTGCAGCTAGCATTAATCCGAGTAAATTAAGGCCCCCAAGAGGAATATAAACCAACAAAGCCTCATTCATAAGCTTAGGTAGTAGGAGTGGTGGGATTTGACAGGTAGTTAAGGGGTATATATTATTGATTTTTATTGATGGTGAAGGGATATGGTATCAAAACATCACAAATACCATATCAACGCCTAGCTAAAACATACATCGCCTGGTTTACGTCAGCAGAGTGTCTAGCGTCCATCAGAGAACGGATGCAGACTCGCCCGCCTGTTTTACGTCGGCGATATACCTGGCGTCCAACGGACGCCAGACGCAGACTCACTTGCCCGTTTACGTCGGCGGTATACCTGGCACTCAACTAACGCCAGACACAGGCTCACCCGCCCGTTTTACGTCGGCAAGCCCGGTACACTTCAAAGCTTCTCAAGCAAGTTAGATGAAGCTTCATCAGCACGACTAGAAGATGCCTTTTGGGGCAGCCCCGGGGCACACACCCCTTCCCCAGGCAACTGTTCCTGACGCAACAAGCTGCCCGTTAGATTTCTCGACCAATCAATGACTGCTCCCAGTCTGACACGCAGAAAGGACGATGACGTGGCGGCCTCCCAGCCAAGATATCTCTCTGACAGAAGACTTTCTCAACTTTTCTCGTGTTTCAAGAAAGAAGATGATTACCCACCGCCCTGGGTCAACCAGTAGGCGGACGCCACGTGTCCACCGCCCACTAGCGTCCACTCAACGGACGCCACTCGTACTATCGTCAGGACGGTAACATCTCCCCTTTACTTTCTCCTTTTGTCAAACCCACTTGCACCATTGGGCTTAGGGACTTGGGCCGGAAACTTAGAGACACCTCTACCTGGGCCGGGCCCCAATTAGGGTAGAGGATGAGCTGAGAAAGTGTGAGGTCGAGGTTGTCACACCCTCAAAATTCACTTGCGGAGTTTTACCGCGAGGCGCATGACAAACCAGGATCCAAACCAACGATCACAATAAACAAGTCTAAATGAACATATGCAATTTCAAAAACATAGTTTAAAATTCCCCAAATACAGCGGAAGCTTATTCAAAACACAATCCAAAATAAACCAAGTGTTCAACGTTTGGAAACCATGCAATCCTAACTAGACGCCGTGCAGACGCGTGCGCCCTAGTTCCATTGTGCTACCTTAGCGACCTGAGAAAACATGTAAAAGTTTACGTCAGCACAAAAATGCTGGTGAGTTTACAGGTTTTGTAATCCAAGTACCAAGTTCAACCTGTCCATACTATAACAAATCGAAAACCAAAGTACGCTAGCTAGGCGTATGTTTTGTTACTATCACGATTGGAAAACCATTACTAACTCGCAAACCAGATGTCGTGCCCGATGTAGTAACCTGTTGTTCCTGTTTGAGACAATATGCACCCGCCGACCCTCCAAGTCGACGAGCGGGGTTGGTCACTCCCAATAGCGCTATTCACATTTCCCCGTTGTGCAAACCCGCACATTCATGGTTCCCCCCGGGACTTCCAAAGATCGTATAGTAAACCATAGAAAACCCATAGTATGACAGTAGTTACCAAACATAAGTTTTAACACATGTTTTCTCCCCCGAAAAGTGAAACCAGTTAAAAGAGGGGCCGTAAACTCACCTTAAGTTGCGTTACTTCATAATACGAACAAACTCAGCAGCTATGCTAGTCCCGTAAAGCGGCGACCTAACATATGACAGTTACAAGTACTTAGACTAATAACCCGCAGGTTAGTTAGTCCCTAGATGTCCAGACCATAACCAAGTTCGTTTGAAAACACCGTGACTGTTTAACTGACCCAATGTACAAGACTCGACATCCCATTGGTGACCCGAGACTCTCCGTGTTGTGCTTACGCTCTCAAACATACAATTATGCAATCACACTTAACATACGTTAACGTCCAACAAGTTTTAGCACGTAGTTCATGTATCACATAATTACATCCAAACATATGTTACCAAGTTATTAGATATGTTACGGGGTTCCTAGCATGTTCCTAGATGTCAAATCGGGTCTCGGAATGCTAATTTACACTTACAGCAGCAGTACACGCGATTAGGAAAAGTCAACTAGCATTTAGGTTGGTCAACTGGCATTTAGGAAGGCTAATTGCATGTAATATAGGCGATTAGGGCTATCCCATATGTAATTTTATGAGTTTATAGGCGATTAGGGCTATAAGACATGTATTTCAGGACTTAACTAGCATTTAGGATCACAATTGCATGTAATAGAGGCATTTAGCCCCCAAATGCATGTATTATAGGCGATTGGGGCATCCCTACTGGCGATTGGTCTCCTAATCGCCTATAACATAGGCGATTAGGGTTGCTAATCGCCAGTAACCCAGCTGTTCCGGTTTTTCGCGCGTTTAACACTCCAAATCAGATCCAGAACGCGTGTAATCATCCAATATCAATCCAACAACTATACCAAACATGTTTAAACCAAAATCCTTCGTTTAGCCTCGTATTATCAGCCCTGCATGCAACCATGTAATCCAAACACAATACACATAGCATGAAACATCACATTAACATGCATAACTATAACCCTAATGAACAATTACTTAGATTTCATCATCATGCCATCATTATTAATCTGAAACTAACCTAATAACATGTAATCATCCATCTTGAATCATAAAAACCCTAGCTTTTGATTGAAAACCCACATACATCATGCATGCTACTAAGAATCCAATTAACAATGATTATTAATGATTTTCAGAAGACTCATACGTTTTAAAACAGGTCTGGACCGTTAGGGATTTAATAAAAACGTTTATAAAGATTTCATGGATGAGAATCACACCTTAGATTGTGATAGTTTGATGAAATAAGCTTGAAACCTTGTGTTTTGATCCAAAATCACGTTCCAGAGGTTGTGTGTGTGTTGGGGGGGTTTATGGGACGACTAGGGTTGATATTATGAAGTTTAGGAGATCAAGTATTGTATTTATAGTCGTTTTTAGTCGTCCAGCACGTAACACGCGATTGTGCAGCAGCTATACGCGATTAGCATTGCTAATCGCATGACATTCATGCATTTAGGGGCTAATCGCCCCCTGTAGCATGCGATTAGCAAGCTACTCGCCTCCCATGAGGCCCAATCGCCTCCCTTATAGGCGATTAGCCAACCCTAATCGCCTATAGAGGTTGGTTCCTTGTATTTTGCGCGTTAAACCCCGTTTTAACATATGTTAACACATTTTCACATACCGACAAGTCACATAATGATTGTAAACACATAACACTTGCAACCAAACATATTCACACTCGTTCACCAATTCCCGGGACTCGAGACTTGTATGTTCCCTATGTTCTGACGATTCTACGAATCGTCACCACTTGTACACTTGGTTAAGGACTGACATCTAATGAACCTCTAGACTAACATCCGATGATCCTCTATACTGAACTAACAGTTCCCGAACCATAACACGACTTAACTAACCTAGTTAAGTACAATATACGCGTGACTCGCTAAGGTAGACTTTCATCTAGACAACGTTGTTAACCAGAATTTGCCGGGTGTCACAGAGGTACTACAAAAGGAGGAGCTCCTTCTCCTTTTGTTGGCATCCGATATTCACCAATACTTTCATCAAAAAGACTACGAACTCCTTCATACCTTTTTCAACCCCTTGTTTATTATAGTAACGTTTAGAGGCTCGACTCTTCTGATCGGTAGTCTCTTAAACTCCTTGGTCTTGTCCTTAGACCCACACGTTTTTATTAATACATCTCTTTTTAAAAATATAGAATCACTACCAAGATTGGCGTCCATACGACAATCTAGGATTCGTGTTTCTTCATTGGCGCCATCCGTGGCCTTACCACAACATCTCACAAAAATTCTAGCCGGCTGTTTTTTCGCAACGAAAAAACAAAATGACAACTTCACCGCAAAAAGTTTACACCCCTTCCGGGGCCGTCGAAGACATCACCGACATAACCCCGGGATCTCATCCAACATCTGGGGATCACGACGATGACCAACTTAACGCCGTCATCATCCCCAGAAACCTTGATTTTCAAACCGGCGAACCAGCACCTCCCACCCAGGAGGAAATAGACGCTCTAAATAATTACTGGTACGAACGCCAGAAAGAAATCTTAGACGCTCAGCTGGAACGTTGCCGGATCACCGGCAAAGCCATCATGGAGTCATCCTCCAAGCGACCCACTAGAACAGCGGTTGCTGTCCGTCATGGGGAAGGTCCAGGGTAACCCCCTGCCGGCCAGGCCCGTGCAGAGCACAACCGGTTCGACGAAGAAGACTACGAAGAAAGCTCTTGGGAGGATTATGCCTCCAGGGACTACCGTCGCACCCTGTACTACCGACGAGAAAAGCTAAACAGGTACAATAATGATCCAACCACCAACCCATCACTCCCTTATAGGCCAACGGCCTTTGCCGATAAATCCAAGTTCACAAGACGTATCTCTCAAGCGCCAATACAACAGAGGCAACGCCTCCCGGTCAACGTCAAGATATATGACAACCTCACAGACCCTGATGACCACCTCGGCATTTTCAATCAGGCTGGGGCCGTTATCGGATGGACCCTACATGTCTAGTGCCACATGTTTTCCCATACACTCTCAGGAGCAGCCAGGGTATGGTTCGACAACCTCCCCATAGGAAGCATCGACAACTATGAACAACTGATCGATAAATTTTCGCTCCATTTCAGCCAACAACGTCGCCACAAGCGCAACAAAAGTCAAATCTATCTATGCAAACGCAGAGAGACCGAACCGCTCGAAGACTTCATCGTGTGGTTCAACAAAGAAGCACTCCAACTCGGAACGGGGGACGAGGCAACTCGTACCTCTTTCCTGGCCAAGGTCAACGATGACGACCTGCAACACACCCTCCAAGGGAAGGACGGCGTCCCAGACTCCTGGGAAGAGGTTGTCCGCATCTCCAAACTATACGCTGGCAACCAAAAAAACAATGCGCCAAAATCAGTGCGGAAGCTCCAGCAACAACCACAGCCGCAACAAAAACCGATCGTCCGTCTTGAACCGCATTTCAGGTTCCACCGACGAAGGGCTATACTCAACTTCTGGCGACGCCAGAAATATTATCGGCAACAAACAGACGCGCGATCAGCGCTACAGCGGGCGCCGGAACCAAGACTTGACTCCCTTACCAAAAAGCCATCCCAGGTACTGTCTCAAGTTCTTTCAACTGGAGAGGTAGCGTTTAAACTCCCAAAACCCATGGGAAATAAATGCAAGAATGTAGACACCACTAGATTCTGTGACTTCTACAAAGATGTGGGTCACGACACCGATAATTGCTACAGCCTCAAAATGGAAATAGAGGCGGCCCTCCGCTCCGGAAAGTTGGCCAACTTGGTCAAGAACGTCCGAGCCGGTGCACACCGGCACGACGAACCGGTAAAAGCCATAAAGGACATAAAAACACATCATGTCCACGGCGCATACAACCGGCAATGCAATATGACGCGCAACACAAAGCGGAAGACCAATATCACTGACCTGGCAAGCACGTCGCAGCGACCAGAGGCCGCGACGTCACAAAACTGGAATGAGGACCAGGTCATCCTCCCAGTAGTACCAGGAGGCGCAAGCTCAACAATGCCACTTACCATCACAAAACTGTTCGGGCATTATCGCACATACAAAATGATGTGCGATGGTGGAAGCTGCTTTGACCAACTCGACGACGAAGACAAAGCGCGCCTGCAACCAGACGCACCCATTGCAGGCTTCTTCAACGAAGTTATTCACCCCATCGGAAAGTTTGACTTTACAGTCAAACTTGATGATGGGACCATGCTCACTCCGAGCATTCCCTGAACACATACAAAGACGCGCTCGCTCGGTCACATAGAAAAAACGCTCATTGGGCCCGGATAGAGTCAAAGCCATGAACGAGCAGGTCGATGACCTATTCGAAGCAGGCATCATTCGAAGATGCAACCACCAAACATGGGTAGCCAACCCCGTCATGGTCCTAAAAAAGAACGGGTCCTGGCGCATGTGCGTCGACTACAAGGACCTCAACAAAGCATGCCCAAAGGACCACTACCCCTTACCAGAAATAGACCTGAAGGTAGACTCCCTGGCACCATTTAATTTCAAGTGTTTCCTCGACGCTTACCGAGGATACCACCAAATTCAAATGGCCTATGAAGACGAGGACCGAACTGCCTTCAGGACCGATAGAGGGGTCTATTGCTACACCAAATTGCCCTTTGGTCTAAAGAACGCAGGCGCAAATTATCAACGCCTAATGGACGAAGCCTTCATAAACCAGATCGGCGTCAACCTCGAGGTTTACGTCGACGACCTGGTTATAAAAAGCACCCAAGAAGACACCATGCTACTGGACATACAACGCACCTTCGAACAGCTGCGCGACGTCAAAATGAAGCTCAATCCGTGCAAGTGCTCCTTCGAAGCCGAAGAACGGAAATTTCTGGGCATCATTGTCACCAATGGCGGCTTCAAACCAAACCCGGAGAAAGTCCAGGCTATCCAGTGCATGCCGTCACCCAACTCAATCAAGGATGTTCAGACACTCATGGGGCGCCTGGTCACCCTCAACCGTTTCTTATCAAATTACGCATCCAAGTCTTTTCCCTTTGTTCATACACTGCGCAATGTACTGAAAAAGACACAATTCCGCTGGACTCCAGAAGCGGGAGGGGTTTCTGTGAAATGAAACAATGTTTGACTTACTTGCCAACTTTAACAGCACCCCTACTAGAAGAACCATTGACACTATACCTATCCGCATCTGAAACGGCGATAGGCGCAGTACTTTTGGTAGAACCCAACAAAGTCCAAACACTAATCTATTACATCAGTCGTACTTTGGCAGACGCAGAAACCAGATACTCCACAATGGAAAAACTAGTCTTGGCACTCGTACATGCATCAAGACGTCTCCGACGTTACTTTTAAGGACACCCAATCAATGTCCTAACAGATTATAGAATCAACAATGGGCGATCGAACTAGGCGCGCACACCATCATATACAAACCAAGATTGGCGATCAAAGGGCAGGTTCTCACAGACTTCATCGCTGAAATTCCAACAGAAAAAACACAAGAGTGCCAAAGCGAACAAGATCCGAAACCCTTCCTAGATTCCCGCGTCACATGGTTACTGTTCACGGACGGAGCTTCTAACGATCAGGGCGCCGACACAGGTTTATGACTCGTCAGCCCTGATAATACAGAATTCACGTACGCTGTCCGCCTTGAGTTCCCAAGCAGGAACAACGAGGCAGAATACGAAGTGTTCCTCGCAGGACTACGTTTAGCAGACAAAATGGGTGCAAGATACCTCAACGCCCATGTCGATTCAATGCTCATAGCAGGTCACATGAACGGCGTCTAAGACGCTAAAGACCCGGTTATGGCGCAATATGTCGACCAAGCCAAGCTTCTCACCAAAAAATTCACAACTTGCACAATCGTCTATATCAACCGTAGCGGTAACAAAGAAGCAGACGCTCTCAGCAAGATGGCATCCATAACTTGGCCACATATGGTCAAAGAGGTACGCATCGAAACTCTGGCTCAACCATCAGTACCACTTAGACAGGTCAACATAACACAAACATGCGCCGGGTCATGGATGGCCCCTATCCAGGCATACCTAGCAACGGGCACCCTACCGCCCCAAAAAGTGGAAGCCCGAAAGATCCAATACAAGTCCGAGCATTATCAACTTATGAATGGTGTTTTGTACCGACGCTCCTACCTAGGCCCTCTTCTAAGATGCGCGAACTCCACAAATGCCGCATCCTTCATCAAGGAAATCCATGAAGGCATATGTGGCATACACGCAGGCCCAAGAATGCTCGTAGCAAAAATCATGAATGCCAAATACTATTGGCCAGGAATGCACCAGGACACCGTCAAAACCTTGCGCACCTGCTTCAAGAACTAAATTCATATTCTTCACCTTCTGGAACATGAACTTGATCCCTATGATAATCAGACTATTGAAAACTTGATTGTTCGTTGCATCAAACTTGATTCTTAGTTATACATGAGGATTTGATTATCTACTTGAACATTTGATTATTCATGATACTTGAAAGCATGGAATATAAACTATTTGCTATAAACACACCTAGAGTCATTAATCTTGTCTAGGACAACTCTATTACAACTCGCATGCTATACTTGATGCATTTACAAACTTACTTACATGTATATATTACGAACTTGCAACTTATGTGTTAAATAAAAAACAATAGTTACACTTAATCAAACAACTGGTAGAGGATGAAGTACTTGCTCAAGAGTTAGTAGAGTACCTAACAACCTGCTCAACGATTGGTAGAGGTCATCATGCCTGCTCAACAGCCAGTAGAGGTTCTAATAACCTTCTCAACGACTGGTAGAGGCTATCGCACCTGCTCAACAATCGGTAGAGGTTCCTACTCACTGACTGGTAGAGGTTTTTTCCTGCTCAACAGTTGGACTCATTTTTGGATACATCATACATGTAATTTGATACAAAGATTTATTAGACTCATTGATACAAAGATTCAATCACAAGGTTATTTTGCATTACTTACATATGTGTTTAGAGTCATAGAAGGACACAAAACCCTAATGTAAGGTAAATTGGTGATTGCGGTCCGGAACGTAATCATGAATTTACAGGTACGTTAAGGTAGTGTGGAATTCTATCAAGGTTTTCGGTAGATAATCAATTATAAACTCTAGTTACCTGGTAGTTCATTTAGTCTTTCTATAGTCAATCAACTCATGCATTTCTTTCCTAACACTTAAGTTTAGTGTTTTGCTAGATTCTTATTCTCCTTGCTATTTCAGACGAACCTAATCCAACCCTTAAAACTCACACATATCAAACCTTTTATCCAAATTATTCGAAACAGATTATTCTATTACCTAAATTCATGTCGTGCCTTAACCCAAATTTTCCAAAACCCAGTTGACTTAATTTCTACCTAATCATCCTCAACCCTGTGTTTTTAATAAACTTCGAGACGAAGTTCCTAAAAGTAGGGGAGACTGTAACATCACACAATTTATATATATATATATATATATATATATATATATAGAACTCCCTCGTTTATTCATCCGATTCATGTTTAGATTATCTTTCCCATCCATTTTATTAATTTTTTTGTTTAAATAATGACTTATAATCAATATTAAATTGGATTTTATTAAAAATTCTGATTTAAAAACGTTAAAAAAAATGTTTTCCTGAGCCAGGATTCGAACCCGAGTCCCTGGCGGGCTAAACCTTAACCACACCACACAAACCACTACACCATTTGGTGTTGTGTGATGTTAATTAAAACCAATTAAACTTAAACCCTTTCAAGGTCCCTTAGTCAAACCTGAAAAGTCAAACGTAGTCTCTTAGTCAAGTCAAGTCAAAGTTTTAGTAAATATGGTCTCCTAGTCAAGTCAAAGTGTTAGTAAATATGGTCTTCTAGTCAAGTCAAAGTTGTTCCTAAATTCTAGCCTAGTCAAAGTAGTCCCTAATTACAACTCCAATTTCTACACTATAAATACAATAGCCTACCATTCAACTCTTTATAACATTCAATAAAAAAAAAACATTTTTATCCCATCTACCACATACTAAAGTTTTCATCCATCATTATCTTCTCTAGCTAGTTCCGAGTTTTCCAAGGCATTATTACTAAGTGTTTGCACGCTGAAGAAAACTCACGAACTCATTAAGCACCTAAGGTGAGTTTACATAGCCCCTTTTTACCATTTCACTATTTTGGGGTGAAACATGTTACAACATCAATTTACAATTCAACATAAGTCTCTATGTGTTATTCTATGTTGCATTATGTCTTAAACATTACTATGGTAAGCACAATTATTCTAGCATAATCATTAACTCCGTACAAGCCAACGATACACAATAATAGATCTATTGGACTGACAACCCCACCCGGATACGTTACCTCCTACATAGGTAGCGTGGGTGATTGTTATCGCAACAAAAACGAGTGAACCATATGCGTATGGGATGGACCACAATATTCTAGTCACAAGGTTTGATTATGCACACGATTTACTAGGTAGTATTGTTTTCACATATGGACTAGACTTGCCATGACACTCGAATTGTACAAATTTTATTCAACATTTAAACCTATGTAATTCTCACCAACTTTTGTTGACCCAAAATATTTTCAAACTTAACATGTTTCAGGTTATTGCTTGCTTGAAGATTTGAGTTAATGCTTGAAGATGTGTATCTAGTGTTATTCATTTTGATGTACAAATTCTTGCAGAACAATTGCATGTAATGTATTTAAATCAATTATTGAAATTTATTATTTACCATGAGCTACTGAACAATCATCAATACGTGACATCCCGATGTTTCCGCCATCGGTTGGGGTGTTACACAATACAAGGTTACTTAAACCTTCGTATCGGATGTCACCTTGCCTTCTAAAAACAGGAAGTCAGTACAACTTCTCACCTCAACAAGAAGCCTAAACTACAAAATTCAAGACACGTATGAGCAAAGAAAAAGCTTCACTTTTAATCAACCAAAAGGTATATGTACAACGGTTTCACAAAACCTGTTACAAACATATAAACCCTACTCGGGAGGCTCATGTGCCGTCCCTGAGCTATCCAAACCACCCGCCTTAGCAGCTTCACAAGCGGCCTGTTCAGCAACTTCCTTTTCAACTTTTTCGCGCCCAACGCGATCAGACTCCTGCACCCACTGCCTGAACCGGCCAATGGGATCTTCATCCGCCAAGCACTTCCCGACCGTCTACAAAACCGGAACTGCATCTGCTGTAACACCCCAACCGATGGCGGAAAAATCGGGATGTCACGTATTGATGATTGTTCAGTAGCTCATGGTAAATAATAAATTTCAATAATTGATTTAAATAAATTACATACAACTGTTCTAAAAGAATTTGTACATCAAATGAGAAAATACTAGCTACACATCCTCGAGCATTAACTCTAATCTTCAAGCAAGCTATAACCTGAAACATGTTAAGTTTGAAAATATTTTGGGTCAACAAAAATGTTGGTGAGAATTACATAGGTTTGAATAAAAATGTTGTACAATTCGAGTGTCATGGCTAGTCTAGTCCATATGTGAAAACAAACTATCAGGTAAATCGAGTGCATAATCAACCCTTGTGACTAGAATATTGTGGTCCATCCCATATGCATATGGTTCACTCGATTATGTTATGTGTTCGATAACAATCACCCACGCTACCTATGTAGGAGGTACACGTATCCGGGTGGGACTGTCAGTCCAATAGATCTATCATTGTATACCGTCGGCTGATCAATGTTAATGATTATGCTAGAATAATGTGCTTACCCTAGTAATGTTTAAGACATAATGCAACATAGAATAACACATAGACACTTATGATTGAATTGTAAATTGAATGTTGTAACATGTTTCACCCCAAAATAGTGAATGGAAAAATGGGCTATGTAAACTCACCTGAATTTCACTGTGCAAGTACTAGCAAGTAGCAACAAGTCTGAACTTGGATTAATTGAACTCTTGTATCCTATTTCAAATAAATGATGCCTTAAATTCTAATGCAAATACGCTTGTTTTGTTTCGTGGTTGTAAAGATAGTTTATCCAACTACCTAGACTCGCATTGAAAACAATACTCGTCTTAAAGTATTCATAACTTGACGAACCGATAATATTTTGGTTTTGTTTCTAGGAAATATATGAGTATGTATAATTATCTATATATAATGTATGTGTTCAGATTCTCGACTTGGAACTAGTTAGAAGGAAACATTTGAGGTAGTGAAAGTAACGTATGTGTAACTTGACTTGAGTTTAATTCATGTTGTAGATCGGGTATTATACACTATTTATATCTACATTTTTCTAGTATGACAAAATAGTGTTTTAGATTCATTGTCACAATACTAATTTATGAGGCGCTTTGGTTTCGGAAAAAATCTACTTGTAAAACGTAGTTTTATTTAAACATAATTATATATTTAGACGCTTGGTATGTTTCTTTTATTCAATAAAAATTTGGGCAGAGTTTCCTCTATTTTAGTATAAAGCCAGACAACGCAAGTCGTCTATTTTCATCCCAAAAATTAATCGCCCAAGTTCACAAGACGCAACATAATTAGACTAAGCCTTTAGACACGACCAAAAGACTCAACTTATTAGATTATAACGAACAAGAACTATACGCTCGACAAGTAATCTTTATATATATGATAGATAGTTAACACTAGATAGTTCGAAAATAACATGTTAAATTGACGAATATCGACACTTGAATAATCATATTGATAATATAAATATATATACATAAGTTTTGTACACTTCGGCTATTCGAATGTCCAAACCCACAAGACGCATTATAATTTAACCAAGTCTTTATATGCGACAAAAACAATTTATAGTTGCTAAAACTATGATGGCGAGAACTATATGTTTTTAATAAGTAGTATGTATAGTTGGTTCAATATTTGATAGTCGTTGATGTAATATACACAAGTACAAGTTAGTTGTAAACGATAATCCAAATTATAAATAAAATAGTTTTGCTACAAGTCGGTTCGGTTCGTCATGTCATGTGCGTATAATAATGTTATATATCTACTTGTGTAGGCATAACACTATAACATACACCAAAGAAAAATAACAAAGACTAAAACAGAGCACGCGTTATACCTCTCCGGGAAATAGACTCGCGAACCGACACGCACTCGCCTCTAACCGAGTGTCGACCAGATCTGGATGTTTGACTGAGGTTGACTGTTTACCAAAACCTTGACTGGTTTGTCTTCAGTTTACCTGCCTTGTTTTTTATTTAACCACCTCGGCATCACCATGATTAAGCGGAACTATGAACGAAACAGGACCACCATCACCAGACCAATCACCCAAGCGGACACCATCCTTGCTACACCATAACCCGAACCAGACAAACAACCAAAACGAGACTCGAAACTCAAAGAAACCATACTGGACCATTTGCTGCACTGTTTCGGAGGCCACAACAGGTTCCCGGTCACTGAACCAAAACAGATCTGGACTAGCAACAAACAAATGAACTCACCGATGACACTGCAGCCGCTCCTGAAAACCATCACGAGCCTGAACGGACCCTGAGTTGAAGCAAAAGAGGGCCAGGACGCTGTTGCTGTGGGCCGACGCGTCTCACAACTGGAAAAAAAGAGGCAGAGGATTGTGTCTGTTTCGGTGGGCCGACGGGTTGGTTCGGAAACCCAAGTCCGACGACCGGACTAAAGAGAGGGAGAGAGAAGCTTGAATGTTTGGAAGAGAATGTATGAGTATGTATAATTATATATATATATATATATATATATATATATATATATATATATATATATATAATGTATGTGTTCAGATTCTCGACTTGGAACTAGTTAGAAGGAAACATTTGAGGTAGTGAAAGTAACGTATGTGTAACTTGACTTGAGTTTAATTCATGTTGTAGATCGGGTATTATACACTATTTATATCTACATTTTTCTAGTATGACAAAATAGCGTTTTAGATTCATTGTCACAATACTAATTTATGAGGCGCTTTGGTTTCGGAAAAAAATCTACTTGTAAAACGTAGTTTTATTTAAACATAATTATATATTTAGACGCTTGGTATGTTTCTTTTATTCAATAAAAATTTGGGCAGAGTTTCCTCTATTTTAGTATAAAGCCAGACAACGCAAGTCGTCTATTTTCATCCCAAAAATTAATCGCCCAAGTTCACAAGACGCAACATAATTAGACTAAGCCTTTAGACACGACCAAAAGACTCAACTTATTAGATTATAACGAACAAGAACTATACACTCGACAAGTAATCTTTATATATATGATAGATAGTTAACTCTAGATAGTTCGAAAATAACATGTTAAATTGACGAATATCGACACTTGAATAATCATATTGATAATATAAATATATATACATAAGTTTTTGTCACACCACGACAACGGCGGAAACACGTGGCGTGGATGCGAAAGAGAAATGTTTTATAGCCAAGATTAAACAAACACATAATTTAGAAAATAAACATTCATTAGACGGCGGAAAGTATTTTGTTTAGGTACATGTCCCAAAATGTAGTTTTTAACAAAATAAGGATTTACAGCTATTTCCCAATCCCATAGGAAATATTAGTAAATCCCTAACAAAAGTCCGCCTCGTCTTTATTTCGCCCGCCCTAGCCATTTCACGCCTTCACCTTCTTAGTTACCTGAAAGATATGTTAGGGAAAACGTCAATATATAAATATTGGTGAGTTTCACAGGTTTTGACACACAAATAAATTAACATTCATTTGTAAATAAGTGCGCATAACGAAATAAGAAATGTGCTACATATAACATTAGGGTAGCTAGTCCTAATACCGATGGATTCCCCATGAGCCCATAACCAAAACCAGACTACTTTACATTGCCCCGCAAGTTGTTTACATGGTAACAACTAGTTTAGAATATCGTCGCACCACGTGGTCACACCACGACAACGGCGGAAACACGTGGCGTGGACGCGAAAGAGAAATGTTTTATAGCCAAGATTAAACAAACACATAATTTAGAAAATAAACATTCATTAGACGGCGGAAAGTATTTTGTTTAGGTACATGTCCCAAAATGTAGTTTTTAACAAAATAAGGATTTACAGCTATTTCCCAATCCCATAGGAAATATTAGTAAATCCCTAACAAAAGTCCGCCTCGTCTTTATTTCGCCCGCCCTAGCCAATTCACGCCTTCACCTTCTTAGTTACCTGAAAGATATGTTAGGGAAAACATCAATATATAAATATTGGTGAGTTTCACAGGTTTTGACACACAAATAAATTAACATTCATATGTAAATAAGTGCGCATAACGAAATAAGAAATGTGCTACATATAACATTAGGGTAGCTAGTCCTAATACCGATGGATTCCCCATGAGCCCATAACCAAAACCAGACTACTTTACATTGCCCCGCAAGTTGTTTACATGGTAACAACTAGTTTAGAATATCGTCGCACCCCGTGGTCACACCACGACAACGGCGGAAACACGTGGCGTGGACGCGAAAGAGAAATGTTTTATAGCCAAGATTAAACAAACACATAATTTAGAAAATAAACATTCATTAGACGGCGGAAAGTATTTTGTTTAGGTACATGTCCCAAAATGTAGTTTTTAACAAAATAAGGATTTACAGCTATTTCCCAATCCCATAGGAAATATTAGTAAATCCCTAACAAAAGTCCGCCTCGTCTTTATTTCGCCCGCCCTAGCCATTTCACGCCTTCACCTTCTTAGTTACCTGAAAGATATGTTAGGGAAAACGTCAATATATAAATATTGGTGAGTTTCACAGGTTTTGACACACAAATAAATTAACATTCATTTTTAAATAAGTGTGCATAACGAAATAAGAAATGTGCTACATATAACATTAGGGTAGCTAGTCCTAATACCGATGGATTCCCCATGAGCCCATAACCAAAACCAGACTACTATACATTGCCCCGCAAGTTGTTTACATGGTAACAACTAGTTTAGAATATCGTCGCACCCTGTGGTCCTTCCGTGTTGATCGCTAATCAACCGGGGTGGGTCTCGTCAAGAACCAATAGTACTATTCCCATATTCTATGGCTACATCACTTTGTATAAATGGTTACGGTTAACTGCGGAGACTTCACGTCCCATGTGACTTTACCGTTACCCATGTGCCCATCCTATGTACCATTTCATACTTTCACATGTTATCGCACATTTAATACTTTCTTACTGACATATCTTTCCCCCGAGTTTAAAAACATTAAAACAGAAAAGGGGCCGTGAAAACTCACCTCAAGCGTGTCACGAAATCAGAAAATAGTCTTTGCCAAGTCCAATGCGAGACCACCTACATGTGTCCTAACTTAATAAGGCACCGGTCTCAAAGTGCTGGTGATGATTTATCCCGTTACAAGCTTCACTTAATCTTATATTATAACCGTTGATATTAATTACGAAGTTAGTTGGTTTTGTCATCGCGAACCCCGATCATTGCCCGTTTTCCTTACACGTCATGATCTTTAAACATATTTATCAATATGTATTTACTAACTTGTATTAATATTTCGTTATATCTTTCGACTCGACTCACTTTTATTATATATTTATTTCCCCATAAAAATAAATATACAAAGATCTTGTCGAACGAGATTCATTTCATGTTAAGTAGTTATTTGTCTCATAAGTATACATATACTTATAATGACATACTTAGCTGATTTTATTTCTTACAAACTCTCCCACTTTACTTCCAACACTTAGGAAAGTGTTTATGTATATTTTTCACCCTTAATAATCCTTACATATATTTTATTCACAAAATATATACATATTCTCTTACTTAGAATAGTTAAATCGTAATCGCCGCAATAACGTATACTCGTATCTTGTAGGAAGTTATACTCGTATACTTATCCGTCCGATTTACGCTTTTGTTCGATTTACACCTTGTTCATTTTATACTTTGTCCAGTTTACACTTTGTCCATTTTACACTTTGTCCGATAGCTCGTCGCATTAACATACGTCCGCTTTCCCGATTTCTTAACTTATATATATATTTTGTAGGAAATCATACTTCTTGTCGGTTTACGCATTTTCCTACTTTCGAAAATATATAAATATAGCTATTGAAAATATATTAACTTGGACGTTTTATTCCTAAAAATTCTTACAACACTTTTACATCCCCATAAATGTAAAAATGCTTATTTTTATATAAAACATCACAAGTTGTTTACATTACCATTTTTCTTACAAAAATGTTAGTGTTTATATTTTCCAACACTTATGGTAAATTTATATTTTTATAAAATACTTTTTATAAAAATACCATTCTTACAAAATAAATATTTTTGTAAGTTTCCTTACTTTTACAAAAGCAACCCTTTTAGAATCTAACTTTTCATTCTTAACCTTTTACTTTCGAAAGTTACATTTTCCAACATAAAGTTTCCAAAATCACATTTTACACCCATGGACTTTCCAAATTTATTTTTCAAACCTCTAACTTTACAAAAGTTATATATTATTCCCAAGACTTATAAAAATGACAATTTCTATGACGACTAGTAAACTTGAACATGTCAAAATTTACAATAAATGTTCTTTTCACTATCCAACACTTTTATTAGTCTCATATGGTCATTTTAAGTCTACTAACATGTTTGATTTAAGTCTTGGAGTCCATTTGTTCATACTTGTAGTTTTAAAGTCTACAACTTTATTTTTGTGATTTTAGCTTCATTACATTTTGTTACATATATTACATGTTCAAAGAGTTCCATTAGTCATAATATAATGATCAAAACCATTTTTAGGTGTATTAGGTGTTACTTTATGTTTTTCATCCAAAACAACTTCTAAAAATACTAGAACATATAATATTTTTGTAACAAAATAACATCACCAACCATCCTAAAACTTATGTTTATGATCATCTTTGTAAACATTTCATTTCATTTTTAGAAAACACACAAAACCTTGTGAAAAAAACTTTGGTTAAAAGCACCCCAAAAACAACTTGCAAGTCAAGCATATAATTAATAAAACTTGAACAAGATAAGTTTTAAGAAACTTACTACTAGCACAAGGCTAGGGAAGTAAAAAAACACTAGATTATGAAGGGGTTATGTGTGTCTTCCAAGGTTAAGCTCCAAAGCACTTGAACACACTTGATTTAGGGTATGAATGGAGTGTTTATTATGTGTTATTAGATTAAAATCAAGGTGGTGGTGGGGTACAAAGTCACGGCTGATCAGCAGCCTAAAAGTGAGATATTGAGTTGTTTTGTGATGAGAAAAATGAAGGTTCAATGGTTTATAAAGTGCATTCTTAATACAAAAGACAAAACTCCTTTAAGCATGCTTTTAAACAACATGATTGCATTGTGTTTAGACACAACATTAGGGTGGCTATGGAGGCCTCCCATGGCTGGCCAAAAAGGCCTTGTGGGTCCCACATCATGTGCCAAAAATATCTTGCAAGTATTTAGTTAGATTCGAATCGGTTCGGTTAGAGTTTTTGGGTTTTTGTGCGTTCTTATTACGAGCTATTTCGGACATATAATTAGCTTTCAATTACCCTTAAACATAGCCTAGTTTAAGTATTGGTAAGTTATTTAGGCTCTTACCGGGTGAAATTATATATTTTACGCGTATCGGGTGTGATACGCGAACTTTATTCGCTACCGGGAGATTTTAATTCGGAGTTTTCATTTATGGTTTTGGGGTTCCAAAACACTTTATATTTCATAAAAATACCCTTTATTTTATATCTCGGGAATTCGGGATCATTTTCGGTTATTTAATTATTGCCGGGTAATCACCAACGTCCATTTCGGACTAGTTTATTCTTATGCGATTCCTTCGCACTTCTAATTAAACTAAGGCATTCCTATGCCATCTATTGGACTCCGCTATTTTCCGAATACTCAATTATAATTAATTGATATTAATTCTTGCTTAGAACGGTTAATTACAAATATTAATTACGTACGGATTTACCTTAATTTTGCCGAACGTCACAGTTTTGTACACTTCGACTATTCGAATGTCCAAACCCACAAGACGCATTATAATTTAACCAAGTCTTTATATGCGACAAAAGCAAATTATAGTTGCTAAAACTATGATGGCGAGAACTATATGTTTTTAATAAGTAGTATGTATAGTTGGTTCAATATTTGATAGTCGTTGATGTAATATACACAAGTACAAGTTAGTTGTAAACGATAATCCGAATTATAAATAAAATAGTTTTGCTACAAGTCGGTTCGGTTCGTCATGTCTTGTGCGTATAATAATGTTATATACCTACTTGTGTAGGCATAACACTATAACATACACCAAAGAAAAATAACAAAGACTAAAACAGAGCACGCGTTATACCTCTCCGGGAAATAGACTCGCGAACCGACACGCACTCGCCTCTAACCGAGTGTCGACCAGATCTGGATGTTTGACTGAGGTTGACTGTTGACCAAAACCTTGACTGGTTTGTCTTCAGTTTACCTGCCTTGTTTTGTATTTAACCACCTCGGCATCACCATGATTAAGCGGAACTACGAACGAAACAGGACCACCATCACCGGACCAACCACCCAAGCGGACACCATCCTTGCTACACCATAACCCGAACCAGACAAACAACCAAAACGAGACTCGAAACTCAAAGAAACCATACTGGACCATTTGCTGCACTGTTTCGGAGGCCACAACATGTTCCCGGTCACTGAACCAAAACAGATCTGGACTAGCAACAAACAAACGAACTCACCGATGACGCTGCATGTCACACCCTCAAATTTCCACTTGCGGAGTTTTACCGCGAGGCGCATGACAAACCAGGATCCAAGTCAACGGTCACAATAAACAACACTATATGAATACGTAAAACCCAAAACATAGTTCTCATATTACGAAAATCGTAGCGGAAGCATTAAACCAATTACAAAACCATATACGACAATGTTCAAACGGTTTTATTCAAAAACATGAAGCTATGCCTAGACGCCATGCAGACTCGTGCGCCTAGTCCAATGTTGCTACCTTAGCGACCTGAGAAAAACATGCCAAAAAGACGTCAACATATAATGCTGGTGAGTTCACAGGTTTGTTCAATAAGTTACCAAAGTTACCAAAACGTTATCATGTCCATAATATACCAATGTCACCAAGTACGCTAGCTAGGCGTATGTTTTATTACTACTACGATTGGAAACCATTACTGGACACGTTTAGCAATGTTTAGCATATGTTTAAGCAGTCCAAATAATGTTCAGCATGTTTAGCAGAGTTCGAGACAACATGCACCCGCCCGGCCCTCCAAGCCGTCGAGTGGGGCAGGTCACGCCCAATAGATCTATCCACATTTCCCCCGTTGTGCATCCCCGCACATTCATGGTTTCCCCCGGGACTTCCAAAGATCGTATAGCAATACAAAGTTAAAACCATAGTATGACATATGTTACCAAAATAGTTTAGCGCATGTTTTCTCCCCCAAAAGTTAAAGCTGTAAAAGTGGGGCCGTGAACTCACCTTAGATAGCGTTCTTCTGTAACTAGTAAAAATGCTAAGACCTTGATAATCCCTCTACCGGAGATCTATCAAAATGTTCACATAAGTGTTTCGACTAATAACCATAAGGTTATCTAGTCCCCGATTGTCCAGATCGTAACCAAGTATGTTTTAAAGCGTGTTTAAATGTTCAACCGACACACTAGACCGACCCGACATCCCGTTGGTGACTCATTACCCTAACTAATCAAGTGCACATAGATTACACACAAAGTTTAAGCATAAAACACTTAGTTTGTATCAAAAATCTCATTTCTGCATCAGAACGGTCGAACCAGTCAGATTAAATCTCCTTCGCCCATTTTTAAGTTCCTTCGCCCGTTTTGTGTTTCGTTCGACCGTTTGATGTCTCATTCGACCGTTTTATCAGGTTCGCCCAAACACATCCTAGGTTCGACCCTAGAACCTCTCCTTCGACCATTCGAATGGTCGAATGAGTCCAGGTTCGCCCCTGCTTATAAATTTTCCTAAAAACGCTTCAAAAACATTCGAAACACCTCGAAACATCATCAAACACAGCAGTCAAGTATGATTAACATATCCCTACAAAACCCCACCAATTTTGCCCCAAAACCAGCTTGTTTTAATACTTTCCCAAAATACCCATAATATCACCATCTATCTAATTGTAACCCTAAATAACAATAAACCAACATCAATAGCAACCTTAGATCATGTTTCTAGCATTAGAACAACAACAAATCATTAAACAACACATAACATCACATAACACATAATTAACATATTATGTTTAATGATAGGGTTTAGGTTTAGAAAGATGTTTAAAAGGTTTTTATTGATAAAATCTTCCTTAGAACAGATCTGGACATTTAGGGTTAGATAAAAACGGATTAAAATGCTTTAAAAAGACTTAGGATTAAGAACACACCTTGGATGCTTGTTTAGATGTTGTAGATAGGTTAGATTATGAAAAAAAAGAGCAAAAACTCCTTCCTTAGTGATTAAAATCGTTTGAGAGTGTTTTGAGACGGTTAGGGTTTGTGAAATTGTGAAAAATGACAAAGTTTGGTATTTATACTATTCCACCTTCGACCCCTATCAATGGTCGAATGTGGCCTCCTTCGACCCTTTCACAGGGTCGAATGTACCCTGTTCTGGTCGAAGGGAATTCTTCAAATCCCATATCCCAAGTTCGCCCCTTTTCAAAGGGTCGAACCAAGACACAATTCCACCTTCGACCACTCGAAGTGGTCGAACCAGGACCTATGTTTATCTGGTTTTCCAGTTTGTCGTGTTTAACGCATTTTAACGCACCTTAACATATGAGCATGCAACCTTAGTCTATGTTTAACATATTTAAGCACGGATAATCATCTACACATCATTTAAACACATCTATGTATATAATCCACCATACGACCAATAATCTACACATACACTTAATTAGTTTATGTAATGTCACCAACAACGGGACCCGGTACTAGTGTATTCCCAAAATGACTCCCAATGATCCTCTAGATCATTGAACCCTGGACAATCCTAACTTGACCCGACTCAACTAACCTAGTTAAGTCCGTTTATAAACGTTTCCCGCTAAGGTAGACTTAGATGTTACTATAAGGTTTAAGCCAAATATGCCGGGTGTCACATCATCCCCACGTTGAAAGAATTTCCGTCCCGAAAATTGCACAAAGTCCCAAAATGAAAGAAACGGAAAGAATGAAATGAAAAGAAAATTTACCGAATGTCAAATCATCCCCACGTTGAAAGGAATCTCGACCCGATATTCATTCCGCTTCAGCAGTAACATGCCTCGATTCGAACGCGTGTTTCGGAAAAAAGATGAGGATGTTTAGCTTTCATCTCATCCTCCCGTTCCCACTTGAACTCCGGTCCACGATTCGAGTTCCAGCGAACTTTGACGATGCGGATTTTACTGTGACGAAGGCTACGAATATTGTAGTCGAGAATCTTGACAGGTTCCTCCACAATGCGAAGACGATCATCAACCTTGATCTCCTCCAGTGGTACAATGAGAGATTCATCAGCCAAACACTTCTTCAAGTTAGACACATGGAAGACGTTGTGAACACTACCGAGCTCTGCCGGTAAGTCAAGTTTGTATGCCACCGGTCCAATCCGATCCAGGATTGCGAATGGTCCGACATAACGAGGGTTAAGCTTGCCACGCTTTCCAAAGCGTATGACACCCTTCCATGGTGAAACTTTCAGAAGTACCCTGTCCCCAACATGAAACTCCAAAGGTTTGCGACGACGATCGGCATAGCTCTTTTGACGATCATGTGCAGCAGCCAAACGGTTACGAATTTGCACGATTTTCTCCGAAGTTTCGTATACAAGTTCCGGACCAGTGAGCTGGCTCTCGCCCACCTCGGCCCAACAAAGTGGTGATCGACATTTCCGTCTGTAGAGAGCCTCGAACGGAGCTGCCTTGATACTAGAGTGATAGCTGTTGTTGTAGGAGAACTCCACCAACGGTAGGTGAACCTCCCAACTCTTGCCAAAATCAATAGCACACGCCCGAAGCATGTCTTCCAAGGTTTGAATCGTCCGCTCACTCTGTCCATCAGTTTGCGGATGATAAGCTGTACTCATATCCAACTGAGTACCCAAAGCCTTGTGCAGAGCCTTCCAGAAACGCGAAGCAAAACGAGAATTACGATCAGAGATAATAGAGACAGGCACCCCGTGCCGAGCAACCACCTCTTTAAGGTAAAGTCGAGCCAACCGCTCGAGTCCATCGGTATCCTTAATAGGTATGAAACGTGCCGATTTTGTCAACCTGTCAACAATCACCCAGATCATATCATAACCACTAGGTGACCTTGGCAGCTTGGTAACAAAATCCATCGTGATTCGCTCCCACTTCCATTCCGAAACCTCTGGTTGTTGCAGGAGACCAGACAGCCTCTGATACTCCACCTTGACTTTAGCACAAGTCAAGCATTTGCTGACATAAGAAGCTATCTCAGCCTTCATGTTTGGCCACCAATAAACTATCTTCAAATCCTGATACATCTTATCGGAGCCAGGGTGAATAGAATACCGGGATTTGTGAGCTTCATCCAAAACAAGCTCGCGCAATCCCCCGAACAAGGGAACCCAAACACGTCCCGCAAAATAGTGTAAACCATCGGTCCTGAGTTCAAGATGCTTGTCAGCACTGTGCATAGTTCCAGCCTTAAGGTTCTCCTCCTTCAAAGCTTCCAATTGTGCAGAACGGATTCGGTCAGGCAATGACGAATGAATGGTGAGCTGTAAGGCTCGAACACGACGAGGATTCGCAGACTCCTTCCTGCTCAAGGCGCCCGCCACAACGTTCGCCTTGCCAGGATGGTATTTGATAGCACAGTCATAATCGTTCAGGAGTTCAACCCAGCGACGCTGCCGCATGTTTAACACCTTCTGGTCGAAAATATGCTGAAGACTCTTGTGATCGGTGTATACTTCACACTTGGTACCGTACAAGTAATGTCTCCAGATTTTCAACGCAAAAACTACCGCGCCCAGTTCCAAATCATGAGTAGTGTAGTTCTTCTCATGAACCTTGAGTTGACGAGAAGCATAAGCAATAACCTTCCCGCGTTGCATCAACACACAACCGAGACCACGAATAGTAGCGTCACAGTACACAAAGAAGTCATCCGTACCCTCAGGTAAAGATAAGATAGGTGCAGAACAAAGTTTAAGCTTCAGCATCTGAAATGCTGATTCCTGTGGTTCATCCCAGTCGAACTTTCAGTCCTTCTGGGTAAGAGTAGTGGGGGGTTGAGCGATCTTTGAAAATCCCTCAATGAAACGACGATAGTAACCCGCAAGACCTAGGAATTGCCGCACCTCAGATGGTGTCTTTGGTGCTTCCCAGTCTTTAATAGCTTCGATCTTAGCCGGATCGACATGAATTCCCAGTTCATTCACCACATGCCCTAGGAATTGAACTTCACGTAGCCAAAAATCACTCTTCGAGAACTTAGCATACAACTGCTCCTGTCTCAAAAGTTCCAAGACCAACCGTAGGTGTTCCTCATGATCCGTCTTGTTCTTAGAATAAATCAGAATATCGTCAATAAACACGATGACGAACTTATCAAGGTAAGGTTTGCAAACGCGGTTCATTAAATCCATGAACACCGCCGGTGCTTTAGTGAGACTAAAAGGCATGACCAAGAACTCAAAATGGCCATAACGAGTGCGAAAAGCAGTCTTCTGAATGTCAGCTTCCCTGACGCGCAACTGGTGATAACCGGACCGCAAATCAATCTTCGAGTAGTAACTGGAGCCCTGAAGCTGATCAAAGAGATCATCGATGCGAGGAAGAGGATAACGATTCTTGATGGTCACTTTGTTCAGCTCACGATAATCAATACACATGCGAAGACTTCCATCCTTCTTCTTCACAAACAAAATAGGAGCTCCCCACAGGGAAGAACTCGGTCGGATGAAACCCTTTTCCAAGAGTTTCTGCAACTGGCTGGACAACTCTTGCATCTAGGGAGGTGCAAGACGATACGGAGCTCGGGCAATAGGAGTTGCGCCCGGAGTAAGATCAATACCAAACTCAACCTGACGATGGGGAGGAAGACCAGGCAAATCATCAGGAAACACATCGGGAAAATCACGAACCACCGGGATATCCTCGATCTTCTTCTCATCGTCAGTAGAAATGTTAACAAGTGCCAGAATGGCCGAACAACCCTTCCGAAGGTACTTACGGGCCTTCAGGCTAGAAATGATACTCAGCGGAGCACCGCTTTTCTCGCCATGAACCGAAAGAGTCTCTCCATCAGGGATAGGGATCCGAATAATCTTATCGAAACAAACGATCTCCGCACGATACAACGATAACCAATCCATGCCAACAACGACATCAAAACTACCCAGGGGTACCGGCATAAGGTCAATGGGGAAAGACAAACCCGACAGTTCCAAGCGACATTCCCTAAGGGTGTGTGTCGCTTCGATTTTCTTACCATCAGCCAATTCTATTAATTACTTAGCCTCTAAAGGTGTGGGTACTATATCAAGCAATCGACTAATGTCCATAGATACAAAACTCTTATCGACACCAGAATCAAACAAGACGGAAACATAACGATCATTAAGAAGGAACGTACCGGTAACTGTGTCTGGATCCTGCCTAGCCTCTGCAGATCCAATGACGAAAGCACGTGCAGTCCTGCCTCCGCCCCCATTGTTCCCGTTACCGTTTCCGCCCCTACCATTATCGCCCTGCTTCAGTTTAGGACATTCACGCTTGAAGTGTCCCGTGTCACCACAGTTATAGCACCCCTGCTTTCCTGGAGTCCCCTGAGCAGTAGGAGTAGGAGTAGCAGCAGGAGTCTGAGTTGGGGTGAGTGCCACCCTGCAATCCTTAGCATGATGCCCCAACTGATGGCACCGATGACAACGAGCCCGAACACAACTCCAAGAATGATGAAAACCACACTTGTTGCACTTGGGATGCTTCCCAACATACCCACTTGACTTCTGCCCAGAAGAAGACCCAGATGATTAAAACTTCTTCGCCGGCTGAGATGGCGCTGGCACAACACTCTTCCCCACACCATCCCACTTCCTCTTGTTCCCCTCAGAAACCTTCACAGCAGCACCCTTAGGAGGCAAAACACCTTCTGCCACCTTCAGGTTAGTCATCCGATGAGCTGATCGGACAACTTCAGCAATAGTGGGAAGATTCCCGGCAGCCACCAACCTAGCAATCTCCGGCACTAGCCCAGACACATAGTGCTCGATCCTCCTATACTCGGGTGTGTGCAAATCAGGGCACAACACCGCTAGCTCGTTCCTTCTCACAGTGTACTCCTCTATCTCGGACCCAACCATCTTGTAGCTCCATACTTCATGTTCCAACTTCTGCACCTCCTCCCTCGGACAGTACTCGCCTCTCAATAGTTGCACAAACTCCGCCCAAGGCATAGCAATAGCCTCCCCCAATCCCATGTTCTGAGTAGTAGCATTCCACCACGACAGTGCAGGCCCCTCAAATGTCGCAGTAGCACACTTCACCCGGTCCCCAGCAGGACAGCTACACATGACGAACACAGATTCAACCTTCTCCAGCCATCGGAGCAGTCCCACCGCTCCCTCAGTTCCAACGAAGTTATGGGGCTGACAGTCCCGAAACTTCTTATAAGAGCACTGAGGTGGAGGTGGATTGGCACCGATACCTGAAACACGATACACAAGTAAAACACAAATGAAAGAACATGACACCCAAGAATGAGGCAAAGTCGACAGAAATCAACTCACCACCCATGGCATTAATCCCAGCCTGGAAATTAGCCATAGCCATGTTCACTTGCTGCTGTAGCAAGCTGTTCAGTTCAGCTTGGGTCATGTTGATGTTACCACGACCACCACCGCCAGCACGGCCACCGCCGCCACCACGACGTCCACCACCGCGAGTACCAGACATGATCTAACAAGTCAAGAAATCGAGGGATTCAGATTCACTTCTAGTGTCAACCACTAGAAATTTATAAGAGTTAACTTAGGGACAAATCCAGGACTATTAATCCAAACTCGAAGTCCATCGGGATTTTCATGCATTTCAGTTTATTATTTCGTGTGCACCCGAAATGATAAACTGCTCTACATGGTCCTCCAGATGTACCCCTAAGCCAGAATCCGGTCACCGAATATCGTCGCCTAGTAACGTGTTACGATAGGTGCAAGTGTAAGAAGGCATGTGTGTGCTAGAACCAACAAATCAGCCCCTCCTCCTTCAATCCCGAAGAAGAAGACAAAAGTAGGTAAGAACCCAAATAAAAGCGGATGATGTAACAAAGAAGTATGATGATGATGTAAGAACACCCCGACAACGTTAGTACGTATCCCACTAATAGACTCAAAGTATGTGACCGTCTAGTGTGTGCGACTCGGCTATAGACCAGACTCTACATGCAGTCCTAGTTCACTATTACCATTGGCTCTGATACCAATCTGTCACACCCACAAATTTCCACTTGCGGAGTTTTACCGCGAGGCGCATGACAAACCAGGATCCAAGTCAACGGTCACAATAAACAACACTATATGAATACGTAAAACCCAAAACATAGTTCTCATATTACGAAAATCGTAGCGGAAGCATTAAACCAATTACAAAACCATATACGACAATGTTCAAACGGTTTTATTCAAAAACATGAAGCTATGCCAAAGAGACGTCAACATATAATGCTGGTGAGTTCACATGTTTGTTCAATAAGTTACCAAAGTTACCAAAACGTTATCATGTCCATACTATACCAATGTCACCAAGTACGCTAGCTAGGCGTATGTTTTATTACTACTACGATTGGAAACCATTACTGGACACGTTTAGCAATGTTTAGCATATGTTTAAGCAGCCCGAATAATGTTTAGCATGTTTAGCAGAGTTCGAGACAACATGCACCCGCCCGGCCCTCCAAGCCGTCGAGTGGGGCAGGTCACGCCCAATAGATCTATCCACATTTCCCCCGTTGTGCATCCCCGCACATTCATGGTTTCCCCCGGGACTTCCAAAGATCGTATAGCAATACAAAGTTAAAACCATAGTATGACATATGTTACCAAAATAGTTTAGCGCATGTTTTCTCCCCCAAAAGTTAAAGCTGTAAAAGTGGGGCCGTGAACTCACCTTAGATAGCGTTCTTCTGTAACTAGTAAAAATGCTAAGACCTTGATAATCCCTCTACCGGAGATCTATCAAAATGTTCACATAAGTGTTCCGACTAATAACCATAAGGTTATCTAGTCCCCGATTGTCCATATCGTAACCAAGTATGTTTTAAAGCGTGTTTAAATGTTCAACCGACACACTAGACCGACCCGACATCCCGTTGGTGACTCATTACCCTAACTAATCAAGTACACATAGATTACACACAAAGTGTAACATTACGCATTTATTATACGTTACGGAGTAAAACGACAAGTTTTATTATTTTTGGTGATATTTTGAACCCTTATACAAAGATAATTTTCCACACACGCATATATATATATATATATATATATATATATATATAAGTTTAAATAATAAAAATAATAATAATAATAATAATAATAATAATAATAGTAACAATAATAATAACTGATTTACTGATTTGTTACCCAACCCAATTCCAGCCCAGCAAAGTGGCCAGCCCAGAGTCCCCTAATCTACCCGGCCCATTGTATCAGGCCCAAAACACCCTCCTTCCCCTTTATTCTTTTTAAAAAAAAAATTTGTGCCTCATCCAGGTTTCGAACCCGAGTCAATCAAACCCACACACACGCGTCTTCACCAGTTGAGCCACAGACCATTTGGTGATCAATCACAGTTATAATTATATATATGGACTACTTTTTGCTGCTGCTGCTAATCGCTGCACTGATGTGCGCTCGCAGTCAACAGTCAAGGCCATCAATCTGTCAATTATCCACACATACATGGTAAGTTCGTGATTACCGGCCTAACATTCATCTAATACACGTATGATTTCAATCTAATTGACCAAAACAATTGATTTAAACGCGTAGACTATTAAGAACGAGTCAAACTTTCCAATTATTTAACCTGGACATCATCACTATAAATTGGATACTACACAATAATCACAACTCGCCATTTCACCTCTCTCAACCTTCATTTCTTCTTAATTACACTCTGCTATGGTTATGCGTTCGTATATTGACTTTTTGGTTTGACCATTCAATCGTGCTCGTTTCCACATTGTAAGTATAATATTTTTAGTGGGTTTTGTTCTTCGGCATTCACACATCAATAGCCCTAAGATTAATTGGGTTATTGATGTGTGAATCAAACAATTGCAAAATCTAGGGCTTGTTCTTATTAATTTGGGGAAAAACACGATTTTTATATGTTATATATATTAAATGAACTAAAACAAAACACAACCACTGGTCTGGACCAAGTGGTTGTGTCTGGTGCTTTGTAACCCGAGACCACAGGTTCGATTCCCAGCAAACCCCACCGTTCTTTTTCCCTTTTCTTTTTTTTATATTCTATTTAAACAAGTATACTAATATATATAATTACTAGTATTTTAAAATTAGTTTTAAAATACTAAAACTCTTTCAATAATTCTACAAAAATTATTTTTAGTTAAACTAATAAAAAGGTTTAACTTACAATTTTTAGTTTTCTGAAATTTATTTATTTAATATTTATAATAATTAAATCAAGTTTATTCTATTTTATTTATAAAAATCTATAAAAATATCAAAACGATCTTCTTAATTTCCACAAAAATTATCCTAAGTTTTTATAACTTTAAACTTTTCAGAAATGATTTTTATTTCTGAAAAATCATTTATTTAATATTTGTAATCAATTTTTGTTAGTTTTAATCATAATTAAATCATAATAAATCCAATTTTTAATATTTTTGCACCAAAATTTTATACAAATTATTTCTGATCATTTAGAACAGAAATATGATTTTTAAAATAATAATTCTTTAATTTAATATTTTTAATTATTAAAGTTAAAGTTTGACAATTTGTTATAAATAGATTAAATAATCTATTTTAAAGAAAATAATTTTATAAAAATTATTTTTATACTTTAAGCACATTCTTGTGACCATTCTAGATTTAACATTTATAAAAAGATTTTTAGTTATTTATTTACTAAATTTCTCTCAATTGGCGAATATTTTTAATATTAATCAAACGAGCAATTATCCCCAATTCGAAGCCCTAGAAACTTATACATTTGTAGACTAGATAGACTTAGACATATTTATTACTTTATTATAGGGTGATACTTGATACATTTGGTCAACACATTTCTCAACAGATATAACATTTTACCAAGGTGAGTTTTACATAGCCCCTTTTCTATTTATCACCATTTTTGGGGTGAAACATGTTACAACATCATTTTATGCAATTCAATCATCAATGTGTCTATGTGTTTTCTATGTTGCATTATGTCTTGAGCATGATTAGAGTAAGCACCATTCTAGCATAATCATTAACTCCGTACAAGCCGGCGGTAAACATTGATAGATCTATTGGACTGACAATCCCACCCGGATACGTGCCTCCTACAAAGGTAGCGTGGGTGTTTGTTATCGTATAACATATTCAATTGGACCATGAGCGTATGGTATGTATCATATTATAACAGTCATCAGGGTTGATTATGCACTCGATTTACTTCTAGTATGTTCTCACATATGGACTAGATTGACATGACACATGAATTGCACATCATTTTTATTCAATTATCAAAAACCTATGTAATTCTCACCAACTTTTGTTGACCCAAAACATTTTCAACTTAACATGTTTCAGGTTCTATTTGCTTGAAGATTTGATTTGATGCTTGAAGATATGTGTATAGTTTTATTCAATTTGATGTACAAATTCTAGAACAATTGTATGTAATTCATTTAAATTATTTAATGGAATTTATTATTCACCATGAGCTACTGAACAATCATCATTACGTGACATCCCGATGTTTCCGCAATCGGTTGGGGTGTTACACAAAGTTTAAGCATAAAACACTTAGTTTGTATCAAAAATCTCATTTCTGCATCAGAACGGTCGAACCAGTCAGATTAAATCTCCTTCGCCCGTTTTGTGTTTCGTTCGACCGTTTGATGTCTCATTCGACCGTTTTATCAGGTTCGCCCAAACACATCCCAGGTTCGACCCTAGAACCTCTCCTTCGACCATTCGAATGGTCGAATGAGTCCAGGTTCGCCCCTGCTTATAAATTTTCCTAAAAACGCTTCAAACACATTCGAAACACCTCGAAACATCATCAAACACAGCAGTCAAGTATGATTAACATATCCTTACAAAACCCCACCAATTTTGCCCCAAAACCAGCTTGTTTAATACTTTCCTAAAATACCCATAATATCACCATCTATCTAATTGTAACCCTAAATAACAATAAACCAACATCAATAGCAACCTTAGATCATGTTTCTAGCATTAGAACAGCAGCAAATCATTAAACAACACATAACATCACATAACACATAATTAACATATTATGTTTAATGATAGGGTTTAGGTTTAGAAAGATGTTCAAAAGGTTTTTATTGATAAAATCTTCCTTAGAACAGATCTGGACATTTAGGGTTAGATAAAAACGGATTAAAATGCTTTAAAAAGACTTAGGATTAAGAACACACCTTGGATTCTTGTTTAGATGTTGTAGATAGGTTAGATTATGAAAAAGAAGAGCAAAAACTCCTTCCTTAGTGATTAAAATCATTTGAGAGTGTTTTGAGACAGTTAGGGTTTGTGAAATGGTGAAAAATGACAAAGTTTGGTATTTATACTATTCCACCTTCGACCCCTATCAATGGTCGAATGTGGTCTCCTTCGACCCTTTCACAGGGTCGAATGTACCCTGTTCTGGTCGAAGGGAATTCTTCAAATCCCATATCCCAGGTTCGCCCCTTTTCAAAGGGTCGAACCAAGACACAATTCCACCTTCGACCACTCGAAGTGGTCGAACCAGGACCTATGTTTATCTGGTTTTCCAGTTTGTCGTGTTTAACGCATTTTAATGCACCTTAACATATGAGCATGCAACCTTAGTCTATGTTTAACATATTTAAGCTTGGATAATCATCTACACATCATTTAAACACATCTATGTATATAATCCACCATACGACCAATAATCTACACATACACTTAATTAGTTTATGTAATGTCACCAACAACGGGACCCGGTACTAGTGTATTCTCAAAATGACTCCCAATGATCCTCCAGATCATTGAACCCTGGACAATCCTAACTTGACCCGACTCAACTAACCTAGATAAGTCCGTTTATAAACGTTTCCCGCTAAGGTAGACTTAGATGTTACTATAAGGTTTAAGCCAAATATGCCGGGTGTCACATCATCCCCACGTTGAAAGAATTTTCGTCCCGAAAATTGCACAAAGTCCCAAAATGAAAGAAACGGAAAGAATGAAATGAAAAGAAAATTTACCGGATGTCACATCATCCCCACGTTGAAAGGAATCTTGACCCGAGATTCATTCCGCTTCAGCAGTAACATGCCTCGATTCGAACGCGCGTTTCGGAAAATGATGAGGATGTTTAGCTTTCATCTGATCCTCCCGTTCCCACGTGAACTCCGGTCCACGATTCGAGTTCCAACGAACTTTGACGATGCGGATTTTACTACGACGAAGGCTACAAATCTTTCAGAAGTACCCTGTCCCCAACCTGGAACTCCAAAGGTTTGCGACGGCGATCGGCATAGCTCTTCTGACGATCCCGCGCAGCAGCCAAACGGTTACGAATTTGCACGATTTTCTCCAAAGTTTCGTACACAAGTTCCGGACCAGTGAGCTGGCTCTCGCCCACCTCGGCCCAACAAAGTGGTGATCGATATTTCCGTCCGTAGAGAGCCTCGAACGGTGCTGCCTTGATACTAGAGTGATAGATGTTGTTGTAGGAGAACTCCACCAACGGTAGGTGAACCTCCCAACTCTTGCCAAAATCGATAACACACGCCCGAAGCATGTCTTCCAAGGTTTGAATTGTCCGCTCACTCTGTCCATCAGTTTGCGGATGATAAGATGTACTCATATCCAACTGAGTACCCAAAGCCTTGTGCAGAGCCTTCCAGAAACGCGAAGCAAAACGAAAATCACGATAAGAGATAATAGAGACAGGCACCCCGTGCCGAGCAACCACCTCCTTAAGGTAAAGTCGAGCCAACCGCTCGAGTCCATCGGTTTCCTTAATAGGTATGAAACGTGCCGATTTTGTCAACCTGTCAACAATCACCCAGATCATATCATAACCACTAGGTGACCTTGGCAGCTTGGTGACAAAATCTATCGTGATTCGCTCCCACTTCCATTCCGGAACCTCTGGTTGTTGCAGGAGACCAGACGGCCTCTGATACTCCACCTTGAATTTAGCACAAGTCAAGCATTTGCTGACATAAGAAGCTATCTCAGCCTTCATGTTTGGCCACCAATAAACTATCTTCAAATCCTGATACATCTTATCGGAGCCAGGGTGAATAGAATACCGGGATTTGTGAGCTTCATCCAAAACAAGCTCGCGCAATCCCCCGAACAAGGGAACCCAAACACGTCCGACTACACTATCTCCACCACTTGATTTCCCATCTTCGGCTCATTCCAGCACCGATTAAAGATCTGCAACAAAGACAAATTTATGAGATAAACAAAATTCAAAATATAAAGAAACACAACTAACAAGGATAGAAGCTTATGGTGGCCACACCATCAGACATCATCCACAAAACCTTCTCATCCGAAGCTTTCCTCACCTCCAACAAAGAGGCTTCCTCAATTGACCAAGCCTCTTTCTCCTTCAACAAGCCACCAACCCGCTCCTCCAGTTCAGACACTCGAGCAGTCACCCGCACCACATCATCATCTTTACTCTTAAGGTCATTAAGAGCGGTGACATACTTCGAGGACAACTCCTCCAACTCCTTAACCTTGGCCCCCTCAACCTTCTTCTACTCAGCCAAGTCAGCTTCAGCTTTCTGTACCGCCAGTCGACGGCGCTCAAGCTCCTTGTTAACGGTTGCAAAAGATTGCTCCCAGGCCTTTTGCTTCGCGGCCGTGTCCATATTTCTCTGATGCAAATCCAACTCCAGCTTCTGGATTTGCTCCACTAGCCGCATCCTTGCGGTCTCGAACACCCTCTTCTCACGAGCTGACCTGTCCGCCTCCTGACTAACAGTCGCCTGTTCGTCAAGGAACTCATCTTCACCACGACCCTGACCATGAAGGTTACCTAAGGTCTGCGTCAGGTTACAATCCAAATCCGACAACAACGTCGAACGGTTCTGGCTGCGGTGATGGTGACGCTCTGCTGGCGGAAGCGCAAAATTCACGAATTCCTCAGCCACGAAGGGGCTGACAAACTGGCAACTCTCGGTTATCCGCCAATCAGGCGCATAAACCGGAGCATCTAATCTAAAACCTGGAGCACTTGATGACGCTCCACTACCTTCAATCTTTTTCAGAAGTGGCCCAACAAAACCACCTTCTTCACCCCTAACAGGCGACGTATCCTGCATGTCCCTCTCATCAACATAAACAATTGAAGGCCCTGTTTGTGAGCCAGCACCACCTTGAGCAATCACACCCTTTGCTTGCTCCTTCTTAATCTTCACTAGAGCCTCATGTTGCTTCAGTAGATCCTGCTGACGTTGCACTTCCAGCTCTTTCTCCTTCATCACCAGAGCATCCTGGCAAGCCTCCTCCTCCTCTTTCCGCTTCAAAGCAGCCTCAGCAGCATGCTTCTCCTCCTCCAGTTTCTGTGCGGCCTTCAACTCCTGCGCAACTTCCTCTTCCAACAGACGAGCTTCAGCCTTGCTCCTCTCCTCGTCCTGAAGTTTCTTCCTCCTCTCTTCTTGAAGTTGTTTTATCAAAGGAGGAATTGAGCCTACCATAAACAAACAAACTGCGTTCAGCACTCTACAAATATATTACAAGAAAGCAAAGACACTACAAAGGCTTACCAGTGATCTTCCTCAGGGCCTTCTTATAAAAAGGCTCACGAACCGGTGGGGGATCAAGCTCCAAACCCTCAGGCGGATCCACAGTGCCACCACCCATCTCCACCCTCTTTGGGGAAGAACCCTCAGGTTCCTCTTGTTGCATCGTCTCAGAAAACTTGCGCTCATGACCTGCAGCAAATTAACAAACTCATTTCAGAAGGCAACGCAACACGAAAAAACATGTAGAATATAACAAGTGCTTACCTTCACCAGTCACTCCCTCAGCAATACCGATGCCACCACCCGAACCCCCACTGTGGGGCGCAGTCGCAGAAGCGCTGGATCCACCACCTACAGAGCGATGCGCACGAGGGATTAGATTAGATGATGATCCACTAGATTCATCATCAGATAGAAAAACATAATCAATCCCCGCCACCGTACGCACGCACAACGCTCGGAGTTGATAAGGAAACCAACTTCAAGTTGGTTGGGAGGCGCACCTTCAATCTGCGCCGGGATCAAGAAATTGTCCTTCAGCTGCTTAATCAACGAAACCCCTCCCTCGGGGACCGCAACAAAAGTCGTGCGAGACCCACGAGCAGAAAAAACCTCAAACAGACGCCCACCTAGCAGAGAGACAAATACATCAATACACATGGTGAGCGAATTAAACAAAATAAAAGTCAAACATACTTACCTTCAACTGACTGCGGCTAGTCGTCGCCAACCGGAGCTACATCGTATCCTTCCCTAACCCCCACATGGCTAATCCCCAGCAGGCGAAGGACACCCTCATCCAACTTCTCTAAATCATCCAAACGGGTTGGATGAGCAATCGGGGCTTGGAACCACCCCTCCTCCTGAAAGTCCTTTACCACCTCAAAGGACGGTGGCTTCTGGCCAGCACGAAGCTCCAAGCTAGCCATATCGGCTGGTATCACTTCCTTCTTCAAGAAGAAGAAACACTTCTTCCATTCTCGTAGAGTCTTCGGAGAGCTCTTCGGAATAATCAAACTAATTGCCTTCGACCTTTCGTAAAGGACACCAAACCCGTCTCCTTAACATCCAATTTGTAGAAGACGTTGAAATGCTCAAACTCTGGCTCCATCCTCAATGCTCGACACGTGGCTTCAAAATGCATAACTCTCATCACCCCGAAGGGGTTCATCTGAGAGATATGAACGCCATACCGTTGCAACACGGAAATCAAGAATCTTGACGCCGGAAACTGGAATAAACCGATCAGAAAAAAGGCCTCGTACAGACAGATCTTGTCCTCTGGACAATCAAGCGGCGTCTGCCCCTTCTCCGGCAACTCCGGCTGCCACTCCCGGAGGATATTGTATTTATGGACCTAGGAAAGATATTTGTCCTAGGACCAACTAATCCGGGCATCCTTCATGGCCAACTCAGCCTTTTTATCTTCCGACGACATTATCCTCAGTATAAAAAGCAAACTCAGGGAAGAAAATGTAACACCCCAACCGATGGCGGAATCATCGAGGTGTCACGTAGTGACGATTGTTCAAAAGCTCATGGTACTAAAATGTAAATATTTGATTATTGAATATTGTTTTACAACATGTGAAAATGAATACATAACAAAATTGAGATAGTTGATTTATTTAGTCTAAGTCCAAAGTCCTATATGAAGCGTCAAGCAACTTATCCTGAAACATGCACGAAAATAAATTTGGTCAACATATGATGTTGGTGAGTACTACTTAGCTTTGTACATATAGTATAAGTTTGAAAAGTATTACAATTCATGTGTCTAGCATCATCAAAGCATTATGTAAACACGCAAGTAACCAAACAAGACAAAGATCAAATGTGAAATTGATAAGTTGAAATTGATAATGAGCACCCTAACACGTGTCAAGTCTAAAAGAGCACCATAACATAAGTTATGTCTAAATGAGCACCGTAACATAAGTTACGTCAATGTGTAAAGAGCACCATAACATATGTTATGTCTAGATGTATGATTTTGTATGTAAGCTACGTTCATGTTCAAACATAAGCACAAAGATAAACAAGACACGTATATGAATTGTAAATGAATAAAAATGTATGTGTAAATGAATATGAAAACTTTGTATACTTGTGCATGAATCACCCCAAAAGTTGTAAAAGCGAAAAAGGGGATAAGTAATACACACTGTTTACGTAATAGCTTGAAATTGAACTGGACAACGAAATATGCGTTGGAATTATCCCAAAGGATCCACCTAAAGAATTTGATAACGTGTAAGGGAAATAACTCTAGGATACATGTATTTCTAGGGTTTCGAATTGGGGATAAGTATTTATTTGATTAATAATCGAATTGTTTATTAATTATAAGAAATTTAATAAATAAATAAAAGTCTTTTTGTAAAATTTTTAATTTGAATATAGTCACAACATGAGGTTTTAAGTATGAAAATAATTTTTATAAAATTATTTTTTTGAAAATAGAATATATAATCTATTTATTTCAAATTGTCTAAATATAACTTTAATATCTAAAAATATTAAAATTAAAGAATTTCCGAATTAAAAATTGTATTTCAGTTCTAGATAGTTAGAAATAATTTATATAAAATTTTGGTGCAAAAATATTGAAAAATGAATTTATTTATGATTAAAACTAACAAAAATTAATTAAAAATATAAAATGACCGGTTTTTCTGAAATAAAAATAATTTCTGAAATGTTTAAGGATATACAAGTTTAGAATAATTTTTGTGAGATTTAATAAAATTGTTTAGATATTTTTATTGAATTTAATAAATATAAATGAATAAACTTGTATTATTAATAATATATGTTAAATAAATTATTTTTGAAAAACTAAAAATTGTAAAATGAACTTCACCATTAGAAGGTCATACAGTAATTTTTGTAGAATTTATAAAACACTTTTAGTATTTAAAAACTATTTTTAAAAGATTTAATATATTACATATATATATAAAAGGAACAAAAATATAGTTGTTGGTTATGGAAATCGAACCCGGGCCTCTGGCCGGTTCGGGTTTTATCACAAGCGTTGCCACCAACTGAGCCACACCCTGAGAACGAGTTAAACCGGGTTGTAATTGATTATATAGGTTAAATGTATTGGTTTTGTTAATAGGTTTAAATAAGAAAAATTAAAACAATGTTGTGGGGTTCGAACCTTGGCCCATGGCCGGTTCAAGTTCCACCTTTAAGCGTGTAAACCAACTGACCTAGGTCAGTTGGTTGTCATGTTTCAGTTTAAAAAAAAAACTTATACTCTGTTTCTGCAAATCGTGTTCTTCCCTAAATCACCCAATCGAGCCCTAACTTTTCAATCACTAAAATTAGTGATCAATAGCCCCTAAATCTTTGGGGCTATTGATCTTAGGGTGCCGATGAGTGAACCCCAACAAAAAAAAGAACTTACACGAACTCGTAAACGGGTATTAAGCTTGGTCAACGAACACGTCAAACACGATCAAAAAGGCTATGATTTCAGGTCTGTTAATAGAAATTGAAGGTGGATAAGAGTTTTTCGGCGAGTTGTGATTGTCTAGGGAGGTCCAATTTATAGGGGAAATCTTGGTTGAACGAATTGGAATGTTTGACTCGGCCTTGAATGAAATGACGCGGATAATTGGTAATTTTAGGAATGTTTATCAATGATTCTTGCTGTAATTGACGCGTACTAGTCAATGGTGATCAATACCCTTCCATAATTGAATCAAAAACGTGTAAAGATGGATTGATGATGATGCACGATGAAAACAGTTGACTTTTGCAGTCAACTGTGCGATTTTCAATTATGGTATATAATTATTACAGTGGGTTAGGATCAGATAAGATGGTGTAGCCCAGTTGGTTGGTGTGTGGTGTGGTTGTGCGGGCCGGCTCCGGTTCGAGTCCGGGCAGAGGCAAGGTTTTTTTTTTTTTTTTAAACAGATAAGGGAGCAAAGGAGAGGTGGGCCGGATCTTGGGCTCATGTGTGGACTGGGCCGAGTACTGGGCTCATGTGATGGGTAAAGGGATGGTTGGTTTGGGTTATGTTAATGGTGAAGGATGGTTGATTAATGTAATGTCCAAACCAACTTTATTATTATTATTATTATCATTATTATTGTTAATATTTATTATTATTATTTATTATTATATATACAAAATAAAATAAAGGAAAAGTGACGGATGTCACAGAAAAGGAAAAATTTCTTATACGATTTGCTTTTCACCGGACAATTCAAAGAAACTCGCTGGACAAAAAATGAAATTTTGGAGAAGATAAAAAGGATAAACGATGGAAGAAGCCCTGTTTATAGTCATCGCATTTAATGCAAGGACAGAGAACGAAATCATCACAAGCAGGCTTTTTATCCTGAGGTCCAGTCATCAGCCGACACGTTAGGAGGTCCACGTGACCGAACGGCTCACGCGCCGCGCGCGTCTCACTCGCCTGACGGTTACCATACCACCCAGCTGTCACACAACACCGATGAGCGACACGTGTACTCCAACGTTCAAACACTGCACCTCTAGCTTTCCACACGACACAGGTGAACGACACGTGGCGACCTACCAACTCACCACCCACAGTAACTGTAACACACGTTCTTCAAGGCAGGTGTACCAACCGTCAGACACGTCCTTTCATATCCAAACATTCCCGCCTTTAATTCACACAGAATTCAAAAAGACAAATTAAATGCGGAGTAACTACACTCATTCAAGCGCAGAGAAAGACAAAAATACCTTTTTTATATCTTTTGGACGCGCAATCAGGCCCGACGCCTTCTTAGGCCCCACACCTGCGCACAAAAGGTAAAAATCTCAAGATTTCCTTTTTCACATCTTCTGGACGCGCAACCAGGCCCGACGCTTTCTCAGGCCCCACTCCTGCGCGCAAAAGGTAAAAATCTCAGGATTTTCTTTTTCACATCTTTTGGACGTGCAACCAGGCCCGACGCCTTCTCAGACCCTACGCCTGTGCGCAAAAGGTAAAAATCTCAGGATTTCCTTTTTCACATCTTCTAGACGCGCAACCAGGCCCGACGCCTTCTCAGGCCCCATGCCTGCGCGCAAAAGGCATGCGCAATCAGACCCGACGCTTACTCGGGCCCCATGTCTGCACATATTGCCTAATCTCGAGGTCTACTTCTAACACGCATATTAGCCATGCCATGACGATAATCACTAGAAGACGAATAACTTTCAACATCTTGATCATGCCGGCCTGGTACTTCTTGATGAGCTTCTTTCCAATCCTATGAACATAGTTATCAATATCACGAGGAAGATCAAAATTTATCACATGACCCACAAGCTCTACACATGAAGAATTAACCTTCTTCATCTTGCCTCAAGCTTTACACATGAAGAATGAATCTCCTTCATTCTGTTTGCCCGGACCTACTATTAGGTCCCGCAACAAACGCTTATTCTGTCATATGCCCGCAGCTTAATCACTGTGCGCACACCAGTTGACGAGGTTATATAATCACATGTACACTTTGTTACACGAAAACCTAGTGACAACTGGATGTAACTCAAAGTAGACATGCGAAATCAAGTCCAACACTCCCCTGCCAGAGCCACATGAAAGCACTGGACTGGGGGACTTGAAGGGATATGGTATCAAAACATCACAAATACCATATCAGCACCTAGCTAAAACATACATCGCCCGTTTTACGTCATCGGAGTGTTTAGCGTCCATCAGAGAACGGACGTAGACTCGCCCGCCCATTTTACGTCGGCGATATACCTGGCATCCAACGGACGCCAGACGCATGCTCACCCGCCTGTTTTACGTCGGCGGTATACTTCGCGCCCAACTGACGCCAGACGCAGGCTCACCCGCCCGTTTTACATCGGCGGGCCCGGTACACTTCAAGGCTTCTCAAGCAAGTTAGATGAAGCTTCGTCAGCACGACTAGAAGATGCCTTCTGGGGCAGCCTCGGGGCACACACCCCTGCCCCCAGGCAACTGTACCTGACGCAACAGGCTGCCCGTTAGAGTTCTCGACCAATCAAAGACTGCTCCCAGTCTGACACGCAAAAAGGACGATGACGTGGCGGCCTCCTAGCCTAGATATCTCTCTGACAGAAGACTTTCTCGACTTGTCTCGTATTTCAAGAAAGAAGATGATTACCCACCGCCCTGGGTCAACCAGTAGGCGGACGCCACATGTCCACCGCCCACTAGCGTCCACTCAACGGACGCCACTCGTACTATCGTCAGGACGGTAACATCCCCCCTTTACTTTTTCCTTTTGTCAAATCCACTTGCACCATTGGGCTTAGGGACATGGGCCGGAAACTTAGAGACACCTCTACCTGGGCCGGGCCCCATCAAGGGTAGAGGATGGGCTGAGAAAGTGTGAGGTCGAGGTACTACAAAAGGAGGAGCTCCTTCTCCTTTTGTTGGCATCCGATATTCACCAATACTTTAATCAAAAAGACTATGAACTCCTTCGTACCTTTTTCAACCCCTTGTTTATTATACTAACGTTTAGAGGCTCGACTCTTCTGATCGGTAGTCTCTTAAACTCCTTGGTCTTGTCCTTAGACCCAAACGTTTTTATAAATACACCTCTTTATAAAATACAGTAGAATCACTACAAAGATTGGCGTCCATACGACAATCTAGAATTCGTGTTTCTTCAGATGGGTAATTTAGTCTTTTAAAAGAACGAAGCCATAAGTAGATGGAGTTTATGTGAGTGAGTCTAATTGAAATGAAACTAAAAAGCAATGGTATCATCTTGACTAGACTTAAACAGATGGAATGAAATGGTAATTTCAGCAAACCATGGGGAAAAAAATAATAATTTACTTTTCAATTTTTTTATACCAGGGGTGGTAAGGTTTGAAAAGACAAACTTATCCCTCTTGTGCCATGCACGTGGGGAGTAATTAACAGACTAGGTAAGTAACAGGTGTTAGGACCACAGAAAAATAACATTAAGATTTCAAACGCAGGGACAAAAAGTGTTAAAGATGGATGGAAATTGACGTGGGGATAAACCTCGGGGATAGAAATTGTTGTTTACTCCTTCCCAAAAAATAAAAAACAGTGGTACCAATTCAAGAAACAAAAGAATGCTATGTTTTAAAATTATTTCTTATTTATTTTCTTATGTTATGTTCATAAGCTTTTCCTTGCTTCCGATCACCACCACAACACCACCAAACTCCACCGCAAACCAACACAGATCATTCTAGTTTAAATTGTGCATACACAACCCATGTTAAATTGATTCTAAAATTTGTAATGGCGAAATTTGCGAGAGGTGACTACATATTTAAGTACCCATGAGTAACTACTTTATCAAGTAATAATATTAATGTTAAATTGGAACGGCTTAGATTAATTGATTTGCTTTCCGTATCCATAAGATTTTCTATTTACTTACAATAATACTTACAATAACTTAGAACATGTAAATCATGTTATGATGCCTCAAACAAAGAACAAAAACATACATTTATATAGAATAGGAAAATTCATATTTGCATCTTTATGTTCAACATGTAATCTTAAATGGTAAGTTCAAATACTGTTTCTGGCTTAATGGTAACCATATATGCGTAAATCATATCAAGTGTATTCTAGATGCCTATCTTGGAACAAAATCAGATATTGAAACCTCATTTACAGAATATTGGGATGATCCTAAACCACCGCTCCCAGTCAAAGAGCTATACTCCTGTAGGAGTGGCACTTCAGGATCAAAGTTACTTCGGATGAAAAAAGCAGGTTCTTTTGGTATGGGAAGTGTCATAGAGAAGCTATTAAGCATAAGAACAACTGAAGCCATGGTTGGCCTATCAATAACTTTTTCTTGAACACATAATAACCCAATATGGATACTTCTAATGATGTCATGCAATGAACCTGATCCCGTCTTCAATGTGGGATCTATTATTTCTGTTGTTGTTCCATTCCTCCAACTTTTCCATGCCTAAAATATATTAGCAGTTTTGTATTCAAGATTCATATATAGTACAAGGAAAAGTAAGATTTGTAGTTGAATATATTTCCGTAAAACAATATGACCCCCTTGGTATATATATTGGTCAAATTTCATATAAAGGGTAGGTACTTACAAAGCTAAGAATATCTTCCCTTTTGTCTCTGATCTTAAAACATTGGTTCTTTTGACCGGTTACCATTTCTAATACTAAAATTCCATAGCTAAAGACATCTGACTTTATTGAGAATTGCCCATGCATGGCATATTCAGGAGCCATGTATCCGCTGTAAAAGTACATGATAATAAAGTTAGCACTTGCACACATATTTACATGACTTGATGTTAATTTTTAGTATAAGAAACTTAATAGTAGCGAAGAAAACCTCTTTTAGTGACAAACGATCATAATATTTAGCAACCCTTGGTGTGGGTATGCACGGAGGTAAAATCACTAATTTATGTTTGTAATGGTTATAGGCTTCTATAATATGTTTTGTGATGTAATGGCTAGTCTTTGTGAAACTCATTTTAGAAAAAAAAAAAAAAAGAAAAAAAAAGACAATCGTAGCTTACACTTGTTCGTGAAAGGGGATCACTAAACTTCTAGCAACAGCTGAAGTGTATTAGAGAGAGGATTGAAAGTAAAATAATGAACAAGGTTTAGATGTCCATTGGTTATAACTAAAACTGTAGTAATGTTATATCAATGAATCTCTTCTAAAGAAAGTGTACTTACTAGGTTCCAACGATCCGGGTTGTATCTCCTTCAGTCTCCTCGGTTTTAAACAATCTAGCCATTCCAAAATCAGCAATTTTAGGATTCATTTGTGCATCTAACAAAATATTACCAGCCTTCATATCACGATGAATTATCCTTAGACGGGAATCTTCATGAAGGTATAATAGTCCCTTTGCAATGCCTTTGATGATACTGTATCGCTTTTCCCAATCAAGAAGCATGCGTTTAGTTGGATCTACAAACACCATCATTTATATGTTATTAGAATATATGTTCATTTGATCAATAGGATAATATGATAGAAGTTGTTTCAGTTTTGAACTTCTCACGTGTAAACCATTCAATTTTTGCATTTAGTTGTGATTTTGTTTATGTTTCTGTTAAGCAATTTCTGACATTCAAAACACAGTGTGCTCAAAGTAACTTACCAAATATAAATTGATCAAGACTTGCATTTGGCAAGAACTCATAGATGAGAAGTCGTTCACTTCCTTCTACACTAAAGCCTAGCAGGCGAACCAAATTACGATGTTGAAGTTTTGCAACTAGCAAAACCTCATTCTTAAATTCTAAGTCACCTTGCCCAGAATCCAATGCCAACCTCTTTACTGCTATTTGGTTCCCATCTCCAAGCGTACCCTAAATATCACATGATAGTATATAAACCAACGCATAAATATTATCTTGCTTCTTGATTACTACAACAAATATGTGTCTCAACACTCTTGCTACGTGTTGTTCTCAATTCAGTGGCGAAGCTTGAACAAAATTTTTGGGAGGTTAAATTTTTGGGCATAATACTAATAAATTTATACTATTAGCAAAAAAGGGGAGGGGGGGGGGGGGGTACCCCAAGCCTCCTCTGTCCTTTCCCCTGGTTCTCATGTTACTTGCATTTAAGAAAACTCAGTCTTTTTAACTCTTACAAATTTATAATCGTGTAAAAGTAGAAAGTAACATAAGAAATTACGCAATAGAAAATTGGTATGGTGTTTTAAGAAAATTGGTATGAGCTTTTAGGTCCGTATAAACATACAACTTACAACTAATGCAATAGAAAATCGTACAAACTTTTTGCCAATTTATTAGTACGCTTTAGAATTAACCTTCTACACTTTTTAAGTATAAACGTTATTATTTTAATATACGCTTATAAGTGCAAACCTTTTTTTCTACAATTATAAATATAAAATTTTTTATGACTTTTTTTTTTTGTATTAGTCTTGCTTATAAATATAAGCTTTTTGTATGTTTACGGGTCATGAAGTTAATGTCTTATTTTTCAGAAGAAGAAACATATATAAAGATACGTGCAAGTAATGTCTTTTTTTACTAATAATTAGCAAATATATATCGGTTGGTCCGTACCTTGTAAACAGTTCCAAAGCCACCTCGTCCTAGCTTATTGTCTTCGGAAAAGTTATTAGTTGCTGCTTTCACACTATTAAAGTCATATTGCAATGATTCTACGGTGCTAATATCCACAGTTCCGACTATACAAAAGAAAGAGGAGTTAATTAGAAGTTGATTTCAGGACAATATGTGACTCAGATAGATGCAACATTGTTTAGCTCATAGTTGTCAAAGCGTCTAGACGCAAAACGCATAAAAACGAGGGCTTTTTATAATTAGGCGCATAGTATAAAATGCATTTTTTAAGGATTTTAGAGATGTTTTAAGCTTGTTTAGGGCTACATTGGGATGTTTTAAGGTTGTTTAGGACTTGTTCATAACTCAGTTAGGATGTTTTAGAGGTTTAGGCAACTTTTACCTTGAATTTGGCCGGAAATCAACCTGAAAATAGCCCCGATAGTGCGCCTCAGTGCCTAGGCGCATGCCTCATAGGGCGCAGCGCACTTGGTATGCCTAGTTGCGCCTAGGCACGCTTTTGACAACTATGGTTTAGCTAAACTATGCAAGTTGAACTTTTAAGCCACGAAGAAGGTATGTTGCTCACAATATAGACCATTAACGCTTACCACTAGTAGTACTATTACTTCGAATAACTAAGGGAGGTAATGGAGGCGTCGTTTGCTTCTTCTTCCTCAATCTCATAACGATTAAAAGTAAAGTGAGAATGATAATCACAATAACAACAATTATTACCACAATTCGTGTCGTGCCATTCTTTTTGCCTGCAAAATAACAAAGTGTTGGGTTGAACCAAGTTTAGTTTCAAGTTTTAGCAAAACTAATAAAACCAAGTATCTAAACACGTGAATAAGTAGAAAGTTAATGAAAATATATTGAGTCTTTTCAACTTTAGCATGCTGTTACTACACAGGATGTAACTAAGTTACATAATTGATCCACTTATTTATGAAAATAAATTGCAATAACTAAACATTACTGAGAATTCAGTTTTGAGATTTGGGCGTTTAGGACTCCAAAGCTTCTTCTCGGTTCGCTCTTGATCCAAGATTCAAGGTTTTTAGGCATTGATTTGTATATTACAAAGATCGTTTAGAAAAAAATGATGTTTGGTTTCCACTGAGTGGGTAATGATGAAAGTTAGAGAAGATGATGAAAGGATTTGACGAGGAGATGAGATATATAGCGAACGGTTGGCCAAATCTATGAAGATTGATGGCAAGTTGAAGATTACAGTGAAGAAACACCGATCCAAATAACACTCGACAATAGAGAAAATATGAAGAGATTTTATTAATGCTTATATGACTGTTACATGAACTAATGACGGGTATCAATGGACAAATATTCCAACCAATCTTTCTACAAAACTTAGAGCTATTACTTGTGTGTATGTTTAAGTGTGACAATTGCTGACCCTTTCCTTCATGGAGAGAAGGGGTATTTATAGTGATCGTAGGTTATGCTCCCGTGTTGGTAATGATTGACAGCTCATTTGCGCGGGTACCACAAGGGAGGTTGTTGAGGGAATTAGCATTGTCCTTCTCTGATTGGCCGATTGTCCTTTCCACTCGTCCTTTATGTCCTTGTTGGTGGCATGAGATCATGGAGCAAGGAATGCACACCTCTGATGGGCTTGATGTACCTTTCATTCTCTCTCTATAGCTGTCTTGTACGAGGTAGCATGCGGGTCCCACATAAGGTTCCACTGATTATTCCTTTAAGGGTTACGTGTAGCAGTCCTTGATGCTGGGTCTGCGCGTGCGCGTACTAGTACATATCTCTTCAAGTCCCCCAGTCTATTATCCTCTGCGTTTGCGCAGAGGGTGATAGACTTTATGTAGTTTGGTTGTTTTGCAAGTGCTTTTTGCGGGTAATGGTCAATGTCGCTGAGAGTATTAAATGTTGTGGCTCGTCGTTTCCTGTAATGAGTACGAAACGACGTTTTGGGGCACATAGAGGTTTTGTGTCAATTGCTTTTTCAGAGTTCAGCCGTAGTTCTCGTCTTTCCTCCAGGTTTCGACGTCTGATACGGCTATCGTGCAGCCAACGTGTCCGAGTTTCAAGGAGCATTAATTGCTCAACCTGTAAAACATTGAAGAGGCTCCGTCTACAAACTTACACTCCGTTTTCTTCTCTTCAAACTTCTCTTGTGTTTCATCTTCCAGAAAATCTTTGAATACTTCTTTATCATGCACGCGATGGCTTCGTCATCTGATCATCATAACAAGAAGAAGAAGAAGAAGAAGAAGAAGAAGGAAATTAGACACACCGTTGCTGATGAGATTTCAAAACAGTGGGGTCCCGGGGAATGTGCGCATTTCTGCAAATCCTTTGGGATTTCTTCTGCGTTTGAGGTAACCACTCCTGCTCGTGGTGAGGTTATAACCAAACCACCGAAGGGGAAGGTCGGATTATACGAAGCCTACTTCGTGCAGTGCAATTTTAGGTTGCCCGTTCCCAATTTATTTGCTCTGCGTTGGAGCATTACAAACTGCATGTTAGCCAATTTCACCCTTCTGGAATGTGCATGCTTACTTGGTTCAAGACAATTTTTTTTTAAAGCTCCCCCATTAAAAATAATCAATATTAACATACATATAGGGTTAGGATCAAATACACAAGACACTTTTTTTAGGAAGTGTGAGAAGGATTGTGGTCTATTGATCTTATAGTTGAATGGTTGATATTAGTTTGTTAGAGAAAAAATAAATAATAAATTAGAGGAATGACATAAAAGGAAAACCACATTTGTTGACATTCTCTCTCCACGTGTAATGTACATGTCAATTCCCCCATCATTTTAAAACGTCTATAATTTGTTCATGTGATATTCTTTGTTTTTTTTAATTTCACCATATTAGCGAGCGTTTTTTAATCTTTAATATGAGTACTACATTGCTACATTAAAATTCAAAAAACATCCGTGTTAAATGGGTTTTCTTCTTCATTGTGTCTTGTGCTCGTTCACTGTGTTATAGTATGCATGTGTGCTTTATAAATATGTTATTTATGTTTTTTTAGTCTACACATGATTTAACTTTGTCCATTGTGTTTTTCGTATGCATTCCATTGTGTTTTACGCAAATGAGTTTTCTATTTATGGTGTACATTGTGTTTTATTATGTTTTTTATTGTGTTTAAGTTTACTATTCACTGTGTTTTAATATTCTGTTCATTGTGTTTTATTAGACTGTTCAATGTGTTTTATACCCTATTGTTCATTGCATATTTAATTGATACTCATTGTGTTTTACGTTATCTCCATTGTGTCTTACACAACTAGGTTTTCGACTTTTTTTTTCAAATGTATATCAATGTGGTATTCATATTAAACATAAAAGAGTTAATTACCAAAACTGTCCCTGTGGTTTGGGCCAAATGCCAGTCCAGCCCAAAACTTTAAAAATTGCTTGAATCGTCCCTAACCTTTGACGAAATAGGCCAAAACAGTCTATTTCGTTAACTGGGTTAAGACAGTGTCGTTAAGTCAGGGGTATAATCGTCAACTCACCTATAAAATTGTCTTCTTCCCCAGGTCCATTTGTCTTCTTAAACGAACCCACCTGTCGATTGTCTGAGTCAGTCAAAGATTTAACTTTTACCTAGTTGGCCCCAAGCCCATATTAGCTAAGTAGGTCCAACGCTAGTCATCACTTGAGAGCTTGTCAACAACTCAATTATCATACTTACAAATTTCAAACAAATGACATAAATCTTAGTTGGTCAAGCCAACCTGCCAAACACCTACCCCAACCTAAATCATGATCCAGTTCCTGCCGCTAGCTTTAAACGGATCAACAGGTGATAAAACATCTCATAAAAACGTTCAAATGAAGCTCTAGTTAGTCGGTTAAAGTATCGGGGTATCGCGAGTCGTATATCATCCAATTTATCGTCGAAACGATCAGGTTAGTATAATTATGTTATATGGTTAGGATCAGAATTAAGTGCATAATAAAAGCCCTATGATTAATTTCATAGTCGGGTTGGATGTATGGGTCAATTAATCGATAATAGAAATTAGGGTTCATACTTTGTTTAAATTGGGAACAGGTTGATTTTGACGTGGTGGAATGATGGCTTCTGTGACGATGCGGACAATGGTGTTATGGTGGTTGAGGATGGTGGTGAACAGTGGTGGTGATCTCTGGTGGTGATCTCTGACGAAGGAGAGGTTTTCTCTGATTTATGACGGTGGTGAACAGTAGTGGTTGAGGATAGTGGTGAACAATGGTGGTGACAGTGGTGAACAGTGGGAACTGGTTGATTTGTAGGATTGGAAAGGCGGTGGTGCCACCATGGATCAGATATTACAAATGGACCTGGGGAAGAAAACAATGGGGAAGAAGACAATTTTATAAGTGAGTTGATGATTATACCCCTGACTTAACGACACTGACTTAACAAAGTTAACGAAATGGACTGTTTTGGCCTATTTCGTCAAAAGTCAGGGACTCTTCAAGCAAAATTTAAAGTTTTGGGCTGGACTAGAATATTGGCCCAAACCACATGGACAGTTTTGGTAATTAACTCAAGATAAAAAAAACGTTCAATTTTATGGTATGTATTTTTTTTAAATGACGTATAAAAAAGTTACGGACGTTTAAAAATGAAGAAGAAAATGATATGTGATTTGCATGTGTATATTCTTTTGATAAAATTACACTTTACACTTGTTTAATACTTTAGACACATGTCATTTTTTATTAGTTTCTCACTCTTCTTATTATTCATAGTTTTGTTTTTTTTTTTAAATAACTCATCCTCATACGTATAATAATAATAATAATAATAATAATAATAATAATAATAATAATAATAATAATAATAATAATAATAATAATAATAATAATAATTTAAGATCTTTCCTAATTTGTAGGATAGTATATATTCATTTTTTTTTCATTTATTAAAATAATGAATATTAGCTTTCTCAATCTTTTATTGACTTCTCCTATTATCATTTTTTTTCATTTATTAAAAAAAATTTATTATATATATAGGGGAAGGATATTTTGGAAACCCCTTCCAGTTAAGAAAACCTTGAAAACCCAAATCTTGACCATCCATCTTAAGTGATCAATGGTGGTGATTGTTTCTTGCTTTTTATCAAAAGGTAAGTTCCATATTTAGTAAAAAAGGGTAATATGGTCCAAAACTTTTGAAGTGTTCTCTTTCCTCTCTCATCTCTCATCTTTCCTCTCTCTTCTCTTATCTTTCCTCTTTCCTCTCTCCTCTCTCCTATTAATATAAATTCATGTTTTTCTATAAAAAAAAAAAATTCAAACAAACATAACAAACTACCATTAAGTTTCAAGCCTTAGATAGCAGATGTTTTTTTTAATAAAAAATGTTCGAGTAACACATGTTTCAAGCCTTATATCACCAAAAATATATAAAAAAGCTATACCTCAACAACAAAAACATATGTTTTGACAAACTTATCTGACCAAAACATATAAATAAATTACAACCAAACAATAAAAACATATGTTTTCACCACTTATCTCACAAAAAACATGAAATAAATTATAACTCAACAACAAAAACAGATATTTTCACTAATTATCTAACCAAAACATATAATAAAATTATAACCCAGCACCAAAAACAGATGTTTTCATTGACTTATCTCATAAAAAACATATAATAAATTATGACCCAACAACAAAAACATATGTTTTTAGATGAAACAAACTTTAATAGACACAAAAAAATAATGAAACAAACAAACTTCGAAATTCATCAATGGATCAAATGTATACAAATCGAAGGAAGTCCACTAACATCAAACAAAAAAAACATAATCAAACAAAAAAAAACTTTTACCAAACAAAAAAAATTAACAAAAAAAAACATGATTCTGTACACAACATCCAGCTAAAACTTTTAAACACAAAAAATCTTACAATCCAATGCCACTTTTTTAATTACAAAAAAAACGAAAAAAAACATATTCAAAATCTTACAAAACACCACCATCGCCATCAGAAACACGACTGTCATCATCACAATCCGCACACCATATGATAAAACAACAAAAAACTTTCAGATCTGGAAGTACAGTTCTATTCCACCTTTATAGATCTGGAAGAATGGATCAAGAGGCTATAAACGGTTGTCATTCATGAAAACCCTATCTTTGTCGTCGTGCACGAAACCCCATCAGCAAACATCACCAAAAATTATCATTCACGACCTTCAAGATCTGAAATCGGGATTTACTGACCATTTCGAACATACATCTGAATCATCCTTCACCAACTTGAAGGTTGAGTGTTTTAGAGAGAGAAGTGTGTACGAGGTAGAGAGATAGAGGGAGTGTCTTTTGATTGTGTGAGCTAGTGTGTTTTGAAATGAGAAAGAGAGAATGGGTAGTAGATCTTAAAGATAGTGAATGGTCTTGTGATTGGTATATATATTGGGTGGAGGGAAAAATAAAAAAAAGGAAGAGAGAAGGATGGGTCAACATCAAGGTACATGTCTGGCATGAATGGAAGAGGATTAGAAAAAAAAATGTCATAGATATGGAAAAATGTGTAAGGGAGACAATTACTATAATATCCTTATGCACAAATACAAGAATGTGAACTTGGAAGCATTATGGCCACAAGATGGGGTTTTTCAAGTTTTCACAAGTGAGGGTGGTTTTCATTTTATAATTACCCTATATATATATATATATATATATATATATATATATATATATATATATATAACAATACCCTCTTCTACACAAACACACACTCTTTTTTTCATAAAATCCTCTCCGATATGTTTGATCAACTCGCTTTGGATGACTTGGGCGAAGGTGCCGCAGAGTTGTTAATGGCGAGCGTTCAGAAAGTCGTTAAAGCTATAGCGGACGATGAAGGGACCTCCGAACCACCCAAGCGTAGAAAGTATATAGTTCGTGAACGACAAACCGCAAATGAGTCATTGGTACGTGATTACTTCTCACCCGAATCAACATTCGATGAAAAAAGTTTTAGGCGGCGTTTTCGTATGAGTCGTAATTTATTTTTAAGAATAACAAATGATTTAGAAAATAATTATGAATATTTCAAACAAAGGCTCGATGCACGTGGTCAGTTGGGATTTTCCGCGATGCAAAAGGTCACAGCCGCGCTTAGATCATTGGCTTACGGAACCAGTTCCGACATAATGGATGACTATCTAAGGATGGCCAAGCGAACGGCTAGAGAAAGTACTCAGTTTTTTTGTGCGGGCGTCATTGATTTATATTTAAAAAGATATTTGAGAAAACCAACATTTAGTGACGTCCACCAACTTTTAGAGTTTCACGAAGAAAAACATGGTTTTCCCGGTATGCTCGGGAGTTTAGATTGTATGAATTGGGAGTGGGAAGTTTGTCCAACTGAGTGGCAAGGCCAACACGCTAGCGGTTTTCATAAAAGCCGTGTATGATGCTTGAAGCGGTTGCGTCACAAGATCTTTGGATTTGGCATGCGTTTTTTGGTGTGCCCGGTTCGTTGAACGATAGGACTGTTCTTAATCAATCCCCAATCTTCAACGATCTTATAAACGATGTTGCACCAAAAGGAACTTTTTTCTTAAACGAGGTAGAATACAAGTACGGGTATCTTCTAGCAGATGGAATTTACCCTGATTGGGCCGTGTTCGTAAAATCGTTTACACGGAGGACTACGTTAGACCCTAAGAGAAAAAAGTTTAACAAAGCTCAAATAGCTGCACGGAAAGATGTTGAGCGTGCTTTTGGTGTGTTGAAAAAAAGATGGCGCATTTTGGCCCAACCCTGCCGACTGTGGGAAAAAACGCATATGCGAAATGTGATGTACGCATGCATAATTTTACATAACATGATTTTGGAGGATGAAGGACGTGCAATATGCGAGTACTTTGGTGAGGAAACGCAACAAAGTCAAGGAAACATTACTGATGAAGAAAGAAACGTCAACAACTCTGAAATCAAGAATAGCCAAACACATCACAACCTTCGAGCGGATCTGATCTATCATATTTGGAGTATACCAAGAGATTACCCATCTGATGATAACGATAGCGATAACTGAAGTGCCTTTATGTTTTTAAAATTTCATGTATTTTTTGTTTGTTAGTCTTTTTTTTATTTACTTTGTAGTTTATTAGATGAATTAATATTAGGTTTTTTTAAAATTGTGTCTTTATATTTATTAAAAAAGAAAATTAAAAAAAAAAAGAAAAAAAGAAATGCCACATGTCACTTCCCCCCTTCACTCCCCACAATTATTCCCCCCCCCCCACAAGGGTCCCACAAGTGCCACATGGCGCTTCATCCCACTCTTTCCCCCACCACTCCGGATAGTCTTAATTAATTCGACACATGATTGAACTAGAGACTTAAAAATCTATTAATATATATAAAAGAATTGAACATTGCTGACGTGGCGTGTAATGGTGCCTTCAACCTCTCCATGAAACTGCCACGTGACATCATAATTGAAAGATTTTAGTGTTTTTGAATTATTTCCTTTTTTAATTAAAAAAAAGATAAACATAAAACCCTAAATTTATCTCTCTATCTCTCAATTCTCAATTACTAAAATTAAATTGAGTTATTTTAGGAAAAAAGAATTTAAAAATAAATTTAAATTTTTCTCTCTTATGTTTCTCCCATAATTTTTAAACGTTAATATCTTTTATATTCGAGATTTTTTAAATAAAAAAAAATACACCAAATTAACGAGCGTTTTATTATCTTTCCAATAAGTACCATAGTGCTATATAAAAAACGGAGAAAAAAACGACTATTTTTTGTGGGGTTATGTTCATACAGACAAAAAAACACAAAGTGTTCAGGTTATTCATTAATCATATTTTTTCTTTTAAACCAGGTTCTTATCTACGATGTTGAAATTCAGCCAAATCGGTATGCTATCATTGGAATTTTACTCTTCTAAAGATGGATAGGTATACTTCATCAAGAGAAGCTTCGAGAAAGAATCGCGCAACACGGTAACACATGGTGTCACCTTATAGCAAGGTTATTTTTTTATTTATTTAATTACAAGAGTAATAATTATTACTATTAGTATTAGTATTATTAGAACATTTATATTTTTAACCCCCATCATGAATTCTACATCTATATAAGTCAAAGTCAAATTGTAATATATTTTAAATTACGTGAAGATGATTATATGTTGAATGTTATCCTTTTAATACTGTATTATGTTTAATATGGTTTATGCTTTTTATTTTATTAACTTTTTAAATAAATGTTTTTTAATTAAGATTGATTATGTTTAAGTTATTTACTCTTTTCGTGATTTGAGTTTTCTTCTTTTATCATTTTTTATTAAATCATATTAAATTTTTCAACCCCGGGACCTTCCCGAAGTAATCAGCTAGTGGATGATATTTTTAATTAAGCTTTAATATATATTTATACAGAGAAACAACCATTTGAGAAAAACTTTAATATCAGAACGGAAAAAACAAATAGTATAATGATAAAACACTAAATAATTTATCCCTTATAATATTAATTATTCTCTCCAATTAATTATCAAAAACACTTTATCCTACACATATAAAAATATCATACACTTATACATGTATCAAAATTCATTTGACATATATCCTACACATATACTTATATAGATATCCCTACACATATTTAAATGCATCCTAGATTTACCCTACACGTCTCAAAATTCATATTTCACATATTGAAATTCATCATAAAGTCATCCTATATTTGTTTTGAAAGGCTATATTTTGAAATTTAGTTATAAGTTTCATTTATTTAACTAGTTTGGTGGTTAGATTAGAATAAATTAATTAGGATTTAAATTTACCCTATATATGCCCTTACAATAACATCATGGGCGGAGCTTATTAAGGGCCGGAGGGTGTCCCGACCTCGATCGTTTTTTGCTCGACCGGAAGTGTAAATTTACGTGTTTTCGTTCGAAAATTTTATACCTATTGAGTCTTGCCCCTCCCGTTTTAAAGGTCTCATGACTATCGGCCACCCTAATTTTTTTTAAGCTCCGTCACCGAATAATATTAAATGCAAATATCAAATGTAGCATTCCTATTGGTTTAAACTTCTTTCTTCTCTTCTTACAAGACATTTTCTATTATTTGAACCCTCCACTCTTTATATATTACTAAAAGAATAATAATAAGGAGATCCTTAAGATAAAAAAAAGTTCTTAATTTAGCTATCATGAATAGGGCTGCAAACAAACCGAACGAATACGAACAAGATGCGTTCGTTAAGAAAACATTTGCGTTCGTGTTCGTTTGTTAGTTTTGTTCATGAACAAACACGAACACAAACGAACATTAATGAACAAAAACGAACACAAAGAAGTGTTCATGAATGGAAATAAACACAAACGAACATGTATTAACTTTCGAATAAAATCGAATTCACATGCATTAAGACATTAGTTAGGTCCACCCAAAATATTACTTATTGAAACATACATATAGTACTTAACATAATATAGTAAAACATAATAAAGTGGTGTCTCAAAAAACTAAGTTCGCATCGGAGGTAAATGGACGAGGGCGTCGTGGCGGAGGGTGTCAAAGGTGGAAGGTGGAAACATATAATATGCTTATATACTAAAAGTAGGTTTATTGATCTCATATAGTTATATATTTATCTCACATAATAATAAAAGATTATAAAAACTAAATACTCTATTAAACTATCGAACACAAACGAACATAAAAGAACACGTTACCGAACGTTCACGAACATAAACGAACGAACGTGGCCTCTGTTCATGTTCGTTCGTTTAACTAAACGAACAAGAAATTTTGTTCATGTTCATTTATTAAACGAACGAACACAAACGAACTTCCTACCGAACGGTTTTTGAAGTGTTCGCTGAAAGTTCAGTTCGTTTGCAGCTCTAACCGTGAACAAACACATAACATTTTTTTATCAGTTTGTTGCCAAGTTCAAATCTTTGAGCTTTCACATTCGAGTTAATATCCAAATCCTTATAAATTAACTAAAAAACACATTTACCATATTAATTACAGATTTTCAAAATAAAATCGCACACCCGATTTGTTATATTTATTTTTATTCAAATAAATAATACCTTTTTAATGAGGTTTTACTATATTTAATGAAAGTGGTGAACATGGTTGCAACTAGAAGATGGGTAGGTCCTACCCGAAACACATATTTGACTTGGTGTTTTAGTGTTTAGATTCAATAATAATTAATGTTAGATTAAGACATAACTGGGTAATTGCCAAAAACAAAGACGTAGAAGTCAAACTAAACTTACGTTTTAGGATATTACAGATAAAGAAAATATGATACATACCTGGTGCGGGTGTTATTGGTTTTGGGATTGACGGAGACGGCTGTAAAATTGGTGGTGGTGGTGGTGGTGGTGGTGGTGGTGGTGGTGGTGATGATGGTGAGGTGACCTGAGCACTCACGTTAAAAAACCGATATGTCTCGTATCTAAAATTGCACACAGGTAGAAGAACTCTTCCTCCAATTTTACCATTAAAATATAGTGGAATTCTATTGATTATATCCTCCAAGCAATCACTGCACTGTTGCTCCGATAGGTCAGGAATACACTGCATAAGCCCATAGATCGTCGAAAAATCTGGACCACTCGTGTTCCCAGTGGCAAACTTCCCAAGGGGATCGGCTGCGGCATAAGCTCTCAGCTCCGTCAATAGTGGCCTCAAAGCACTATTGAACCGATCAATATCCGTTGCATTTTGGGCGTTGGCCATATACAAATAGACATTTACTCGTGGGTTATTCGATATAATCTCGTTGGAGTATGACAAGAAACAGTAGTCGTAGTATACTGTTGCTACCTTTTGGTTTGGGCATAGTTGTGGCAATTTAACAATGGAGTCATTAACACACTTGTCACACACATCTGAGTTAACGTCGCCTCGACAAAGGGCGACTGAGTTCACTGTATCATTGCCTTTTCCGAGGGAGAGCTTGTAGAAACCAAGCCCCCTGTTGGTGGTAGGGAGGGCGGGGAGGGCGGTGTTGAGATTACTTTGGTACGGACTGTTTATTGTGTAGTTAGCCTTGTCTTCGCACAAGTAGTAAATAAAATCGGGTTGAGCTAAGGTGGTGGTATTATGATTTGAGTGTATGAAAATAAAACATAACAACCAGACGAACAATTTTCCTGCTAGGATGAACATTGTTTCAAATACGTTCAATGATTGCCGAGAGAGAGGAGATGTAGAATAGTTAAGTTGTTACGTAATAATATATGATAGACCGGGTCATGCGGAGGATATGCATAGAAGCTACAAGGAAACCAAATTTCTCTGTATCTCACGTCAATGCTTTATTTTTTTTTCTTTCGGAATGCATCGTTGTCATTGAAATTATCCCAATAACTTTTTAATAATTTTTTAAAGAGTAAATTACTATTTGAGTCCTTATGTTTTGATAGTTTTAACTAGTTGAATCCAAATTCAAAATGTTTAACAATCTGAGAGCACCTGGTTTTTCTATTTATAACTATATGAGTCCATTTAACTAAATCCATCCAATAAAGTCTGTTAGTTTTTATGAAAAGACAAAAATACCCTTATTATTTAACAATAAATAAAAACAGAATAAATTCAACCCCCCCTCTCTTACTTGTCAACAAGAACCCTAATCCTACTAACCCATCACACCACCAAAACCATACACCACCACAATACACCACCACAATACACCACCACCACCACCACCATATAATCACTTTCGTTAAACAATATATTAAGATCTAGAAAAAGGATATACACAGATTTAAAATATATTAAGATCTAGAAAAATGATATACACAGATTCAAAATAGTTCTCTACTTCTCGAAGATTGTAAATTTGATTTTCTTTTTCTTGAATTACCAAACATCACATGATAGAAAGGCATAGTACATAGATTATCCCAAGCTGAAGGTTCCAATCTTCTCCACTAGACAACAGAAATGCATTTATATATGGTAAGGTATAAATTGCAGCCACAATGCAAGCACCACCCACCACCAAATTCCTAGCCATCACCACAGTACCACACCGCCCCACGACCATCGTCTTTGTTCTCCACTACCTAAACCCCATCTCTACAGAACAACAGACATAAAGAATGGTCCAATTGAAACTTACGGATTGATATGCTTCCTCTCGATCGGTCAACAGGAAAGTCAAAAAAAAAAACCTCAATACGTGAACAGGAGGGAATGGAAGAAAGAATTGGGTGTAGAGAGGTGTTTTTCGGTCCCTTCAGAATCCAAAGATGGTTTCAATTTATACAAACTACTGGGAAATGGAAGGTTACGATCTTTGACTCATTTATGGTCAAAACCCCGTAAAATAAGCTAAATCAAGAGCTGTATACGCGTCAGTTGTGTCTACGCGAAATTCGTAGTGGCTGCTAGGGTTTCAAGCGATGGTGGGGTAACAGAGCAGGGGCTGGAAGCAGTAGCATTAGGTGAGGTCCGACAAGTCTTCTTCCCGATCTCTAAAGATCTAGCGATGGTGGGTAATGGTGGTTAAGTAAGGGGTGGTGTGGAGTTGTAGTGGGGGTAGGTGGAGGTGTGGTGGTGCAGCGGGGGTGGTCGGAGGTGTAGTGGCAGTGGAGGTGTGGTGGTGTAGTGGGGGTGGGTGGAGGTGTGGTGGTGTAATGTTTAGAAGAGGAAGATACAGATACATAGTAGGTATGTGTATAATATAGATATGTAAATATAATAAAATAGGTAAAAATATTATTTAAGTACTTTATGCATCAAATGCTTGTACCTTAGGTGTAAATGACTCTATTGCCCTTGTACATAACTGATATATTGGATGACGTTAGTGATTGGACTCAGATCGTTGCAATTGGATAAACCAGATGCTCAGATGGTTAAACATTTTGAATTTGGATTCAACTAGTTAAAACCACTAAAACACAGGGACGCAAATAGTAATTTACTCTTTTTTAAAAGTAATTATATTAAATTGGGAAAATGGCGAAAATAGCCATTGACCGAGCCCATTTACGAAAATGGCCACCTCAGACGTCTTCAGAAAGACGCTGCCACGATTCTCGAGCCTCGCAGCCGACTTCTGATTCTCTCTTCCTACGGACCAATGAAACCCCGCCACGTGTCTGACAACCTGCGAGGCGACTCCCGAGACGTCTGCGCGCCGTCAAGACCGCTCCGTGACGGCACCATGGCTTCTCGGCTCATGGCTCAAGCATGGCTCAAGCCGTTTGCCTTTCTTCCGGCGGCTGAAAGCGAGCCGTCTCCGTGACGTCTCAATACATGGCAAAGACGATTCCGGTTGGGACTTTGTTAGATGTCACCGTCTTGAACACACCGTACAGTACCGTACGAAAATGACGGTCGGGAAACGACTGTGCCACCGGAAACGTCTCAGGCGATACAAGTGTTGTCCGTACAATCCGTATTTTGTATTTTAAGTGGAGCAAGTTGTTTGTTTGTTTTCGTTTTTTTTTCTTTTATGTTTGTTGTATAAATTTCAAGTATAAAGGTAATGGTTCGATTTGTCGTATACCTTGATGGGAAGTGGGATGTTGTAAATGGGAGGCTTGAATATGTCGTTGATTCAAAAAGTTGAAGGTGTGGTATGGAAATTGAATCAAACATATCTTATCTTAGTCTATTAGGTTATCTCTCGAATATGTTTCAGATTTCGCCAATTACACGTTTATCATATAAAATGTCTTTATTTGATGATACAATCGATATATTTAGTGATCGTGATGTATCGTTTCTTTTTAAAACTGTTGAGCAAAATCCTGGTGAAATATTTAAGTTATATATTGTTTCTGAGTGTGGTGTCGGTTCATCTAATTATGTTCCTTCAAATGATTATAAAATTCCTGATTTAAATGCGCCTTTTGAATATTTTCATTGTTATGATCCAAAGTAGAAAAAGTTGACGAACAACAAAACTTTCTTCCTGATTTAAATGTCCCTTTAGAAAACGAAACAACAGATTTATCTCCAAGAAAAACAAAAAAAAATTTCGTCATCTCATTTTCCGCCAGGTCATGTATTTAGCGACAAAGAGGAAATGAAACTGAAGTTAGGGAAATTGTGTTTATCATAATGTTTCTCTTATAAAGTAGAAAGATCATCTAAATCACGTTATGAATCATCATGTGTAGCTAAGGATTGTGCTTGGCGTTTTAGGGCACGTGCCTACCTAGGATGTAAAACTATTTATATTAAATGTTTTAATGATAATCACATATGTTCCAAGACTCAAAATCACCCTCATCTTCGTCAAGCTAACCCAAAAGTTGTTGGTAACATATTAAAAGACCAATTGAGAGATAGTGGTCGTGTATACCGTGGTAATGAAATAGTCCAAGATTTTCGACAAAAATTTCACGTGGACATAAGTTACCTCTAAGCATGGCATGGGAAGTGTCACGCACTCGAAGTTTTTCAAGGAAATAGCAAGGATTCTTTTACTGAGCTCCCACTTTATTGCTACAAATATGGAAAGGATGAATCCTGGGTCAATTACTCACACCCGTACTGATGAGGAGAGTCGCTTTGAAATTCTTTTTGTTGTCATTGGTGCTACTGTTAGTATAAATGTTTTACCATTTGTTATAAGTTTTCTTCCCTTTTCTTTTTATAAAACTAATGATTTCTTTTTATTTTTCAAATGTGTTATAGATTAGGAGTTTTATTAATAATTTAAGACTAGTGATTATTATAGACGTGACGCACTTGAGAGGTGAGTTTAAAGGAACGTTGTTTCTGGCTGTTGGAATGGACGGTAACAACCAAATCTTACCGGTTGCCCATGGAATCGGGAAATCTGAAGATGGTGAGAGTTGGATATGGTTCTTGTCTTGGCTTAAAGAGTGTATTGGTGAACATCCAGATAAGGCGATCATTTCTGATCGCGCGAATTTAATAGACTTGGTGATACGGACTGTTTTTTCTCGTTCATTTCACGGGTTGTGTTGTCGTCATCTTATGGTCAACTTAAATTTACCCTCAGATAAAAAGAAGGAATTAAAGATACTCTGGTGGGCAACTTGTAAAGCTTATCGCCTATCTGATTTTAAGGATAACTTCAATTCCTTGTGTGCAGCGGTCCCGCGAATAAGGAATACTCTGTTGAATATTGGATTGGACAAGTGGACAAGAGCACATTCCATGGGTAAAATATATCATTATATGACATCTAACAATGCAGAGTCAATAAACGCATTATGCAAGCATGCAAGGAAAATTCCGATAACCCAGCTTGTGGAATTCTTTAGACAAAAACTTCAGGGATGGTATTATGAGCGTCGAATGGTGGGTATCGATAGCACACACATACTTACTCCGTACGCGGTGAGAAAAATTCGGAAAAAAAATTAAAGGGTCTAGGACGTGGAGTGTTTATGGTGTTGCGCTTAACAATTTACATGTTCAAGATGGTAAGAAAAATGGTTTTGTTGATATGTTGAATCAAACATGCAGTTTTCGGGTGCCTCAGGTATCTGGTTTCCCGTGTGGGCACATGATTGCGGTATCAAGATTTTCAAAAGAAAATGATTGTAGTCATTATACTTCTCATTGGTACAGCAATGAGCTATACAAGAAAACATATGAAGAAGCGATTTATCCACTACCCCATAGGTTTGAATGGGAGATACCCAATGAAATAATACATTTACAACCACCACATATTACAAAACAACAATCAGGTCGTCCTCGTTAAAATAGTCGAATCTTATCGCGAGGTGAGCAACTCACACCAGTGTACTGTAGTCATTGTAAACCTTACGGCCATCATCGTGACCGATGTTCAGCGGCACTACTCTCCCCAAGGCATGATTCAGGCAGGAACAAAATTATTTGTCAAACACCGTCTCCTACTTGCGTCGAACCAGAAGACTTTGAAGATTTTGTTCTTCAAAATACGTGTTCGACATTTAACTTGGATGATGACTATTGTTTGGTTATTATATAATATATTATGTTTTTAGTTTATTTGGCTTCCTTTTTTATTTACTTTAATGACCACCTACATAATAATACTACAATAAACATAAACATAACATTATTTATTTTAATGAGCACCTACATAATAATATTACTATAAACATAAACTTTAAACATTATTTACTTGAGACGACTTTGAAGACGCGGCCAGTGAGACGACTTTAAAGTCATCCCATTACCCGAGACAACTTTGAACCTTCCACTTGTCCCTGCCGCTTCCCTCTTCCCGAGACGACTTTGAGCCTTCCACTTGCCTGAATCGTCTCCACTGCTGTATCGTTTCATTGCTAAGGAGACGGTGTATCTGCGTGTTGCCGACCGTCTTTGTTTTTAACGTTTATGGACCATATACTTTTTTACGCTAAGTTGAAATATTTGATGGTATGAAACGGGCAGCATATATTTCATCTGCCATAAAACGACGACATCTCATACATGCATCATGAACATTTCTTTCTTCCCATGTCATTGGGCTGTTTTGAACCAAATTTTGAAGCAACATACAAATTATGACCCCTGAATGGCGACCAATATGCTGATCGTTGCCAGGCCAAACAACTTCTCCGGAAATTTCTAACAAACGGATTTGGTCAGTAGCCGATTTTTGCCAGTACATTATTGCTTCTAGTAACCATAAGAACGCAGATGTCACACCCTCAAATTTCCACTTCGGGGTTTATATCGCGAGGCGTATGACATATCAGGATTCCATAGCCATAAGTCATATGAACGAACTCTAAATGTCCAAACCATTTAGTTCCTTTTCAAAAATCAAGTTTAGTTAAGCTGCGGAAGCGTAAACCAAATTTAAACATTTTTAAACCATGCGCAAAACAACGCGCCCAAATTAAAACCATATGGAAGAAAACGTAAAAGCATGATATGTAATTTAGGTGTATGCCCAAGACCCCAAATGCAGTGAAACGTGCAGTGCTTCCTAATCGTGACATCGGAAGCTAACTATCTGCAAAAGCATGTATATCGTGTGTCAACATAAAGTTGGTGAGTTCACAAAGTAAGGTAAGTAAACGTGTAGGTTTCCCAAACCAAGAACAACAGTTAGGTTTCCCAAACCCAAAACAGTAATCAATAACCACTAGTTCAGCGTATGCCAAGGGTAGCTAACCCATTCATGATAACTAAACAATGAAAGTACCAAACTGCTATTTAAACGATGCACTCGCCCCGTGAGCTGGTTTTTGCCTCCCATCATTGCCTATTAACAATGATAAATTCTAAGGTCGTAGTTCACGCCCAGCTCCCAGCACGGTATGAGGTTTGTCAAACCTAATAGCGCTATAAACTAGTAACCCGCTTGCCACCTGGCAACTCATTCGGTATAAGTGAAGGACTTCCGTGATAGTATTCAGTTTAGTTCATCCAGGAGACAGAGTGTGAAACCAGCAAAATCCGATTCCTCCCAGGAATCAACCCATCCCAAAACCCGGGATAAAAATAGTAGTCCCAAACCTGGACTAGAAAAGTAAGTAAGTTGTCTCCCCGAGACACATGCTTTTGAGAAAAGAGTAGTGAAACTCACCTTAGGTTGCAAGAAAATAATCCAAACTTCGCAAATAAGGACGTGCTACCGACTCCCTATTACATATGTCACTAAGTGAGTATATGTGTATAATCAATACACCATATAACCCGGTTGTCCAAGACGTTTTAAAATACAAAACCGTGTAAGTGACACCTAGTGTTTCTATATGCACAAGTAGACCCTACAAACCCGTTGGTGGACAAAATGATTAACATCAGTTATGCACTTCATATACACCTCATATAAGTGCTCATACAAGTTCATGTCAAATACAAGTCATACAGGACTCTAAATTGCCACATAAGTGTACATTACATAATCTGCGTTTTTAGGACAGGTTATGCGCTGTGAAAACCAATTTATTAAAAACCATATACAAAAATTATGAAAAATCATACAATACAGCTAGGTCTAGAATATACTCACAACAGATCAGATTAGTAGAAAACTTCCCAAAAATTTTGTGATCATCCAAACGGGATGAATCCACTAGGAAAAGCCAAGTTTTACCAATGTCAACCTACCGTGCAAATTTCATAATCTAACTCTTTGTAAAATTCAAGTTATGATCGTTTAAAGTTGACCCAATTTACTAATCCGAAAATCTGATACGACCTTTAATCAAAGAAAATTCCAAAAACATATCAATCGACGTCCAAATCAGATGATTTTACCCATTCTAAAAAGCTAAGACCTTGTACAAGATGTTCACGCAAAGAATCGATCAAAACAGGTATATTAAAGTCATGATACAGGGCCTACAAGTCGACATTCAGATTCTATCCAGATTTGAATCATGCAATATTATCAACTATATCAAACCCTAGTTGTATATCATCAATCAAGAACATCAAATAAACATCATACAAGATTCATCACACATCAATCTGATCAAAACATACAAGTTTCTTGGTAAATATTCTTATCTGTAAACCCTAGATGTTCAATAATCCTTTATCATACAACAACATAATATCTAACACATAATAACACACAAGACCTTGTTTAATCCCATTAAACCTTTATAAAAACCATGTTTTAATATTTGTAAGTTTATTTCCGATCTTGGACAACTTGTTTATGGTTCTTTATAACATAATAAAAAAAGATAAAACACAAAAGGTTTAATAATATACCTAAAGCTCTTCATTCGGGTGATAAAAACTCAACTAGATCTCCAAAACTTGATTGATTATGGTTATGGCAGAGGTTAGGAGGTAAGATTTTCGTATGGTGGCTGTTAAGAGTGATTAGGGTTGTGTTATAATGAAAAATTGGGTTAAAAATCATTTTTTATAACAAAAACTCACTTGGGCCGATCTGGGCCTGGCCTGATCTTTTGGGCTGGTCCAAGTCCAAAGGTTTTATTATATATATTTCATTTTTTTCTTTATAATTGGGCTTTACATATAACACCTAGTCCATAAAATACTCTACTCAATATTTTACAACTAAAATACGTTCCCGGTTCGTCAGGTGTCGGTTACCGATTTGGTAACACGTTTCGCTTAAATACACAGAATTGTACATAAGTTCACAAATAAATTCAATTAAGCACATAATTGCAAATAATATCAAATGAGTTATTCTACAATTATTTGTTTTTTTATTTCACCAACGTTTGGGGTTCGATACTCGTGTACGTAGTCCGGTAATTCTCCGAATTACCATTTCATGCAGTTATTGACCTATAACTATGCAACGTGTAACTCATCTAGCTAACCCTAGTTAAGTCGAATGCAAGAATGTAAATACAAGTAACTAGAGTTTAGTTAAAGTAAGAACCTGAAATTGCGGGGTATCACATCATCCCGAAGTTGAAAAGAATTTCGCCCCGAAATTCAGTAAGTAAATAGTAAAGCCAGCGTAAAAATGTGTGCTTGGTTCCCGGATGTCACATCATCCCCAATTTGAAAGGAATTTCGCCCCGAAATTCACTTTTGTTGATACACGTTTTGCGACTAGTGCTATTGGATTGCTTATTCAATTCTGTTTTGGGAAATACGTAGAGTTGAAGGTGGAAGTAAAAAGGTCAAAGGTGACTGAAGCTGGTCGAAGGTGGAGTATACAGGTCGAAGGAAGAATTTTGTAGGGCTATGTGCTGATTCGCCCATATAAAGGGGCGAACCTGCACATTCGACCCTTACGGGGGCGAATGTGCAGGTCTATATAAGCTGAAAATTAGATTTTAATGTTATCTTTTGTCATTTGTTTCCCTCTTTCGACCTGTGTTTCTCTCTAGGGTTCTAGTTAAGTCTGAATTGTTATTATTTCATTGTAAACAAGATTTTGTAAGCTTAATCAATTGTGTTTATGAATGAAATGGAGTTTTAAAGGTGATTTGCGTGTTTTGTTCATATTATTTTCATTCCGTAACTGACTTAGGGATTCCGCACCTAAATTGGTAGACTTGTTTGATCAAACCAATTGTTTTTGACAAAATGATCCTTTACAACTTTGAGAGAGCTGCTTTATGTTTAGCGGTTGATCTATGCACAAGTTCAGGTTCAGTAAAGAGATGTGGGTATTTGAGCCGCATTTGATCTCTGCGTTCCCACGTGTGTTCAGGTCCTAGACGGGGATTCCATCGCAACTTAACAATAGGTATGGTGCTCTGTCTGAGTTTCTTGATGCCCTGCTCAAGAATCTCCACTGGTTCTTCCATGAACCGTAGCTGGTCGTCTACCTGGATCTTTTCTGTCGATCATGTGCAGCGGCCATATTATTTTTGATTTGCACTATCTTCTCAGAAGTTTTGTGCATGACTTCGGGACCTGTCAACTGGCTATCCACAACTTCAGTCTAGCAGATGGGAGACCTACACTTGCATCCATATAGTACCTCAAAAGGCGCACACTGAATAGAAGTGTGGTAACTGTTATACGAGAATTCGATTAGAGGCAAGTGCTTATCCCAACTGTTGCCAAAGTCCACCATGCATGCTCGTAGCAGATCTTCCGATGTTTGGATGGTACACTCACTTTGTCCATCCATCTGTGGTTGATAGGATGTGCTCATATTTGAGCAAGTCCCCAAAGCATCTTTGGAGAGTAGTCCAAAAATGAGAAGTAAATTCCGAGTCGCGATCCGATATAATAGAAGTAGGCACCCCATGCCTAGAGACAACTTCCTTAATATATAGGGCAGCTAGACGTTCCAACTTATCTGTCTCCTTAATTGCCAAGAAATGCACTGATTTGGTCAAACGGTCAACAATGACCGCAAATCATATCATGCCTGCTGGGTGTTTTAGGAAGTTTGGTGATAAAGTCCATGGAAATCCCATCCCATTTCCACATGGGAATTCCCGGTTGCTGGAGTAAGCCTGAAGGTTTCTGATATTCAATCTTAACCTTTGCACAAGTCAAGCACTTACTGACATAAGTGGCTATCTCAGCTTTCATGTTTTGCCACCAGTAGAGAGTTTTGAGATCTTGGTACATCTTATCCGAACCAGAATGTACCGAATAACAAGAGGTGTGAGCTACGTCAAGCACGAGTTGTCTAAGATCTCCAAAACGTGGAATCCAGACTTGATTCATGAAGTATTGAAGACCATCCGACTTCAGTTCCAGGTACTTATCAGCACCGTGCAAGGTTTCAATCTCGACATTTTCTTCTTTCAAAGCCTCACCCTGGGCTTCACGTATCTTATCAGGAAGATTAGAATAATTAGTGAGTTGTAAAGCTCGCACCCACTTGGGTTTCGTTTCCTTACGACTAAGGGCATCCGCTACTACGTTAGCTTTCTCTGGATGATATCTGATGGCACAGTCATAATCATTCAGAAAATCAACTCATCGACGCTGTCGCATGTTCAGCTCCTTCTGATCGACTATGTGTTGGAGTTTTTTATGATCTGTAAAGATCGTACACTTCGTTCCATAACGATAATGCCTCCAAATTGAGAAATCATTTTAGGATCGTAATCATGAACCGTGATCTCACGAATACCAACCGTAGGGTGTGGAATCCCCTCCGATCGTGCAAAATGATCCAGAAATAAACCGTAATGATCGTGATGAAAACAGATAACGAATCACCGAGCAATTTCCATAACTTTACTCTTGTATTATATCAAAATATCAACAATTACAATTCAATCCTAGACCTAATACAGAGAATATCACACACACACAAACTAGGGAAAAGCTCCAAATGATAACTCCCTCTCAAAATAACTAACTTTTCCCTATTTATAAGGTTTCCACCTTCGACCCTTTCAAGAGGTCGAAGGTGTTCATTCGACCCCTCGTGGGTTCGAATGAAGCCTTCTTTTTCATTCAATCTTCTTTCGACCAAAAACAAACTACATTCGACCTTCCGACTGGTCGAATGTATATTTAAGATAATATCTTAGTCATTTTCTGATTATATGAACCTTCGACATTCAGTACTGGATCACTAGCTGGGGACATACATGAATAATGCACTTACAAACTCCCTCTTGGACCTAGCTAGTGATGTACCAAATCAGAAAACTGTCAATTCTTCAAGTTTTGCAATCATCATCTTGAACGAATTGAAAACTTTCCATTTTCATGCATGTTTGTGTCGAGGTTCTTGTCTATCTCTGCAGTATGCTTCAAAATCTTAGATAGACTCAAGAAATCTTGGCTTTGTCATTTGTTGGTCCAGAGATGAAGACAGAAATCAATCTTGAATTCTTTGATCTTCAGTCTTTTCTTTAACAACCTCTGACTAGTTTCTGTTGTTCTGGTGATCTTGATGTTCAGGTTTGGGTCTTGTTCAGTTACACACTTTGTCGATGAATCTTGAGTAGTGCACCTGTTGTTTGATTCTGCAGAAAAAAATTACTAAAAACTGCACAAACTACAACTAGCGTTAAACACGACATAAATCTTGGAAGTACTCTTCACATTCCTTTTGACCCTCAATAGTTCTCCCCCTGAACTATAAAACATTTTTAATATGCACCAGAAACTTGAAAATCTGTAGTCTTTTTCAACTTTTAAATATCTGAGCATTCACAATAAGTATCCCATCATCGGTTATCGAAAATAAAGTAGAAACAAAACATTTTGATTTTTCAAAGTTTATGCTAAAACACACCAAAAATCTTTTTGAATTTTCAAATGGAATTGCATAAAAGTAAACTGAACATATTTTTGTGAATTTTCCGGTAAGAAGATCATATCAGTATTTAAACAGTCAGTCAATCCTCTTTGAGATCAATTTCTGCTTTTGACATTGAGCATCCTACAACCATTACTAGTATGTTTGTCAACTTAAACTCAAAATCATTATTCATTGTTCAGCACTTCAGATACATTATGGTAAAATTAGATACTGAAAAATTTATGGTCCCCGCGCACACGACACATTCCCGTATCAAGAATTGCGCAAAGCTTCATTGTAACACGTGATTATATTGTAGTTATCCGTTAGTTACAAGGTATGAGGCACAGCGGTGAAAGGACAACAAATTAATGCTTCAAAGCGACTTATGCACTCTACCAGGGTGAGGACTAATATCATACATGATTTTCATCATAGTATTGATACGATGCATTAGATAATCTTTGACTATCATCACACATGTTAAGTTCCTCATTCGGTAACTTAAGGATTTGTCATTAAAGATCGTTTATTAAGATACCTTGACTGATCTAGGTCCGTAAATCAATACGACAAAAGATCAGTTAGGCTATCCCCAGATAACTAACAATATAACGACCCGAAACCTCCGATTTTGGCAATCTATCAAACGAAATTTCGGTACTAAGACCATATGCCAATGAAACGTTGATCCACATGATTATCAGTTAATGTTTTTAGGTTTATATCACCATGCTGAACTTTAACCTTTGATTTCAAGCCTACCAATATATAATTGTAGTGGCTACTCAATGTTTATTCATTTTGTTTTCAGAGTAGTCTGACAGTCCACTGATGTACTATCATCTCCTCTTTTTCTCTAGGAAAACTCATTTTGGTTTTTCTAAATTTTTATTTTGATTTCTCTGAAATTTTCTCCCCCTAAAAATCTAAAAATAAGCATATTTTTGGATTTTTAAACTTTTGAAGAAAAACAAAATAACATGATATCTGATGAGGTTTACTCATTGAGTTTCAAAAAACCATTTTCCCACTCAGATTACTTGACTCACTTTGTTCTTTCAATTAGCAAACCATTGACAAAGATAAGAGAGTTTAGAATAAACTGTTTTGTCACATCTGTTGTTGAATTCCAACACCTAAGAGCAATTGCATGAGATTGCAATTTTTTCTGGCTTCACAGGTAGGAAACATACGACAAATACTCTACTCTTTGTTGAAATCATGTTTTCCTTTTTCAATATCCCATCCTTTGACCTTCACCTCTCCAATAAATAGCTTGTATACAGATGCTCCACTATCAACTATTAAAAATAGCCAATAGGTCTGTCTGGAACAATCTGCACACTCATTAAACAATTAGCACGAGAGAGGCACCCATCCCTTCACAATGATGGGTCGTCAAAGGTCATCCATCCTCGGAACATCAATCCATTCTCGTTTTGAAAAATCAATTGGTTTTTCAATGGATTGATTTGAAGTAGAAATTTCTATTGATTTAGAAAGTGATTTGGGTTTCCAAACACGTTCAGAGTTTATTTTAGACTTTGTTGAAATCGTTTTGATTGTTGACTTTTCAGGTTTCATGTCAGACATTTGCTTCTGAATTTTGTTTGGAACCTTCTTAGACTTAACTGATAAAGGTCCAGGTTTAGAGTTATTCTTAGGCTTAGCCTTAGAACTCCCCCTTACCTTAGCAACCCGTTCACTATCTACATTTTTGTTCAAGGCAATCTTGTTACGATTGTCATACACAACCTGTTTCCCCTTTTGTTTCTTGATTGATTTTGGGGATACAAACTTTTTGACATTGCCTGAATTTTTAGCAAATTTTACTTCGGGCTTTTTCTGTTTAACATACGGACAGGCAGCAACTAAATGCCCACACTCTCCGCAGTTATAACAAGACCTATATTCCACAAAATCACCTGCATACCCTTCATCCCAATACCAGTAGGGACAATAAGCAGCAATATGACCAACTTCACCACATTCAAAACAGCTTCTCCATTCAACATAACCATGAAAATACTGTGGTGAGTTGTTTCTCCAATAACCATCAAATCGAGAGTGACTTTGAGAATCATAAAAGTCATGTGTTCTAGATGGAGAACTTTTTGAATTCTTATGATAAGAATTTTTCATCTGATCATTGCCTTTCGATTTGTTTGGTTTTGGTCCTTTTGCCCTAGGATTTTTCTTTTTGTTCCCAGGCTGATCCTTTTTATTCTCATGTTGGTTAGGACTGAATTCAAAATGTAAATGATCAAATTGATTTCTAAATTGATTTATCAAATCATTATTATCGACAAAGATACATTAAAGTAACGATTGTTCGATATTATCAATTGGAAAATCTTTATTGAAAATCAATTTGTCCTGTCCTACCAACATATAGGATCCTTCAACTCCTTCAGGAAACTTGAATATGGGTTTCTCTTCAGATTCAGGTTCTGAAGTTTCTACCACATTTTCAGTTTTCTCTTCAAACACAGATTTCACCTCAGAATCAGGATCAACAACACAAGGTGTTGTGATTTCTAACTCTGATGTGGAATTATTCTTTGAAATAGTGTTATGAAGTTCTGAGATCTCTTTCTTAAAAGATTCAATTTGATTCATAAAATGCCTTTCATTATTTTTCAAAATTTTATTTTCAATTTGAAATCTTTCAAGTTTGTTTGTTAAGTTCTGTTTGTCCTCAAGAAGTTTCAGCACTTCATTTTTCAATTTGACACAATTAGAACAATTAGCACATTCAGCATTAAATTTGTTGATGCATTTATGCGACTAGTGCTTCGGATTGACCAATATACTTGTTTTTGTTGATAATCGAATGGGCGAAGGAAGCAGTTTGTTTGGTCGAAGGAGACTCAGAAGGTGCGAAGGAGAGGTTTTGGACGAATGTGAATAGGTTTCTTATGTATGTCTTGGTTCGACCGGATGAAGTGGTCGAACCTGCACATTCGCATTTACAAAGTGGGCGAATGTGCAGACTATATATATGTCAAGCTGATTTTTTGAATGTAACTTTGAGTCATTTTGTTCCCTCCACTTTCTGATTCTCTCTCTAGGATATTATTTAGCTTAATTCACGTTCATACCTTGTTGTTTTCACTTTATCAACGTGTAATTGAGTCTTGATTATTAATGAAAAAGCTTTGAATGATGATTTACTTGTTTTGATCTGATTAATTATCATTTTGTGATTGGTTTAGGGTTCCCGCACCTAAATCAAACTTGTTTGATCATTCTTTCTTGATTTGTCGATCCTTTTAGCACATACAAAGTGGTATCAGAGCCATTCTGGATCAAACAACCACAAATTGATAGTTTCTCAGTTGATTTGGACCCAATTTTGGTCAAAAAGTTTCTGTTTTCATAGAACAAACTGATTTGATGAGTTTTTGATTGATTACAACTTGTTTTCATGGTTAAAATGGATAATTCTCTTTGTTAAACTTGTTCCAAATCAATTCCGATTCAAAACCTGATTAAAATCATCAAAATCTATCAACATTTGATAAACATGATCAAAATTAACTGATTTTCAAAGAATAACCGTTTTTGAAATACCAGGGGTCGAACCTAGAGAGACGGTCGAAGGTGTGAGTAAATTTGGTCGAACGAGTGAATTTGTGGTCGAAGGTGTTGATTTTGTGGGCGAACGTAGAGTTTTATAGCTTATTTGTTTACATTCGTCCATCTGAGTTACATTCGACTGATCGAACGGTCGAAGGAGGGATAAAACGGTCGAACGAGAAAACAAACGGTCGAAAGAGTTTGTGTGTTATCACAGTCCACATTCATACCTTTCAAAACGGTCGAAGGAGAAGAAATTACCTCATTCGACCATACGATAGTACGAAGGAGAAACCTGTTTTAAAATTTTCTAATCTTTTCGTGTTTGAAGATTTACAGTTTAAGATGTGGAACTTTCCAACAACGCCAAGACCTAATCAAGCACCACAGCAGCAGACAACTAGAGATCCATGGTCAGTTGCAGCTCTGAAGACTAGTCCACCATCTCAGCCAATCAATTACATGGCTATGACTAGTTTTACTCCTCAGCAAGTTGTGCAACCGGTACAACAACCAATTGCCGATTATTGGGGAGTAGCAATAGCTGCAGTTCACTCACAGACGACCAATGCCATATCTACACTAATTCATGATCTATCATCAGGCAGTGGCAATCGTCCACCAAAGCTCATGGATATGATGGACTATAACACATGGAATACAAAGTTCAAGATACATGTGGAGGGACAAGGCTTAGAGGGAGCTGAGGCATGGCAGATGATAGTGAAAGGATATGTTGCTCCTATTCTGGAGAACACGGGTGAACCTATACTGTTGGAGAATTTGGCTGATGATGAGAAGAAGAAGTTCGCTATCGAGAAAAATGCGTTTTCTCAATTATCTCAGGCGATCAACACTGACTTGCTGCATTAGTTCGGATCGTGTACTACTTCAAAACAGTTGTGGGATATGCTGAGAAATAGACATGATGGTAATGAGAAGACTAGGAAGCTGAGAATGGAAGAGCTTCGTAAAGAGTTCGAGAACTTTAGTTACATGGGTAATGAGACTTTAAAAGAATTGGTTCCAAGGTATTGCCATTTGCTCACAGAGCTTTCGAGCTACGAGATTAGCATACCGATGTCAGAACTGGTGGATAAATTTGCTGATGCTTTACCACCATATTGGAACCAACACATTGAAGTGTTGAAAGAAAAAGATGCATACCAGTATTGGACTATCAATGAGTTCATACAAAAACTAGAGAACAAAGAAATGGAGGAGAAGAGGAAAGCCAATAGAGCACAAATTCCACAGAACCCAGAGTTGTATGTGAGTGGTACATCTACTTCTCTTTCTACTTCTAGCTCTACTTCAAGTGTTGCACCTTATATTGCTTGCGTATCTAATGTTGTTGAACCCACCAAAGCACCAATAAACTATCTTGCCCAAACTTCATCATACACACCACAATCTTATCAAACACCAAATTTCATTCCACCTTTTTCACCTATGCAACAAGCTGCCTGTTACACTGCCAGTCAACCTCAACAACAACAATATAATCCTCACATGAACCAAATGCAGATCACTCAAACACAATCAAATCAAAGTCCGATTGTGTTAGAGACTTCTAATCTTAACAATGTTACTGTTGAGATTACTCAACAACATGTAGCATTAGTATCTGCTATGGTTGCATCATACAACGGCTTAGTTGCTAGTCAGATTGGAAACAACAATCTAACCAATGAGGACTATGCACAAATCGATAAAGAGGAAATGGAGCTTATGGATATACAGTGGGCGTTTGCTAGCATCATGAGAAGAGCCACTGATTTTATCCAGAAAACAGGGAGAACTGACCTTTCGACTTCTCCAAACACCACTTACGGCTTTAACAAAGCCAAGGTCATATGTTTTAATTGTGGTGAGAAGGGTCATTTCAAGAGAGAGTGTACACAGCCGGCTCAGCAAGGTAATCGAAACCCGTTCAACTCAAGCTACCAAAACAGACAAAACCAAAACCAGAATCAGGTATCATACAACAGTCCCAACATCTCTAGCTTTCAACCTCAAAACAACTACCAAAACCGCCAAAACACACAACAAAACACCAATACTAGACAATCCACATCTCAAAACCAACCACAACAAAATCCAAACCGAACCATTGTTCCCATCTCTACACCTAACACTCAAACCCAAACCCAAACTGAAAATCAAAACCAAGCACTTGTGATTCAAAAAGATGAAGGTTTTGATTGGACGGGTATGCAATTAGGAGTGGAAGAGATTACTGCAGGAAATGTGGCTTGTGTGGCACAAAAGATGAGTTTTGATGAACATGTGGAGATTGAAGAGGATGTTGTGATAGAAAAAGTGACGGAGTTGAAAACATAAGAGTTGAATGGGGATGTGAATGATGAGTGTGAAGACAAGAAATCTGGAATGATTCTTGATTCTGTCACAGATGTTGGAGAGCAATATGATTCAGCTTACTCGGACATGGAAAGTGATTCTGACTCGGAAGCTAGTGTGAACTCACTAGACGATGACATCGATCAGTTGCTAGCTGAAGCAGATTTCCTTATGACCCGCAAGTCGTGCATGGTGGATGATGCCTGCACAAAGATTGACTACTCAAAATTCTTTGCAGGGAAGGAAGCTCACTTCGCACTAATGGCAATGACAGAACCACCTAAACCGGTAAGTACTGAATCTCAATCTAAAGTTTGTGTTAAATGTTCTGATTTTGATAGATTGACAAAAGAAAATAAGCAACTCAAGGTACAACTTGAGAGTGCTAAAATAAACTGTCAAAATTATCAAAAAGAATCAAAAGAATTCAACAAAGTACTTGATGGTTACAAAAAGGATGTTTCTAAACTGAAAAAGACTTTGTCTATAAAGCAACTTGCCATTAACAATTATATAACTGAAATGGAAAACACAAAGTTAGAAATGGCAACCATCAAGTGCTTCGCTGAAAAAGTGAATAAAAAATTAGAGAGCTATAAGCACATTGCTTATGTAGTTGACCACATCATTGAAGAACCTTAACAGTCAAGTAGTGCAAACTACAAAGCTGTCCCATCTCCAGTGTTGTTCGAAAATCATAATTTACATGCGATAGCACCGGAGAATCTAGTCAAATCTGACTCCACATCGGATAACGAGTCCAACACATCCAGTGTCGGAGACCCGTATTCTGATGTGAGACCTGTTTTGGGAAACAATGAAGGTGTGGTAGCTGCAGATGATTCTGATGAAGAAGATGAACAGTCTGAGATAGTAGTTGAGAATGAAAGTGATATTCCTGATGAAAATCATATAATCACTACTGAACCAGTCTCACCATCTCAGATTGTCCATCCCATGGCTAATGCTCACAGAAGGAATGTGGTTAAGAAAGTTGAGCAATTTGTTGATAAAAATGTTGAAAAGAAAGTGGTTAAGAAAGTTGAGAAAAATGTGGTTAAATCTGTTGATAAGAAAATTGAAACTAAAATTGAGAAATCAAATGAAATGAACAACGAATCATGTGATAAACCTGTAAAAGTTTTCTATCGGATGCAAGGCTCCGATAAGATTATGTCTGATGACGAATATCCGATTCAATTTGTTAACTATTCCAAAATTGAAAAGATCTGGCAGGAAAGTACAATTTGGTTCCCAAAACATGAACGAACCAATGATATTCCTCCAGCCATTTTAGAGAAAATTTATTCGGATAATTCTAAAGACGCAAAGGTCAATGTCACACAATTCGTTAAGCCGGTAGACAAGTCAAATAGTTTCATTGAGCCGACTTACTCAAAGGACCCAGCTCCCGAGAGTTTGAGAAAACAGTGCATGGTTGATCAATATCCCATTGCAAGTTTTTCCAAGTCACACATCAAGGAGAACTATGAAGAGTACCGTGCGTGTTTTAAGTGCGGGGAAAGGGGACATTTACTTGCCACCTGCCCGTGTGTACGACACAAGAGGCACGAGGTGGAGATGAAGCAAAGACATGATTATCCGGTTGATAATTACAGTTATCCACAAAGACGGTTTTTCCCTCAGCAAGCACCTTATTATAACCAAAACAATTTTTACAACAAAAGGGAAAATCGTCCGATGACTTATGACAAACGCAACCGGATAGCCACTGAGAAACCATTAAAGAAACCATTGATGAACACAACTGCTGAAAACAAAAAGGTTCCTGCTAAACCTAATGCCAAATCAGCAGTTGGACCTGTCTCTGTTAAATCAGCGAAGGTAACCAAAAAGGTGGAGAGTCAAGCTCAAAGACTCCAGGTGAAAATGTAGATGATGACATTTTCTGGAATGAAAAACTGCAGACTTTATCTGAAGAAGACAAACACATGTATCGCCAGATGCTTACAGATCGAGTCTGGACGATTGACATGACAGGCAGGTTTCCAGAAATATTCGAGTCTAGTAATAAGCCGTATGAGTTGGAGTTTGATGACCCAGATCTAGAAGATGGAGAGGTTTCTGCGGCAGTTTCTAAGGAAATACTTGAAGGTTTAGCTAGACAGGTTGGAAAGACTTTGGAAGAGCTACTTGCTGATAATTTCATTCCAAAGATACCTGAAAAGGAAGCCGGGAATCATTCAGATGACCGTGACGTTCCTGCATTTGAAGAAGTTGAGATGGAAGACATTACAAGTGAGGAATATCCACAATACTTTAAGAATGATCAAGATTCTGGATTTCCTGGATTTTTTGATGAAGTGCTAAACCAGGCCGAGAAACTTGCTAAGGAAAAGAGCAAATTGTTTAAAGATGAAGTATTCAAAGGGCATGATAAGCCACAGTTCGAGCAATCTGATAGTTTGAAAGAACTTTTGAGGAAATTGAAAGAGAAGGAGAATAACCGTCCTAAAGCTGAGATACAAGGTAGCTTCTACAAACTTCACAGTGAAATTTTCAAAGGTCGTGCATTGGTCTGGAAGTTTGTTAAGCAACTGAAATGCATAGCAGTCAAGTGGGAGAAGGGAATTCTGTACTTTAACAAATTCCATGACCTGAAGACTCTCCCTTACTCGGCTATTTGTTGGATCAGTTTGCTCTTTTTGCTAAGTAAGAACTTGCTATCTTGACACTTAAGTGTTTACCAAGTCCTTGTAGATCAGATTATAAGCACAGCGGAATGTATAAGTTAAAGCAACACTTTTTATTCTAAGGAAGAGTTATTACTCCCCCTTGATGATTGAAACTAATAAATGACAAGTATTTATTATTAATCTAAGTAGTAAATGAGAATTAGATACTTAGACAGATTCACAATAAATACAGAAATGGAATAGAACAGTGATAGTGTTTGAAGGATTTTTCTATTAAAATCAATGTCTAAAATAGAAGGTTGAAGCCTCCTATTTATAGACGTTTACATACATGTATCTTGCCCAAAAAGCAAGTACAGAAACAACAGAAACAAGTTGCACAAGTTACAACATTGAAACTAACAAATACAGCTAAAAGTAATAATAAACAATAAACTACTGATGCAAAAGGGCGGTGGAAAATATCTGATGCTAAGTGCTGATGAATGACAAACTACTGATGAGTAGTTTGTCTTCAGTACTTCTGAAGTGAACTTGTCTGGTTTGGACTTCAGAACTTCTGATGAAGTTTCTTCTTCTTCAGCACTTCTCATATCTTCTCTTCAGCAGTTTCTTGTCTTCTCTTCAGTACTTCTATACTTAGCCAAAATGACAGAAGTGAATTAGACTAAGGTTTACAAAAGTGGTTTCACCAATCCTCTTTGTCCTAACAATCTCCCCCTGGATTGATGAAGCCAAAACCTTACTAATTCCTTATGTTTTTCTTCTGTCTTGAACAATCTTCCATATCTCTTTGTAAATGGTGTTCTTGAGCTGGTTTAACTGACCATCAGATAGAGATCCTCTCTGTGGTTCTAGATGTTGAATTGTGAGCAAGTCTTGTGTTGACAGTTTCTTTAGATCACTGATCTTCTTGTAAGCCCTGCTTGAGAGGTCTCTTCTTGTCAACAATACTGAGTTGTTATCAGTAAGTGACCATCTGATGATAGGTATCTTTGACTTGTTAAAGTCAGAAGAATAGGGAACCAGACTTGTCCCTTGGGTTGATGGTCCTGAGTGCTGGATGTTTTCAGTTTCAGATAGCCTCAGGTGGGATTCTCTTCCTTGTTGTTGTTGCATATCAGGCATCTGAACAGTTGGGAGATGGTGTTCAGTCACTACTCTGGTATGCAGCTTTTCTTTGATGGTCTTTTGTATTTGGTAGGCAAAAGTGGAAGGATCCCTGAATTGAGTTAACAGAGGTTTCTCCTCAATGTCAAAATCTGAATGGACTATTGAACTTCCTTCAATTAGTACCATTTTGAAGTCAGTTTTGACATTGTCCTCTGCCTTCTTCTTCTGAGTAGCAGTTCTTCTTGATACACCAGAAGTTCTAACTACTGATCTTGAAGGATCAGCAGTTTGAAACTTCTTTGGATTTGCAGCCTTGGCAGCCAAGTATTTTCTGTATGTATCCATTAGTCTTTCTTCTTTCCATTTGGATACTGAGGCTTTTGAACCATATCCTTCTGCTACTAACTCTTCTATTATCTGGGCTCTCTTGGCCTTTCCTTCTTTGCTTGTGGCCATTTTGTTTGCAAGAAGTTGTGCTCTTCTTGTCAGCTCTTGCATAGAGAGTCCTTTGAGTGTAAAGGCTTTAGTCTTGCTGTTCTTGGAAATGTAAGACACCAGTTGTTGTCTTTTATCTTGTTCAGCAATCTCATCAAGGCTAGCCTGCCTTTGTAGTTCAGCTTCATAAGCCTGAAGTTTTTCTTCATGGCTTAAATCTAAATCATCCCTTTCTTCCAGAGTTTTCCAGATCTGATCTTCTCTGGCCTTCTTGTTGGCTGCAATTAAGCTCTTCTCTAATAATTCAGCTGATTGAGAGATAGGAGAAGGGTTTAGTACAGTCATTGTTGTAACAGTTGTAGGCCTGATGGGATCAGATGTTGGTTGAATGGGAGCAGTGGTTCTGGAAGGTTCAGTTGTTTGAGGTTTGGAAGTGTTAACCTCTGATGTGTTGACAACTGCTGATGGTTTGTCAACTACTGAAGGATTGTCTTCAGTACTTTCTGATTCTTCATCAGAAGTTTCTTCATTGTGCCTTAGGGATTCTTCAGATGTTTGGGTCTCATCTTCTTTCTCTGCTGCTTCAATTTCTTCTATTGAGACACCAAACTGTTTGGCCAATTTTTCTTTCCTGGCCTGATCTTTTTGATCTCTTTCAAGGATGGCCACTCTTGCCCTTATCCTGGCTTGGAATGACTCCTTAGGTTCCCTGATCTTCTCCCCCTTTTTGGATTCATCAATTTTAACCCTTGAAGCAGAGGGTTGGGAGAATTGTCCTTGAAGATGAGCAATCTGTTTGCTGTTGAAGTCTAGTTTGTTGGACAGATCATTCATCTTGGTTTTGATCACTCCAAATTGATTCTTGATGGACAGCTCCAAGTCAGCTGTATATGTTTGGAAGTGATTCTTGATGAGAGTATTCATCATGTGGTACAGGGGACCCTCTGGGCTGCATAGCTGGTTCAGGTCTATGCTTGTTTGCCCAGGGAATTGGGTAGGCATTTGTTGTGAAGGGGGTGTTTTTGGGAGATCCTCATGTTGTACAGAGGATGCCACTCTAGGGGTTTTAGGGATTGAGTGGGCTTTAACCTGTGCAGAGGTGACTGTCTTCTTGAGCCTGGATACCCCTGAAACAGGACCTTCAGGAAGTGCCGCCAATTCAGTAGTTTGTGTGTGTGAAACATCATCCAAATTAATGGAATCATCTGAATCCCTGATGTTGTCCTCAATGAGGACTGTCTCAGTTAAATCATGAGCTGAGCCCAACTCAGTTCTCTCATGAACCTCTTGTTCTTGGTACTGAGGATTTCCTACTTCAGGCATTAAGCCTTCATCAGTAGTTGCCACATCTGAGGTCTTAGCTATGTTACTTCTATCCTCAGATCCACCACTGGGTGGTAACTGAGTAGTAGCAGCCTCAGATGCCCCAAGAGTCTCTAAAATTGGGCTTAAAGACTCTGGTCCACCCTCATCTCTTGGGATAGGGCTAGAGATGTCCACATCCATGTCTGATGTTGTAGTTATGTCCCCTGTTTGTTGTGGTTGTAGGGGACTGACATGATCAGATGGGACCTTCTCTTTTAGCCCATAGAGAAGTTTGGCAATTTCTATTGCCTCTTGTTCAGAAATTTGTGGGGTTGGTTCAGTAGTTTGGGCAATAGGTGAAAGTTGTTGTTCAGCAGTTTTAAAAGAAGAGTGTGTTTCAATAGTTTTTCTAAGTCTTTTTCTTTTGAATAAAATGGTTATGGGTGCTCTTGGTGGGGTTTGAGATGGATGAGACTGAGAGGGTGTTTCAGTCTCACCTATTTGAAGAGCAGAATGCTCATGAGCATGTTCAGGCATCTCAACCTCCTGAACAGCCTTTCTTTTGGGTTGGTAGGGTGCAGTTTTTGTTGGCTTGGGCTTTTTGGCTTTTGGTGGTGTGAGTTTGGAAGATGTGGGCTTCAGGGGGACTTGTTGTTGTTCTCCCTGATCATCTTCTGACCAGGCAGCCGGTTTGTTATGCCTTGAGTATGCTTGTGATGTTAAAGGATTTAAAGTTGAAATTTTTCCCACAAGCACCTCATTACCCAGTTCCCCTATTATGCATTGCATAATGAACCTTGGGTATAACAAAAACTTTTTCTTGGTATTATTGTGATGTAACACCAACTCATTGAAAAATAGTTTTGATGCCCTGAATTTAGTTTCATTCACAATGGAATGAAATATTGGTTGAAAAGTGGAGGGCATCTGGTCATAAGACCCTGTTTTTGGACTCAAACACATAATAATATAATGAAACAAAAGCTTGTATTTTGGTTCAAAATATTTTTTAAAGATTGTAGCATGGGAGAGAGTACCTTGATAACCACACTCAGTCATGGTTAGGTGAATATCAGTATTAGCAACATGGTCAGGGGCAGTTACATCATCCAGACCCAGTCTTGTTGCTAGTGTGGCCGGTGTGATGGTTAGTTGTTTCCCTTTTATTCTTGAGTTGAGGGAAATGACCTCATCATCCGTTGTGACCGTCTCAGCATTTGCCCAGAACTCATTCAGAGTTTCAGTGTGAATTGGTGGGTTTATTGTGAGAGCAGTAAAATATTGGGATTTTACGACAAGATCAATGATCTCATCGTATTGGGACCAGCCTTCTTGTTTTTCAAGAAAGGCTCTTTGATTGTGTCCCTGCTTTAGAACTAGAGCCATGTGGTTTGGGTTTTGATCGAACAGTTGATTTGCAGGTTTAGGTTATTGAGAGAGTTTTTGAGAGAGAAGGAGGGATATTTTGAGTTTGAAAGGATAAGTGTGGAGAAAAAGGTATTTATCAGAAGTTTTAACCGCTTGAGTCTTCTTTATCAGAAGTTTTTAAACCGCCTTTGGTTAAAAATCTGTTTATCAGAGGTTTTAAACTTATTAGGTCAAACCTCTGATGATGGGAAAAGTCAGATTTGCCCTTTTGACTTAAACTGCTGATGAAGGATTCCTTCATCAGTAGTTCCCATTTTCTCTTTAGTAGTTTTAACAGCTGATGAGAAATGTCTTTATAAATACTTTTATTCATAACTTCTGAAGTTTATTTTATCAGAAGTTACACACTTTTCAGAAATTATCCCCATACTGATGTTTGTTTATCAGTAGTTTCTCTCATACTGATTTTTGTTAATCAGTAGTTTCTCTTTGTGTTTTTCAGAAGTTTTGTTTCAGACTTTTGTCTTTTGTAAGTGAAAACCAGAAAAAAGAAAAGGTAAACAGGATGGAATTAGGGGTGGAAGGAGAAAAAAATTTTTTGTGATGTTTTATGCATAACAGTAGTGATTGATGTAGAAGTTTGATGTAGAGTTGGGTAGAATCAAGTGTTAACTTGGATTCTAACTGATATGCATATATGTTTTTAAAAAAAAATAAAGTAAACACTTACAAATTTAGCATTCCAAGCATGGATACTAACTTCTGAAATGTTGATGTGTCAAGGGGCTTAGTGAAGATGTCAGCTATTTGATTTGCTGTTGCTACATGCTTCACCTCAATCTTGCCTTTTTCATAGCAATCTCTTATGAAATGGTACCTGATCTCAATATGTTTGGTTTTTGAGAACTGTACCGGATTTTGAATGATGCTAATGGCAGATTTGCTGTCTACAAACAAAGGTGTCTTGGTCTCTTTGATTCCATAATCAAGAAGTTGATATTGGAGCCATTGTATCTGTGATGTACAACTTGCAGCTGCAATGTATTCAGCTTCAGCAGTTGAAGTTGCAACAGATGTTCGCTTCTTTGATTGCCATGACACTAGACAGTTACCCAGGAATTGACAACCACCAGATGTTGACTTTCTTGTCATCTTACACCCTGCATAGTCACTATCTGAAAAAGCTGATAACTTGGTATTGCTTGAAGCAGGATACCGAATTCCCAGTGTTGGAGTTCCTTTCAGATATCTGAAAATTCTTTTGACTGCTATAAGGTGTGATTCCCTTGGTGCTGATTGATATCTAGCACAGACACATGTTGAAAACATAATATCTGGTCTAGAAGCAGTTAAGTATAAAAGGGAACCTATCATGCATCTGTACATGGTTTGATCAACCTGTTTTCCTTGATCATCAGGTTCAACTTGTGTGATTGGTGTCATGGGAGTGGAACATGATTTACAGTCATTTAAAGAAAATTTGTTCAATAATTCTTTAACATATTTTGATTGATGTATAAAAGTTCCATTTGTTTGTTGTTTGATCTGCAGTCCTAGAAAGTACTGCAGTTCTCCCATGGTACTCATCTCAAATTTTGATTGCATGAGTTTCTTAAAATCATCACACAGTTTTGTGTTTGTTGAACCAAAAATGATATCATCAACATAAATTTGAACAAGTAGGACATGATTTCCAACATGTTTAATGAAAAGAGTTTTATCAATGGCACCTCTTGTAAAGTTATTTTTGAGTAAAAAGGTGGAGAGTGTATCATACCAGGCTCTTGGAGCCTGTTTGAGCCCATAAAGAGCTTTGTCTAGTCTGTACACCCACTCAGGATGAGAAGGATCCTCAAACCCAGGTGGCTGACAGACATACACCTCCTCTTTTATCTTTCCATACAAAAATGCACTTTTCACATCCATTTGATAAACTTTAATTTTGTTGGAAATGGCATAGGCCAGAAATAACCTGATGGCCTCAAGCCTTGCAACTGGAGCAAAGGTTTCATCATAGTCAATTCCCTCTTCTTGAGAGTACCCTTGAACTACCAGTCTTGCCTTGTTCTTGATTATCATACCAGCTTCATCTTGTTTGTTCCTGAAAACCCATCTTGTGCCAATTGGTTGCTTGTTTGGAGGTAAGGGACAGATTTCCCAGACCTGTTTCTTGTTGAACTGAAGCAGTTCATCTTGCATAGCTTGCACCCAATTATTGTCTTTGAGGGCTTCCTGGTACTTCTTTGGTTCCAACTGTGAAATAAAGGCTGAAAATAGGCAAAAGTTGGAGAGCTGGTTTCTGGTAAGAACACCTGAAGCTATATCACCCATGATTTGATCAAGTGGATGATCTCTGTGTTCAATCAGTTGTTGTAAACCACTGACAGGTGTAGGTGGCTCTTGTTCTTCAAACAAACTACTGAGGTTTATAATATCTGGTTCAGCAGTTTTAGCTTCTTCAGTAGTTGCAGGTGCTGAAGCAGATGTTTGAGTTTGGCCTTCAGTATTTGTTTGATCAGAAGTTTGAGAAACTTCTGATGGTGTTGTAGTTGACTTAATGACTGTTTGAGGAGTCCATGGTGTAGGATCCTCATCTTCAAACCTTTGATCACCATAATAAGTAGGTTTGGAAGAAGTAACAGTCTTTTCAGGTCCAAAGTGAAAGTTGTCAAGGTCAAAGAGTTCAGCAGGATGTGCTGGAATAAGAGTGTGTTTTGACTCATTGAACTTGACATTCAATGTTTCTTCTACTATCCTGGTGTGAGAATTAAAAACCTTGTAGGCTTTTCTAGTTGAAGAATAACCAAGAAAGTAACCTGAGTCAACTTTGGCAGCAAACTTTGAAATAGATTCCTTTATGTTCAAGATGAAACATTGACACCCAAAAGCCCTGAAAAAGGAGATAAGGGGCTTCATGCCATGAAGAACTTCATAGGCAGTCTTGGAATGTCTCTTGACCACAAGAACTCTATTCGAACATAACATGATGTGTTAACTGCTTCTGCCCAAAAGTACAAGGGCAGTCCAGAATCAGCTAACATTGTTCTTGCTCCTTCTATCAATGTTCTGTTCTTCCTTTCTACTACACCATTTTGTTCAGGAGTTCTGGGAACACTGTATTGTCTAATAATCCCTTTAGACAAACAGAATTCATCCAGAGTTTTGTTCCTGAACTCTGTCCCATTGTCACTTCTAATGGTTTTGACAGATAGAGAATATTGTTTCTCTACTTGTAGAATGAAGAACTTGATGATTTCAGCAGCCTCATCCTTGGAAAATAAGAAGAATACCCATGTGAATCTTGAGTAGTCATCAATGATGACTAAGCAGTACTTCTTTTTACCAAGGCTCATAATCTTGACAGGTCCAAATAAGTCCATATGGAGTAGTTGAAGACATGCAGTTGTTTTTGATTCTTCAATAGACTTATAGGAGGACTTATGCTGTTTTCCCTTTAAACAGGATACACAGTGTTCTTGACACTGGTATACTTTCAAAGGTAGACCTCTGACCAAGCCCATTTTTGTGACTTTATTTATGGTTTTAAAGTTCACATGGCCAAGTCTCCTGTGCCAGAGATCTGTTTCTGAAGTTGATGCCCTTGAGAAGAAACAGGCAGTGTTGTTCAATACTTTGTCTTTCTCAATGTCCACTGCATAGACATTGCCACATCTTTTGGCAATCAGCAAAGTATGATCTTCAATAATCTTCTCTATCAACTTCTGGCCTTCTGGTGAGATGATCTTGCATGCTGTCTTTGTGAAAAAGGAAGAATATCCTTTATCACACATTTGTGACACACTCAGCAAGTTGTATTCAAGGTTTTCCACCAGATTGACCTTGTCAAACTGTATTTTGCCAGAGGAGACATTGCCATGTCCTAGCACATATCCCTTAGCATTGTTCCCAAAGGATACAGATCCTTCTCTTTGGCTGATAAAGTTGTTTATCAGGTATCTGCATCCAGTCATGTGCATAGAGCCTCCACTATCAACATACCATATGCTGTTTAAGCCCCTGGAAACTCTCTGCACATAAAAGCAAATTAGTTAGATTTCGGAACCCAAGCCTGTTTGGCTTTGGGTTTGCTCTTGAGAACAGTTACAGTTTGTTCTTGACCAGGTTGAGAAATCCATGTCTTTTTGGCAATGGATTTTTCATTAAGAACCATGGTGGTATCCTTTTTAGGACCACCATCAACCTTGGTCATCAGTAGTTCTACCATGTTCATTAGATTTTGAATCTCAGCAGTTTGTGAAACTGCTGATGATTCTGGTCTAACTACTGACAAGGAATTTTGAGAAAAAGATTTTGGTTGAGATTTTATCTTTTTCTGAGAAAAGGTGTTTTCAGGTTGTTGTTTCTTGGGTTTAAAGATTCTTTCATAATCATTTCTGATTTGATTTCCCACAACCTGTTGTTTAAATTTTTGATTGAACTGAATTCCTTTTCTGTATCTACAAAATTCAGTTTTGTGGTTGAACAGGCCACAAATTTCACATTCTTTTGCCTTTTGTTTTTGATCTAAAGGCAAATTTCTGACATTTGTGAAGAGATTTTGCTCATCAGTAGTTTTCAGGGTCTCAACTCCAGATGTAGATGAAACTACTGATGGCTTGTTGTCAGATTTTGTTAATACTTCTGAAGTACTTTCTTTGAAAATACCAGGATTTCTGTTTAGAATGTTTTCATGGAAAGATGTGCATTCTTTCCCTTCAGAAGTTTCATTTGAAACAATTCTTCTCCCATCTTCAGTAGTTTTGGGAGAAAAATCTGTTGGTGTTTCAACATGATGGTATCCTATGCCAAACTTAACATTTGAAGCACTTTGTTTGTTTAGCAATAATTGATACCCCTTACAAGATTCCACCCATTTTTCACATGTGATCCTGGTGTCAGCAAGCTCTTGTCTGACATCTCCCAGGTCATTTAGCATGATTTTGATTTGTGCTTGGGTTTCAATAGCAGAGTCAGTTAATTTAGAAACTTCTTTTGTTTTAGCACACAGTTTTCTTTCTAAATCACATTTTATCTGTGTGTATTTTCTTTCTAAATCATTGGCTTTACCTTGTAAGTGCAGATTTGTCTCTCTTATGAGAGCAAAAGTTTCTTTGCAAGAATTTGAGCAAAGTTTTGTCAAAGATTCTTTTGATACATGTGACAATGCAGATTTTGAAGTACAGCCTTCAAATGCCATTAAGGCAAAGTTCTTTCTGCCATTGTCTGGTTCTCCCCAGTTGATGTCAAACACTTTGTTGTCTGCATCAGGATTGCACTCTGTGGTGTCAAAAGGAAGACTGCTCCAGTCAACATACCCTGAGGTGAAAAGACTTTGTTGAGAGGGTTGTTGAGGCTGTGGAGGATGTTGAGCAGCTGGAAAGGGAGGGATTGATTGTTGGCTCTGCATCTGTTGAGCAGGCACTTGAACATATTGTACTTGTGGCATGTATTGCTGTTGAGGAGCTTGTGCCTGTACAAAATGAGCACTCCCTTGAGTTCCATTATTCCTATTATAATTGGGGTTATAGTTATTTCCAGATTGTGATTGGTTAAAGCTAGAGCTTCTACACTCTCTAGCAAAGTGTCCCAACTTCTGACACTTGTGACATCTCAGTTTAGATTTGTCAAAACCAATTTTTGTATTACTGGTCAATCCTGGAAATTTCCTTCCTGACCTTTTATAAAACTTGTTAGTTTTAATGCTTAGCATGGCCAGTTGGTGTAATATGTCCATTTCTTCTAAGTCATCACTGCTAAAGTTTTTCAAATCATCCATGATAAAACATAGATTATCCGCAGTTTGACTTTGGTCATTATTGTCATAACCTGGGAAAGATCTTTCTGATGAGATCCCAGTGGTTATGTCAATATTGTCATAAGATCCATAGGAACAAGTTGGTGAATCTTGTCCCAAAAGTGCTGTACTACCTGGTAGGTAGTCATCAGCAGTTTTACCAGATGATTGTAATTTCTTCTTTTGATCAATTTCTCTCTCAAAAGTAAGTAATCTCCCATGGAGTTTTGTAAGAGTGAGGGAGCTAAAATCTGGTGAGGATCTTAAAACAATGGAGTATGTTTCCCATTTGTCAGGTAAAGACCTTAAAAATCTATGTAGCATAGACACTGTTGTATAGGTCTGACCATTTAACTTTAGCTCAGATATTAATGAGGAGAATCTTTCAAATTGTTGAGTCAAAGTTTCCCCATTAATATAAGCAAATGTTTCATATTGTTGAGCTAAAATCTCTCTGGTGTTGGCAATCACCTCTTCAGTTCCTCCAAACTGTTCTTTAAGACAATCCCAGAGTTCTTTGGCACTTTCACAATGTAAAAGGCCAGAGTATATCTCATTTGGGAGAGCCATTGCCAACATGGAGAATGCTTTTGCATCTAGCTCAAGTTTTAGGAAATCATCATCTGTATATTCTTTAGGGTCCTTAGGGACCTTAACATTAGTTTCAAGATTAACATTTACTGGTTTGTGAGGACCATATATCACAGATCTCCAACAACCTGTGTTGGTTTGTGACAAGGTATGTGCCATTCTCTTTTGCCATATGTTGTACTCATTTCTCACAAGCATGGCAGGTTTAGTGGCAGAACCAGTATTATGTGGATCCATTTTAAAGAGTATAGATTTGTCAGATGACTCTTTTAAGTGATGGATATTGATAAAAAGTGAACTTTTGATCTTTTTATTGAATATCAATAAGAGCTTTGTGTCTGATTCTCAATTTGTTAGATTGATATGTGATCAGATAAACCAATGCTCTGATACCAATTGTTGGATCAGTTTGCTCTTTTTGCTAAGTAAGAACTTGCTATCTTGACACTTAAGTGTTTAGCAAGTCCTTGTAGATCAGATTATAAGCACAGCGGAATGTATAAGTTAAAGCAACACTTTTTATTCTAAGGAAGAGTTATTACTCCCCCTTGATGACTGAAACTAATAAATGACAAGTATTTATTATGAATCTAAGTAATAAATGAGAATTAGATACTTAGACAGATTCACAATAAATACAGAAATGGAATAGAATAGTGATAGTGTTTGAAGGATTTTTCTATTAAAATCAATGTCTAAAATAGAAGGTTGAAGCCTCCTATTTATAGACGTTTACATGCATGTATCTTGCCCAAAAAGCAAGTACAGAAACAACAGAAACAAGTTGCACAAGTTGCAACATTGAAAGAAACAAATACAGCTAAAAGTAATAATAAACAATAAACTACTGATGCAAAAGGGCGGTGGAAAATATCTGATGCTAAGTGCTGATGAATGACAAACTACTGATGAGTAGTTTGTCTTCAGTACTTCTGAAGTGAACTTGTCTGCTTTGGACTTCAGAACTTCTGATGAAGTTTCTTCTTCTTCAACACTTCTCATATCTTCTCTTCAGCAGTTTCTTGTCTTCTCTTCAGTACTTCTATACTTAGCCAAAATGACAGAAGTGAATTAGACTAAGGTTTACAAAAGTGGTTTCACCAATCCTCTTTGTCCTAACACTATTCGTGATATTTGTCGTCACCGTTTAACGGGAGCGTCAAATAATCAAATTTCATACTTTGCTGAGAGGATGACGAGAGAGAGCCGAACTAAGTGGGATTTATTTGCACCTCAATATCCAAAACGAATCGTTCATAAAAAGGATATTGATATGATTACTAGAATGCCTAAAGTGACGCTGAAGTATAAGCCACCGCGAGTGTTGAAGAAGATTTCTTTGATGCCGATTCCACAACACTTCGCCAAAGACTTTATTTGGTGGTACTATGATTGGAAGATAGCTGAGGCTGTGATCGTGCTGAAAGACGGTGAAAACAACTTCAAGAAGATACACATTTTTTAATTGTTCACATGAGGATATAATAATGTTGTTCTACAATCCGATTTATTCTGAGGTTAAGGATGCTGAACAAGCAGGCAAATACCAACGTGTGGTATTTCTGTGCTTTGCTTATGATATAAATGCTGGATGTGATTATGACAAGAAGCTCGGGAGGTTTGTAAAGATACAGAAGGTGCCTGAAGTGAAAAAGACGTAGCCGAAGACATTTCATGAACCGGTGCTGACTAAGGAACAGAAGATTCAGCGGCATATCAAGTTGATGAACATCAGAATGGACGAAGAACGTCGTCAACAATCCAAGCAATAGTCGAGGGGGAGTTTGTTGATGAATTTATGCGACTAGTGCTTCGGATTGACCAATACACTTGTTTTTGTTTATAATCGAATGGGCGAAGGAAGCAGTTTGTTTGGGCGAAGGAGACTCAGAAGGTGCGAAGGAGAGGTTTTGGACGAATGTGAATAGGTTTCTTATGTATGGCTTGGTTCGACCGGATGAAGTGGTCGAACCTGCACATTCGCACTTACAAAGTGGGCGAATGTGCAGACTATATATATGTCAAGCTGATTTTTTGAATGTAACTTTGAGTCATTTTGTTCCCTCCACTTTCTGATTCTCTCTCTAGGATATTATTTAGCTTAATTCACGTTCATACCTTGTTGTTTTCACTTTATCAACGTGTAATTGAGTCTTGATTATTAATGAAAAAGCTTTGAATGATGATTTACTTGTTTTGATCTGATTAATTATCATTTTGTGATTGGTTTAGGGTTTCCGCACCTAAATCAAACTTGTTTGATCATTCTTTGTTGATTTGTCGATCCTTTTAGCACATACAAAATTTTACCTCAGCATCTGAATTATTACCATTCTCAGAACCATTCTCAGAATTTTCATCAACATTTGATGCATCACTTCCTCTTGATTCACTCTGTTCTGAACTCGTATCAGAACTCAAATCACTCTTTGACAATTCACTTGAATCATCATTTCCCATTTGTTTGACAAGACACACAACATTACTTTTAACACTTTCTTTGTTGACACACTCATTCACATTAACCATTTTATCAGTTGATTGCACAACTGGTCGTGTAACAGATTGTTGAATCTTAGATGCAACAACTTGTTCCCATGTTAGCTTTTGTTGCATTGCATCTTTTATCTGATCATCAGTTCTTGATATGGCCAAGTAATTTATCATTTTTCAACAAAAATTATTTCAAAATTTTTTACACCTTAAAATTTGAAAAATATTATCCGAATATTAGTAGGTTCGAATGTGGAAGTAACCAGTCTTATTCGACCTTTTACAAGGGTCGAATGTGCCTCTGTCTTGGTTCGACCTCAAGAATGAAAATCTTTGAAAATTAGATTCTACGTTCGACCTTTTCCAAAAGATTGTGTGGGCGAATGTGGAATTTAGTCCAGATTCGACCGTTTCTAAAGACTCGAATGTAGAAAGTAATAAACTCGTTTCACTTTCGACTAAGTTAATCAACTTTCGACCACCCGATTGGTCGAATGTAACACGGATGGTCGAATAAACAACAACACACTAAAAATTTCTAGGTTCGACCAAAATACACTCCACGTTCGACCAGAAAAGGCTAGGTTCGACCCTCAAATCTCACATTCGACCGTTTCAGGTCTGTTCATCATCTTCAACCTCAAGAACACGAATCTGATCGGTTTTTGACAAAATTTTCACCAAATGTAATGATTTTTGATAGGTTTTGTGTGGATTTGAAGTTAGGCAAACATTTGTGAAAGGATTTTTGAAAACAACATCAAATTCAACTCCAATTTAATCAAAAACCATGTTTTTATGAAAAGCTTGAAAATTTCTTGGCTTTTTATCTTTAAACCAAAATTCTAATCTGTTTTCATCATTTCAGATCAATTTGCTATCGTGAAATCGAGCCTATGCTCTGATACCAATTGAGAAATTGTTTTAGGATCGTAATCACGAACCGTGATCTCACGAATACCAACCGTAGGGTGCGGAATCCCCTCCGATCGTGCAAAATGATTCAGAAATAAACCGTAACGATCGTGATGAAAACAGATAACGAATCACCGAGCAATTTCCATAACTTTACTCTTGTATTAGATCAAAATATCAACAATTACAATTCAATCCTATACCTAATACAGAGAATATCACACACAAACAAACTAGGGAAAAGCTCCAAATGATAACTCCCTCTCAAAATAACTAACTTTTCCCTATTTATAAGGTTTCCACCTTCGCCCCTTTCAAGAGGTCGAAGGTGTTCATTCCACCCCTCGTGGGTTCGAATGAAGCCTTCTTTTTCATTCAATCTTCTTTTGACCAAAAACAAGCTACATTCGACCTTCCGACTGGTCGAATGTATATTTAAGATAATATCTTGGTCATTTTCTGATTATATGAACCTTCGACATTCAGTACTGGATCACTAGCTGGAGACATACATGAATAATGCACTTACACAAATATTTAGAGCAAAATCACTGCTCATTCCTCAAGAGTTCCAAGATCAGCTGCAGGTGTTGCTCATGCCCTTCCCTGCTCTTGGAATGGATTAATATGTCATCAATGAACACTATGACGAATTTGTCCAAATAGGGCTTACATAGGTGGTTCATAAGATCCATGAACACTGCCGGTGCATTGGTTAGCCCAAATGGCATTACCAAAAACTCATAATGTCCATAGCGAGTTCGGAAAGTTGTCTTGGCTACTTCCTCCTCTCGGACTCTCAGTTGATGGTATCCTGACCTCAAGTCAACTTTGGAAAAGAAGCTCGATCCTTGGAGCTGGTCAAACAAGTCATCAATACGTGGTATTAGGTAACGGTTCTTAACAGTCACCTTGTTCAGTTCTTAACAAGGTGAAGAACTAGGTCTAATAAAACCCTTATCCAATAGCTCTTGGAGTTGGGTAGACAGTTCTTGAAGTTCGTCTGGTGCTTGACGATATGGTGCGCATGCAACTGGGGCTGCTCCAGGTGCAAGATCGATTTGGAACTCCACTTGACGAACAGGTGGAAGTCCATGTACTTCCTCTGGAAAGACAATTGGGAAATCATGAACTACAGGGATGTCCTCAATCCTCGTTTCAACTTCAGCTCGAGTGTCAGAGTTGTTAGCCAGAATGGCTGGATAGCCATTTGTAATGCACTTCTGGGCTTTCAAGAATGAGATGATACCCACCATGGCACCACCACGATCACCCTGAATGGATAAGAGTTCTCCACATGCGCTCTCTTCGGGTTTGATTGGTTCGGGTTCCTTCAAGGGTTCTCTCCCATGTATCTAACAGTTGGTCCCCTCACTGGTACTCTATTGCCGACTTCCCCGTCCGTGAAGCTGGTTGGAATTTTAGTCTCAATTGATGTGCCACATGGCCTAGCTCTCGTCCTTGACCAAACATGTTCCCAGTATAGGGTTTAGTGTTATAGAAATATGTATCTCCTATAACATGTTAATCAAGTATACGTAGCCCAAAAGCTAGTTATGCACTTAAGCTGTGAGTGTACAAACGCTTAAGCTATGATGATTATAGACTAGACTCAACATGCAGTCCTAGTTCACTATAACCAATGGCTCTGATACCAATCTGTCACACCCTCAAATTTCCACTTCGGGGTTTATATCGCGAGGCGTATGACATACCAGGATCCCATAGCCATAAGTCATATGTACGAACTCTAAATGTCCAAAACATTTAGTTCGTTTTCAAAAATAAAGTTTAGTTAAGCTGCGGAAGCGTAAACCAAATTTAAACATTTTTAAACCATGCGCAAAACAATGCGCCCAAATTAAACCCATATGGAAGAAAACGTAAAAGCATGATATGTAATTTAGGTGTATGCCCAAGAACCCAAATGCAGTGAAACGTGCAGTGCTTCCTAATCATGACACCGGAAGCTAACTACCTGCAAAAGCATGTATATTGTGTGTCAACATAAAGTTGGTGAGTTCACAAAGTAAGGTAAGTAAAGTGTAGGTTTCCCAAACCAAGAACAACAGTTAGGTTTCCCAAACCCAAAACAGTAATCAATAACCACTAGTTCAGCGTATGCCAAGGGTAGCTAACCCATTCATGATAACTAAACAATGAAAGTACCAAACTGCTATTTAAAATACAAAACCGTGTAAGTGACACCTAGTGTTTCTATATGCACAAGTAGACCCTACGAACCCGTTGGTGGACAAAATGATTAACATCAGTTATGCACTTCATATACACCTCATATAAGTGCTCATACAAGTTCATGTCAAATACAAGTCATACAAGACTCCAAATAGCCACATAAGTGTACATTACATAATCTGCGTTTTTAGGACAGATTATGCGCTGTGAAAACCAATTTATTAAAAATACTTATCCAATGAATTAGACTCCCAAAATTTTACTAAATATTCCAGGGAGTCTACCGGTCATTTCCATATTTTTATTTCATGATAAAACCATATACAAAAATACTCACAACAGATCAGATTAGTAGAAAACTTCCAAAAAATTATGTAATCATCTAAATGGGATGAATCCACTAGGAAAAGCCAAGTTTTACCAATGTAAACCTACTGTGCAAATTTCATAATCTAACTCTTTGTAGAACTCAAGTTATGATCGTTTAAAGTTGACCCAATTTACTAATCCGAAAATATGATACGACCTTTAATCATAGAACTCAATTTCATAATCTACAATTATTTGTTTTTTTATTTCACCAACGTTCGGGGTTCGATACTCGTGTACGTAGTCCGGTAATTCTCTGAATTACCGTTTCATGTAGTTATTGACCTATAACTGTGCAACGTGTAACTCATCTAGCTAACCCTAGTTAAGTAGAATGCAAGAATGTAAGTACAAGTAACTAGAGTTAAGTTAAAGTAAGAACCTGAAATTGCGGGGTATCACAGCAGACTCAAACTCTATAAGAATTTGGTGAATTTTCCTGTGAACACATAATGTTTCACCACAGTTACTCGCACTACAAGTATTTGTGAAATATACAGTTACTTGCATCGACGCCATGTCAATCTTTAAAATAAACCAGTTTTTTGTGTCTATGGAAACTGGTATATATACCGTATCAACTTCCCAAAAGGGAGGATAGATTCTTCTTGAACCACCCGCATATCCATAAACTTGATGATCTTGTTCAAGTAATAGAGTATAAAATCTGGGTTGTAGTACACACCAACGATGATTAGTAGATAAAGACGTTTGTCTTCCTCTGATTAAATCTCTTAAAGACATCAAATGGTTACACCACGCACGCATATGCTGTAACATAAACTAAATAAAAATTATATGGGCCAAGTTATAACGGTTAATGAAAGTTTCAGAATGTACCGTATTTTGAATATAACCATTTCCGCAATAACCTAAAAGACCACCCCACCACTCTTTGCTTAATGGTGTTCTGCCCGTATAGGTTAAATAGCAACACAGGCTATCACCGTCGTAGTAAAATTCCAGAACATTTGTTGACCAAAACCATGATCGGCCTGTTCGATGTAAACAATTTGTGTTTTCTACCGGATTTGGAATGATCGTCATTATGGTTATTATGGTGGTTGAAAGTAATGAAAACCTTTTGAGTATTTAAAGATGGGGATCCCTTAAAGATGTATAGTGTTAGGTGCTGCCAAAAGTGTGTGGTGCGGTTTTATTATTTTTATATACTTAAGGGTCCGAATTTGTAAATTTGTTGGTTATTTATATCCTTTCACTCTCTTAATTTTTAAGCCCTGTAAAAGATGTCCCGAGCATCATCTTCTTCGTCCAGATCACCTGAAAGCTTTAGCAAAACTAGGGAAATATGTTCATCCTGCGGTGCTGATACGCGTATTCGGATCTCCCGAACAGATGCAAACCCGGGGAGACAGTTTGTGCATTGTGTCTGTTGAAAGAGAATTATTTGTTTCACTTTGTTTTTCATAGATGGCGGATTGTGGGTTTCTCAAATGGGTGGAAACTTCAAGTTGTTACCGGTGCGAAACTTTGGTTCCTAGTTTGTTGCGATTGTTTAACGACCAACAGGAATTAACTAAATCTAAAAGCTTGGAAGTGAGACGATTGAAGTTACTTTTAGTATGTAGTTGGTTTATCTTTTTAGTATTACTATGTGTAGTTACGTATGGAACCGAAGAAGGATATTAAAATTTTACACTAAATACTAAAAGCTTAGATGCTTAAATTTAATAAATGTTTACAACATTTCAACATCATCATCTTTTGACTCTTTCACAAAAGAGCCCACCGGTACATCTTCATCCAAAATGTTTTCATAAAATAACATTGCAAGCTTACGTCTCATTTCTTGTGCAATTTGAAAGGTGTCTTTGTCTTGATCAATTGGTTGTTTATTAATCAACCTATCCATAAAAATGCAGACCAAATCCCACAATCACCAAACACTCCTCTCTGTTGAGGTACATTAGGCGGGTAAACAGTGTTGAACGGGTACGAGAAGTGATTCGGATTCTGGTCCTCTCCGTAATATTTGGGCACCCGTAACCATCTGTCAAATGAAAAATTTATATGACAGATAATCTTTTGGGATTCCACTGCCATTTCAGGTGATCTCAACAAACTGAAATTACCAAAATATAGTAAATTACAAAATGGATATATATAACATCAACAATAACATATTAGAAAACGTCACATACATGTCGTATACGCTTAGAGTTTTATCTGGTAGGTTGAAAACTCAAAGTAACCGATGCAAATTGTGAACATGTAAAGGAACGTAAACCTGCAAAAAGTTTAGTTCAAGGAAAAAATTAGATACGAATTTTTGAGTAGTTAAATTTAAATTAAAAAATTAATAATTATTTAGAATACCTCGTCAACGTCTTGGATATGTGGATAAGGTTCAGAAGAAGAACCGTGACACATCTCCCCATAGGTCGTTGTTGATTGCGGGTTAATCAAACCTATCTGAAAAAATGGAGAAAAATGCTCCATCGATCGGTCGGTAGCCTCGACTTATACAGGTGAAGTGCCCAGACGAAAATATGTTGTTAAACAGTTCCAATTTTAGTTAATATTTTGTATTTATAAAATTGCAAACAATAAAAATGTATAAAAATATTATAACCATTATTTGTTACCTCAGTCGAAAGCCAACCACTACCATCACCAGCAAGCAAACTGCTCCCAAAATTACGGGGCAGTATATTTCCCCCAGTCAGGACACATTTTCGTTGTGGATATTTTGGATACCAGGCTACGATTTCTTCTATTTTATCATCTTCATCTTTAGAAATCAACTTATTTTTGGGATTCTTTTTTAAGACGGTAAACGGGGAAAGCACACAAGGCGCTGGCTTTGTTACCCGTTCTGACGGTCTCAACTCGACAACTTGAGCCTTATCACACTTTAAGTAACAAAAATATTTAATTAATATATTAATTTTCATGTTAAAACAATAAAAAACGTAAAGACAAACTATAATGTAGTGGAACTTACAACATCAACTTTATTATCTTGTTGTTCTAAGTCGCTACTCTTGGGTCGGTAACAATTATCAAAATTCAAAACCACCCCTTCTTCTGATTTGGAGAAGTTCGAATACCCAGACTTTTGTGCCTGAGAGGAAAGATAGTAAAATTATTTAAAATCTTTCACTAAAGTATATAAAATAAGATGATATCACCTCGATAATCAGCCGAGTCAACTTTTTGTTATTTTATTCCAATAACTCTCTAATTGTTGATTTTAAACTACCCTTTGAATCATCCTCTCCATGCACAAAGGCCATCCTTGAAGGGCCGGCGGCAGACAACTTATGTTTCTTCGTGTAGCACCCTTCAAAGTCCATATCATAACCCGACTGGTCATAACCATAATGCCCATCATTAAATGGATGCAAATAACCTGCAGGATTGTGCTGGTAATTCTGTGTAACCTCATTAAGTGCAGGTGGTTGATTTTGCATGGCGTGGGTAACTTGACTTGGTGCCATTTGAGCATCTAAGAAATTAGTACTTGAAATGTACCAATCGCAAAGCATCTCTACCGGGGTCGGCATCAAACATGGCAGCGGTTTATATTTAACATCCTGATAATTAAATTTGCCATTGATATTTAATATTTCGGTAAAAACAACTAAATCATTTTGTAAACCGTGAGCATTGAAACTTACCTTAGCTGCATCCGATAGAATAACCTCAATAGTACTCTTACCAAATCTTTTACATGGTCCCCACCTTAGAAATCTAGGAACAGCTTCTCTAGGAAATAATTACATCTGGTTCTAAATTCAGGAAACATTTCAAAGATCCAAATCTGCATAAAGGATACATGTAAGACATACAATCCAATTTGAATAAAGGAAATAAATATTAAAAAACAATACCTTGAATGCCCAAACAAACCCGTTTAGGCCAAAACCCTTTGCATCTGGCTTTTTTTGTCACACCCTCAAATTTCCACTTGCGGAGTTTTATCGCGAGGCGCGTGACAAACCAGGATCCAAGTCAACGGTCATAATAAACGACACTATATGATATGAAAACAACGTAAACTGCCATTGAGTTTCAAAACCGTTCTAACACAGCGGAAGCAAAATGTATTATTACAACTCAAAAGTAAAACTCAAAGTCTGAAATGTTTAACAAAACATGCTTATGATTCCCAGACGCCGTGAGACTCCGTGCGCCTATCGACAGCTGCTACCTTAGCGACCTGAGACAAACATGCTAAAAACGTCAGCAAATAATGCCGGTGAGTTCCCAGGTTTTTAATGAATACCGACTCCAATGAATACTGACTCCTAAATGAATACCCATGGTCAATCCAAACCACATGCATGCAAAACATATGAATACCTGTTACTACTGCGATTGGAAAACCATTACTGGACTCGAATACTGTGAATACTGAATGCGTGCCCGAATGAATACTGAATGCTGCATACTGAATGATGAATTCTAAATACCTAAGAGACAACATGCACCCGTCCGACCTCCAGTCAATGAGTGGGGCGGGTCAAGCCCAAATAGATCTATCCACATTTCCCCCGTTGTGCATCCCCGCACATTCATGCTTCTCCCCAGGACTTCCAAAGATCGCATAGTAATATAATGAATACTCCAAAACATAATGAATACTTGAAAACATAATGAATACTCCAAAACATAATGAATACTTGAAAACATAATGAATACTCCAAAACCCAATGAATTCGTGAATACCAAAACATAGTTGACACACCTTTCATGAAAACATAGTTGAAACGCCTTTTATGAAAACATAGTTGACACACCTTTCATGAAAACATAGTTGAAACGCCTTTTATGAAAACATAGTTGACACACGTTTAAAGAATAGAACATGCTTTCTCCCCCGAAAATGTAAAACCAGTAAAAGAGTGGGGCCGTGAAACTCACCTTAGAGTGCGCCTTCAGATACTTAGAATTCCAACACGTGTATGATGACCCAACTTAGTGACAACCTATCAATGAGTTTGAATAAGTGTATGTTAATTCGACCCTAACACGTGTTAATTCGCCCCCGAGCACCCAGATTCGACCCCAGGCACCTACATTCGACCCCCAGACACCCACATTCGACCCTATGGTGCTACATTCGACCCATTTGAGCCACTTTCGACCCATTTGAGCCACGTTCGACCCTTTTGAGCCACGTTCGACCCTTTTGAGCCACGTTCGACCCTTTTGAGCCACATTCGACCCTTTTGAGCCACATTCGACCCCACGAAGGGTCGAATAAGTTCCACGTTCGACCCTTTGCTGCAGAACTTCATAAAATGCACCAAAACGCATCTAAACGGTCCGAAAACATCACGAAACATCAGCAATCACAGCAGTCAACTATCATTAACATATTCCTACAAAACCCTACCAATTTTATCCTGAAATCTGTTCGTTTTACAAGTTACCCGAAATAGTAAATTATGGAGATGTCACATCAAACGCATGCAATCTTTACCCAATTTGGAAACTTTCTGAAATCAATCAATAATCAACTTAACATACTCAGATTATCATGAACAAGAAACCCCCAATCATATCCTTATCACTATCATCATGAACAAGCCCTGGATCTAACCCAAAATCCCCAAAATGAGCAAAACATCATCAATAATCAATTGTAACCTATCTCAATCATAAATCATCATCAATAACAGTCCTAGATCATTGTTATAACATCTATACAGCAATCAATCATCAAACAATACATAACACCACATAAAACACCATTAACACATGTTAATTTGTATGAAAACTCATTGTTTATGAATAGGTTTTGTTTAGAAAGATATTAGGAAAGTTTTTATCCATGAAAACATGTTTGAATTAGATCTGGACAGTTGGGGTTTAATGAAAACGAATTGAAATGCTTTAAAAATGATTTAGGATGAAGAACACACCTTAGATCTTTGTTTAGAAGATGTTTGTAGGTTAGATTATGGAAAACAAGAGCAAAAACTCCTTCCTCAATGATTAAAGTTGCTAGAGAGTGTTCAGAGGCGTTTAGGGTTTGTGAAATGGTGAAAAATGACAAAGTGTGGTATTTATACTAGTCCACATTCGCCCCTTTCGCATGGTCGAATGTACCCACATTCGCCCCTTGCTCAGGGTCGAATGTACCTTTACAGGTCGAATGAACTTCTATTGTTTTCACATCCCAGGTTCGCCCCTTTATTGAGGGTCGAACCAAGATCAATTCCCAGGTTCGCCCCCACGCTATGGGTCGAACCTGGACCTGTGTTTTCTAGTTTTTCCAGTTTGTCGTGTTTAACGCATTTTAACGCATCCTAACACATGAACATGCAATCTTAATCTATGTTTAACATATATAAGCATGGATAATCATCTACACATCGTTTAAACACATATTTGCATATAATCCACCATATAAGAATCAATCTACACATAACACCTAATTTAGTTTATGTAATTCACCAACAACGGGACTCGTAACGTGTGTGTGTGTGACTAACCCAATGATCCTCCAAATCATTGAACCCTAGACAATACAGACTGTGTTCCGACTCTACTGACCCCGTCAAGTATGTTTAATAAATGTTTCTCACTAAGGTAAACTTATGTGTTTATAAAATGTTGACCCAAACATGCCGGGTGTCACATCATCCCCCTGTTGAAAGAATTTTCGTCCCGAAAATTTCCCGAAGTCAAAGAGAACGAAGCGATAAAAAGAAAAATTTTCCTGGTCGTCACATCATCCCCCCGTTGAAAGGAATCTCGCCCCGAGATTCACTCTTCAACAGTAATGAGTGTCGACCTAACCCAAGTAACGTTTCCCAGAACGCAAACGAAATGATAACCACGAACGAAAGATGATATCAACAGATAGTCTATGCTGGGGAACCGCCCTCCCCAAAGTGAATACAAAACAATGAATCCTCCTGATCGAAGGCTTACTAGAGACTACTGTGATCGGTATAAATGATGCACCGGTACCGTCCAAGTAGCATCTCTAAAGGACCCACATCAGACCCATGACTGCAAAACGATGACCAAATACCAAACTGAATGCACACAATGAATACGAATCGCCAAACAATGTGAATGAGAATGAATACAAGTATAACGAGAATAAAGAAAAGAATACTCACCAGTAACGGTATCAGGATCCTCCTGGTTCTGCCTAGCGCCAATGACATAAAAACGACCCGGAGCAGCTCGACCGCCACCCTCGTTGTTCCCAGCACCACCTGCAGTCCCTTGCTTCAGCTTAGGACAATCCCGCTTGAAGTGTCCATTATCCCCATAGTGATAACATCCCTGCCTCCCCTGAGGAGCAGTAGCAGTGGTAGTAGCAGTATTGGCCTGTGCCGGTTGTAGCTAAAGAGTAGTCCTACAGTCCTTAGCATGATGACCAAAATGCTGGCACCGACGACAGCGAAACTTCTCACAATCACACGTATGATGAAACCCACACTCACCACACTTCGAGAGTTTCCCAGTATAACCCCAGACCTCTGCTCGGATAACGCTCCCACAACCTCCTGTTTCTTCGCCTGCGACTGGGATGATCCAGCGCTCTCCCACTTCCTCTTGTTGTCCGCAGGAGCTTTCACAGCAGCACCCCTCGGAGGTAGAACACCCTCAGCATCCTTCATGTTGGTCAGCTTGTGAGCTTCCCGAACAGTGGCCAACATAGTAGTGTGATCAGCGGCAGCAACAAGCCCAGCAATCTCCGGCACCAACCCAGCAACGTAGTGCTAAATCCTCCGGTACTCCGGTGTAGCCAAACCGGGGCACATCACGGCCAACTCGTTGTGCCTAGCAGTAAACACCTCGATCTCCGACCCGACCATCTTCAGATTCCAAAACTCGTGTTCCAGCTTCATAATCTCGTCTCTTGGGCAATACTCCGCCCTCAACATCTGAACAAAGTCGGACCACGACATAGCATTGGCCTCACCCAGACCAAGATTCGCAGTGGTGGAGTTCCACCAAGTCAAAGTGTGTCCCTCAAGAGTAGCAGAAGCATACTTGACGCGATCAGCGTCGGGACAGTTACACATAGCAAACACCGAATCGATCTTCTCCAACCACCGAAGTAGTCCCACTGCCCCTTCAGTCCCATTGAAGTAATGGGGCTTACAGTCCATGAACTTCTTATAGGTGCACCCCGACTGCACCTGGTTAGTATTCCCAGGGTCTGCTGAGCAGCCTAGAAAGCAGCCAACGCAACGTTCAACTGCTGTTGCAACATGTTCTCCAACTCCGCCTGAGTCATGGTGATGTTCCCACCACCTCGTCCACCGCCATTGCGACCCCCGCCGCCACCACGGCGTCCCCTAGCACGTCCACCAGCGCGACCAGACATGTTCTGCCAAACATGAGATAAGATACTCAATACCGCTAACAGATCGAGCTACAAGTGACCAAACGAATTCAGAACGTGGTTCCATCATGACCATTAGTCCGAACACGAAGTCGACCAAGATTTTCATGCATTTTGATTTATGATTTCGTGTGCACCCGAAATAACAAATCGCTCTACATGGTCCTCTAGGCGTGCTCCTAGCTAGAACATCCAATCACCCGACACCCACATTCCTAAAAGAAACTGTTATCGCATGAGGATCCCAAAGTGAACAGTCATTCAGGAGTGTACTATGACAAGTACTAGTGCATGATAGTGTGTGTAGGCAAGTATGTACATTAGAGCATAGAGGGGAGATATCCAAATCCTGGAAAAATCTCAAAAGTGTGCTGAAGCCACCCCAATGTACACTACTGCCAAGTATAAGCGATAAGCCCCTTCATCTTCAAACCCGAAGAAGAAGATAGAACCAAGGTAGGAATAATAAAAGATAGATAATGTGAAACTGTGTGATGAGGACACTGACACCCCGACAAGGTTAGTATGTTTACCAAATGACACGACTCGTAAATATGTGTGACCGTCTAATGTGTGTGATACTCGGCTATAGACTAGACTCTACATGCAGTCCTAGTTCACTATAACCATTGGCTCTGATACCAATCTATCTGTAACATCCGACCCCTCTCACCACCATTATCGTCCGCTTTGCCCCGATGGGTTGCCCATCCAGAGCTCACGGATTTGCTTTTGGTTGCCCAAGTGGAAACTTCCCAGGAGGTCACCCATCCTGAAACTGCTCCCACCTGAGCACGCTTAACTGTGGAGTTCTCCTCTCATCCACTAACATTAAGCCCCAAAACGCGTTGGTGATTTAAGAGGCAAGACATTACTTATGAACCAAGGATCTCTCCTGGCCACGGCCAATGTGGGATTTTCCTGGGGTGTCACATTTTTCGTCTGTGCATATTGTACAAATTTGGCCACAAATCAGCCCAAAGATAACACCCCCATGGATAGTTGTTACAAGCTTCAAAATCATCAACTAAATCTAATATTTTGCTATCAACATAACCAGTATTCTTCCGTGTTCCTATAAAACATATATCTATCAACATCAAAATACAAATCCTAACACAATCATCTTCTTGAATGTTACTCTAATTAGCTTTAAAAAGTTTATCAACTTCTTGATGTTTAACATTACACATATCGTTATCTCCAAAGAATCTTGTTCTAAACGATTGTGGATGGTGATTTGACACCCGGTTAGATACCCCGAAACGGAGCCCGGTAACCAGACAAAACTGTTTTGGGGTAAACACTATTTCTTGTTGCCCTATTCTATAACCAACACCATCTTATGGGTTGTTTCTATCAACCTGAAGTTGAGCAATATCGTATAAGACGTTGCTCTCGCATACAGTCACCTTCACATCAAGAAAGTGGCCGAAACATGTAAGCCTAAATTTGGACTGTTAGGACAAAAAGGATTGGTGAAACCACTTTTGCAAACCTATGTCTAATTCACTTCTGTCAGATTATTCTAAGTATAGAACTACTGAAGAAAGAAGACCAAACAGCTGAAGAAGGATACTACAAGTACTGAAGAAGAAATACATCAGAAGTTCTGAAATCCAAACCAGACATATCACTAAAGAACTACTGAAGACAAACTACTCATCAGTAGTTTGTCATTCATCAGCACTTGTTCAAGAATCTTTTCCACCGTCTTATGTTTCAGTAGTTTATTAGTTTATTATTACTTTTACTTTTTGTACAAGTTCCAAGATTGCAACTTGTTGCAACTTGCATCTGAACTTGCTTTTTGCCAAGGTTCATGTATTTGTAAAGTCTATAAATAGATGGGTTCATCCCTCTGTTTTAGACATTGATTTTTAATACAAGAAATCCTTTAAAGCTTATCATTGTTATTACCATTTCATTTACTGAGAATCTGTTTAAGTGTTCACTCTCATTCATTGCTTAGATTCTCATTAAATACTTGTCTTTAGTTTTATCAAACATCCAGGGGGAGTAATAACTCCTGTTGATAAGTGTAGCTTTAAACTCATATCATTCCGCTGTGCTATCACTGATTAAGAACTTGCTAAACACCTAAGTGTTCACTAGCAAGTTCATACAAAGAGCAATACTGATCCAACAATTGGTATCAGAGAACTGGTTTATCTGATCACATATCAATCTAACACATTGAGAATCAGACACAGGCTCTTATTGATATTCAATAAAGGATTATAAGCTCACTTTTATCAACATCCATCACTTTAAGAGATATTTGACAAATCAATACTCTTTAAAATGGATCCTCATAATACTGGTTCTGCCAATAAACCTGCTATGCTAGTAAGAAATGAATATAACATCTGGCAAAGGAGAATGGCACATACCTTATCACAGACCAACACAGGTTGCTGGAAATCTGTGATATATGGTCCTCATAAACCAGTAAATATCAATCTTGAAACTAAAGAAGAAATTCCAAAAGACCCAAAAGACTATACAGATGATGATTTCCTAAAACTTGAGCTTGATGCTAAAGCTTTCTCTATGTTGGCAATGCCACTACCAAATGAGATCTACTCTGGCCTATTACATTGTGATAGTGCCAAAGAGCTTTGGGACTGCCTCAAAGAACAGTTTGGAGGAACTGAAGAGGTGATTGCCAACACCAGAGAAATCCTGGCTCAACAATATGAAACTTTTGCTCACATTAATGGGGAAACTTTAACACAACAATTTGAAAGATTCTCCTCATTAATATCTGAGATAAAATTAAATGGTCAGACCTACCCAACTGTATCTATGCTTCATAGATTTTTAAGGTCTTTACCTGAAAAATGGGAAACATACTCTATAGTCTTAAGATCTTCACCAGACTTTAGCTCCCTCACTCTTACAAAACTTCATGGGAGATTACTTACTTTTGAAAGAGAAATTGATCAAAAGAAAAAGTTACAAAGTTCTGGCAAAACTGCTGATGACTATCTACCAGGTAGTACAACACTATTGGGACAAGACTCACCAACTTGTTCAAATAATTTTGGATCTTTTGACCATATTGACATAACTGCTGGGATCTCATCTGAAAGATCATTCCTAGGTTATGACAATAATGATTTTAGTCAAACTGCTGATAACATGTGTTTTATCATGGATGATTTAAAAAATTTCAGCAGTGATGACTTAGAAGAAATGGATATTCTACACCAACTGGCCATGTTAAGTTTAAAAACAAATAAATTTTACGAAAGGTCAGGAAGGAAGTTTCCAGGACTCAACAGTTCAACAAAAATTGGTTTTGACAAATCTAAACTTAGATGTCACAAGTGTCAAAAGTTGGGACACTTTGCTAGAGAGTGTAGAAGCTCTAGCTTTAACCAATCTCAGTCTGGAAATAATTTTAACTCCAATTATAACAGGAATACTGGAACACAAGGGAGTGCACATTTTGTACAGGCACAAGCTCCACAACACCAATATGTGCCACAAGTACAATATGTACAGATGCCTGCTCAACAGATGCAGAGCCAACAATCAATCCCTCCCTTTCCAGCTGCTCAACCACCTCCACAGAATCAGTAACCCTCACAACAAAGTTTATTTACTTCAGGGTATGTTGACTGGAGCAGTCTTCCTTTTGACACTACTGAGTGTAATCCCGATGCAGACAACAAGATATTTGACATCAACTGGGGAGAGCCTGACAATGGCAGAAAGAACTTTGCCTTAATGGCATTTGAGGGATGCACCTCAAAATCTGCCTTGTCACAGGTATCTAAAGAATCTTTGACAAAACTTTGTTCAAATTCTTGCAAAGAATCTTTTGCTCTCATAAGAGAGACTAATGTGCACTTACAAGGTAAAGCAAACGACTCTGAGAGAAAATTCACTCAGATGAAATGTGATTTAGAAAAAAAACTTTCTGCAAAAACAAAAGAAGTTTCTAAATTAACTAACACTGCTATTGAAACCCAAGCACAAATTAAAATCATGATAAATGACCTAGGAAATGACACCAAGGTCACATGTGAAAAATGGGTTGAATCTTGTAAGGGGTACCAACTATTGCTAAACAAACAAAGTTCTTCAAATGTTAGGTTTGGCATAGGGTACAATCACACTGAAACACCAACAGATTTTTCCCCCAAAACTACTGAAGATGGGAGAAAAATTGTTTCAGGTGAAACTTCTGAAGAGAAAGAATGCACATCTTTCCATGAAAACTTTCTAAAAACTTATAAAGAAAGTTCTTCAGAAGTACTGATTAATTCTGACATTAAGCCATCAGTAGTTTCAACTACATCAGGAGTTGAGAACCTGAAAACTACTGATGACCTAAAACCAATCAATACAGTCAGAAACTTGTCTTTGAAAGAAAAGACAAAAGAATTGTTAGGATCTGAGTTTGATTGTTTTGATGTATTTAGAATAAGATGAGAAATGAATGATGTAAGTATATATGAAAATGCAGCGAAATGATAAACTATAATCAAAACAATGGGAATAATTGTTATCAATGATCAAATGCTTTCATTAATTGAAAGATTACAATCAGTACAAATACTCCCCCTCAGCCTGATCACATAGTGATTGTTTGTCTGAGAGAATGTTTGTGTGTGATGTAATAGAACAGTACAAGCACTGTTCTATTTATAGACAAACCTAAACCACTGGTGACCTGTGCTGACGTCACCTAAGATAGTGACCTCTAACAGAATAACAACATAAAACATCTGCCCTATACAATCTACTGTTACATTACAAAACACTGTAAGGTAAACTGCTGCTAAGGGAAAACTCTGATGGTCTTGCAACATCTGTTGGAGTCTAAGTGATGTTGACTCCAACAGACTTTTAGTCTTCATTACTTGATGCAGAATAGATTTTATAGTGACTGGGGATCACAACATCTGTTCTGTAATCTTGTTGTGGAGACTGTGGAATACCTGCATTGTTAGTTTCAACAATGATATCTTCAAATTTGAATTTATCCAAATCAAATAGTTCAGCAGGATTTGCTGGGATTTTTAGGGATGAAAGTTCATTGAACTTTACATTCAGAGTTTCTTCTATTTTCTTGGTCTTTGTGTTAAACACTTTATAAGCCTTGGCAGTAGAAGAATATCCTAGAAAATAACCACAATCTACTTTGGCTGCAAATTTTGAAATGGAATCTTTGATATTTAAGATGAAACATGGTTTGATTTTGAACAGAATTTCATAAGCACTTTTTTGATGTCTTGGGTTGATCAAAACTCTGTTTTGAACATAGCAAGCAGTGTTTACAGCTTCTGCCCAGAAGGACAGTGGCAAACCAGAATCTGCTAGCATGGTTCTTGCAGCTTCTATAAGAGTTCTATTTTTCCTCTCAACCACCCCATTTTGTTCTGGTGTTCTTGGGATGCTGTACTGCCTCACAATCCCTTTTGACACACAGAAATCATCCAACTCCTTATTTTTAAACTCTGTTCCATTGTCACTCCTGAAGACTTTTACTGGCAAGTCATATTGTTTTTCAACTTTGGTGACAAAGTCCTTCAAAATACCTGCAGTCTCATCCTTGGAATGTAAAAAGTAAGTCCATGTAAACTTAGAAAAATCATCAACTATGACAAGATAAAACCTCTTTCTTCTTAGACTCATGATTTTAACAGGGCCAAACAAGTCCATGTGCAACAATTGTAGACATTGACTGGTTTTGGACTCATCAATGGACTTGTAAGAGCTTTTATGTTATTTCCCTTTTAAACAGCAAACACAATGCTCATCACATATGATTTCTTTTGATGGTAAGCCTCTGACAAGACTTTGTTTAGAGAGTGTGTTGATAGTATTAAGGTTGGTATGACCCAGTCTCCTATGCCACAATTCTGTCTCCTTAGTGGAGGCAGCAGAAAACAAACAGACATTTGCCATAGGATTGTCCTTTAACATATCAACAACATACACATTGCCACTTCTATGAGCAACAAGTTGTGCTTTGCTCTCAGTAATGATGGTATCAATATTTTTCACCACTTCTGGCCCAAGAATCTTGCAAGTTTTCTTTGTGAAGAATGAGCCATAACCTTTGTCACTCATTTGTGAAACACTCAGAAGATTAAACTTGAGATTATCAATAAGATTGACATTTTCAAACTTGAGTTTCCCAGCTTGTACAGTCCCTGACCCCAACACCTTACCTTTTGAATCATTACCAAAGGATATATCACCCCCTCCATGAGCTAAGAAGTCCAGAGGAAGGGCTCTACATCCTGTCATGTGCCTGGAGCCTCCACTATCTACATACCAAAGACTATCTAAACAAGCAGAAGCTCCCTGCACATCAGTAATGGATTAGTTTTGGTGAGTGTCCAAAGCCAAGTTGGCTTTGGATGGGCCCTCAGACTTTTCAGACTCAAGCTTTGGAAGATGATCAGTGGTTTGAACTAATTTTTGAATCAAGTTCAACAACTGCTGCTGACCATTTGCCAGTGCTTGAATGTCAACACTTGGGGCAACAGTTGTTTGATCACTTCCAGACAGATGATAATACCCATAGGGATTTCTGTTCACTCTTGGTTTAGAGGGTCTTTTTGGCTCCTCATAAACATGTGACAGACTATGACATTGTGGTTGTCCATATCCTCTTGGGTACTTGCTTGTGGGTGGAGCATCTGTTACTTGGACATCCCTAGGAGCAGATGTTTCAAGATTTTTAGTAACAGATGTTTGAACAGGAGTGAAGGTCTGTTTGGGCTTTCCTTTTGAAGTACTTACCCCAGGATTTGCAAGAGTTTTAGCTTTGTACTCTTGTATTTTCACACCAAAATTTTTGAGATACAAGCACTCTTTGGTTTTGTGATTCTTTTTCCCACATATTGAACATGTGGCTTTGGAATCACATACACTTGTTCCTTTGTTAATGTCATATGCTTTTAGAAGAAAACAGTTTTTAGTGACATGATTCTTCTTTTCACAGAAATCACAGAACAAGTGGACAGTCTTTTCTTTCTTCTTCCCTTTTTCAGCCTTCTTTTCAGCAGATGTTTGATCATCTGTTGGAAGGTTTTTCAAGAAAATGATTTTTGCCTGAGGAGCTGTCTTTCATTCAGGTGTTTTAAAATTAACAGGTTTAAAATTCTCAAGAGTACCACACTCATCAGACCAAGTAGGTTTAAATTCATACTTTTCAAGTTCAGTGAATGATGAGGAACCTCCTGGTTTTTCTAGAACAATTTTCTTACCATTTGGTTCAGTGATTTTAATCTCTTGACCCTGCAAATTTGTTGGTACTATCTCAACAGACTTTTGATCCTTTTTGTCAGTGTTTTCAAAAGCTGGAGCAGTGGTTTCAAAACCAAAACCAAACTTCACATGACTTTTGGTTTGTTTGTTGAGTAGCATTTCAAATCCTCTACATGATTCCACCCATTTCTGACATTCAACTTGGGTGGACTCAAGCTCACTTTTACAACTCTGATATTTTGTTATCATAGTTTGGAGCTGGTCTTTGGTTATGGTTGCTTCATGTTTTAAGCTGCTTATTTCAGATTCTTTTTCAGTTAAACTTGTTTTTAATTCTTTTGAAAGTTTTTCGAATTTAACCTCATCATCTAAAATTTTCTTTCTAAGGTTTTCATTCACCTCTTTGATGTTAGCAAATGCTATCACACATCTGTCAGAACATAAATCCTTAAGAATTTGAGGAGATACCTTAGCAGCAACCATCAACGCACAATCACACTTGCACTCACAATCATCAGATGCACCCCAAGGATCTGAGAGATTCACAACCTCTTCTTCAGGTTTTTCTCCTGCAACAATTTCATCAACAACATCATCAGTCACAACTTTAGATTCAGTCACCACCTCCTCAGATTCAACTTCTTCTACCATAGCCATGAAACAAAAGTTTTCTGGTTCATTTTTAGCTTTGGCAACTAGTGCAAAATTTTCATCTGTTAACTCATCTGGTAGACTGCTCCAATCAACAAAGCCTTGTGTGAAGAAGCTATGTTGACTGGTCTCTGCATGAGCAGAGGATGGAGCAACAGTCGTTTGCACAGGTGCCTGAGCAACAGGTGTTTGCACATAGTGGATCTGAGGAACAGTGGTTTGGACATACTGGACAGGAACAGTGTTTGAGGACTATGCAAAATGAGCAGTGTTTTGCACATTTGGTCCAGGGGTATTATAGGAATTTTGATAAATGTTGGTCTGAGGTCTTTGATTTGGATAGGTGATTATAGGTGTACCATGTTGACTCCTACATTCCCTAGCAAAATGACCAAGTCTATGACATTTATAACACTTTATCTTTGATTTATCCAACCCAACCTTTGATCTGCTAGTTAACCCTGGAAACCTTCTCCCAGTTTTCTTGTAAAAATTGTTAGTTCTTACACTAAGAAGGGCCAATTGGTGCATAATGTCCATTTCCTCCAAATCATCAGGGTCAAAGTATTTCAGGTCATCATACTCAAAGGATATGTTATCAAATGCCTGGATATCACCACCACTTGCTGTGAAAGCATAGTTTGGTGAATAAGAATCAGAGTTAAAACCTAAGTTAAAACCTGAAGTTATGTCAATGAAGTGATCATAACTCTGATCCTTAGTGTTTCCAGGCACTTCATCATGACCCCAAAGTGCTGTATTCCCAAATACATAATCATTAGACACTTTTTCAGAGTCCTGGAGCTTCTTTTTCTGGTTAAGCTCTCTCTCATAGGTCAAGAGCTTACCATGAAGCTGGGTAAGTGATAGGTCCTTAAATCCAATTAAGTTTCTCATAACAATAGCAATAGTGTCCCATTTGTCTGGTAATGATCTTAAAAACCTATGGTTCAAGGTTGAATGGGGGTAAGTAAGACCAACCAGTTTTAGTTCACTAATGAGACAGTTAAACCTCTCAAATTGTTGAGTTAATGACTCTCCCTTGACATGACTGAATGTTTCATATTGTTGGTTAAGTATTTCACGATTGTTTTCAATAACCTCTTCAGTCCCACCAAATTGTTCTTTCAGTGCATCCCACAACTCCTTTGCACTGTTACAGTGTAACAGCCCAGCATATATATCATTGGGTAGAGCCATGGCCACAATACTGAAGGCCTTAGCATCTAACTCAATTTTCTGAAAATCCTGGTCGGAGTAGTTTTCAAGTTTCTTTGGCTCCTGAACCTTGGGATCTTCAGTACTCGACACCATCGGAACATGTGGTCCGAAGATAACCGACTTCCAACACCCAATGTTCTGTTGAGCTAGAACATGGCTCATCCGACGTTGCCAGATATTGTATTCAGATCTGACAAGCATCGGTGGCTTGTTGTTCATGCCAGTGTTACGTGGATCGTGATTGATTGAAGCCATTCTCTGATTTTTCAAAAAACAAAGTCTGTTTAAAAACGGTTGAATCGAAATTAAACTATTACTCTGTTTTCAATCCAACAGACAAACGATATCAATAATTGTGAGCTGATCTGTTTATATTAAATTGATTGATTAGATCGAATTTAATTGACCAAGCTCTGATACCAATTGTTAGGATCTGAGTTTGATTGTTTTGATATATTTAGAATAAGATGAGAAATGAATGATGTAAGTATATATGAAAATGCAGCTGAATGATAAACTATAATCAAAACAATGGGAATAATTGTTATCAATGATCAAATGCTTTCATTAATTGAAAGATTACAATCAGTACATATACTCCCCCTCAGCCTGATCACACAGTGATTGTTTGTCTGAGAGAATGTTTGTGTGTGATGTAATAGAACAGTACAAGCACTGTTCTATTTATAGACAAACCTAAACCACTGGTGACCTGTGCTGACGTCACCTAAGATAGTGACCTCTAACAGAATAACAACATAAAACATCTGCCCTATACAATCTACTGTTACATTACAAAACACTGTAAGGTAAACTACTGCTAAGGGAAAACTCTGATGTTCTTGCAACATCTGTTGGAGTCTAAGTGTTGTTGACTCCAACAGACTTTTAGTCTTCATTACTTGATCAGCAGTTGTTTCTTCATCAGACCTTTGGTCAGCAGTTGTTCTCTATCAGTTGTTCTCTAGCAATTCTTTGTATCAGCAGTTGTAACAACAGTTGTTTGGATGGAACAGTTGTTAGGGTCAGCAGTCTTTTGGGAAGAATATGTTGTAAAGACTGTTTATTTGTGGAATCAACTGTTAGCATATTTTGGCTTTTCAATCATCTGTTCTTCTCCAGGTCATCATACCCAACAAGAATGTGAAATCTGTGGTCTGTTCAACCACAAGACAGAATCTTGTAAATACAGAAAAGGTATTCAGTACAACAAGAAAACTCAACAACTGGTTGTGGGAAAACAAATCAGAAATGATTTTGTAGAAACTTTTTCTCCCAAGAAACAACAACCAGTAAAAACCTTTTCTCAGAAAAAGACAAAATCTCAATAAAGATCTTTTTCTCAAAATTCTCTTTCAGTAGTTAGACCTAAATCATCAGCAGTTTCACAAACTACTGAGATTAAAGATCTCATGAACATGGTACAACTACTGATGACTAAAGTTGATGGTGGTCCTCAAAAGGATACCACCATTGCTCTTAATGAAAAATCCATTGCCAAAAAGACATAGATTTCTCAACTTGGTCAAGAACAAACTATAAATGTTCTCAAGAGCAAACCCAAAGCCAAACTGGCTTGGGTTCCCAAATCTAACTAATTTGCTATCTTGTGCAGAGAGTTTCCACAGGCTTAAATAGCATTTGGTATGTGGACAGTGGAGGCTCAATGCACATGACAGGATGCAGATACCTGATAAACAATTTTATCAGTCAAAGAGAAGGATCTGTATCCTTTGGGAACAATGCTAAGGGATATGTGCTAGGACATGGCAATGTCTCCTCTGGCAAAATACAATTTGACAAGGTCAATCTGGTTGAAAACCTTGAGTACAACTTGCTGAGTGTGTCACAAATGTGTGATAAAGGATATTCTTCCTTTTTCACAAAGACAGCATGCAAGATCATATCACCAGAAGGCCAGAAGTTGATAGAGAAGATCATTGAAGATCACACTTTGTTGATAGCCAAAAGATGTGGCAATGTCTATGCAGTGGACATTGAAAAGGACAAAGTACTGAACAACACTGCCTGTTTCTTCTCAAAGGCATCAACTTTAGAGACTGATCTCTGGCACAGGAGACTTGGCCATGTGAACTTTAAAACCATAAATAAAGTCACAAAAATGGGCTTGGTCAGAGGTCTACCTTTAAAGGTATATCAGTGTCAAGAACACTGTGTATCCTGTTTAAAGGGAAAACAGCATAAGTCCTCCTATAAGTCTATTGAAGAATCAAAAACAACTGCATGTCTTCAACTACTCCATATGGACTTATTTGGGCCTGTAAAAATCATGAGCCTTGGTAATAAGAAGTACTGCTTAGTCATCATTGACGACTATTCAAGATTTACATGGGTATTCTTCTTATTTTCCAAGGATGAGGCTGCTAAAATCATCAAGTTCTTCATTCTACAAGTAGAGAAACAATATTCTCTATCTGTCAAAACTATTAGAAGTGACAATGGGACAGAGTTCAGGAACAAAACTCTGGATGAATTCTGCTTGTCTAAAGGGATTATTAGACAATACAGTGTTCCCAGAACTCCTGAACAAAATGGTGTAGTAGAAAGGAAGAACAGAACATTAATTGAAGGAGCAAGAACAATGTTAGCTGATTCAGGCCTACCATTGTATTTCTGGGCTAAAGCAGTTAACACTACATGCTATGTTCAAAATAGAGTCCTTGTCAACAAAAGACACTCCAAAACTGCCTATGAAGTTCTTCATGGCATAAAGCCCCTTATCTCCTTTTTCAGGGCTTTTGGATGTCAATGTTTCAATCTAAACATCAAAGACTCTATTTCAAAATTTGCTGCCAAAGTTGATTCAGGTTACTTTCTTGGTTACTCTTCCACAAGAAAAGCCTACAAGGTTTTTAACTCAAGAACCAGGATAGTAGAAGAAACACTGAATGTCAAGTTCAATGAGTCAAAACACACTCTTATTCCAGCACATCCTGCTGAACTTTTTGACCTAGACAGCTTCCATTTTGGACCTGAAAAGACTATTACTTCATCTAAACCTACTTATTATGGTGATCAAAGGTTTGATGATGAGGATCCAGCACCATGGACTCCTCAAACAGTCATTAAGTCAACTTGCAAACCATCAGAAGTTTCACAAACTTCTGATTCAACAACTGCTGATGTACAAACTCAAACATCTGCTTCAGCACCTAAAACTACTGAACATACTGAAACTGCTGAAGCAGACATTATAAACCTCAGTGGTTTGTTTGATGAAGTACAAGAGCCACCTACACCTGTCAGTGGTTTACAACAACTGATTGAACACAAAGATCGTCCACTTGAACAAATCATGGGTGATATTGCATCAGGAGTTCTTACCAGAAACCAGCTTTCCAACTTTTGCTTCTTCTCAGCATTTATTTCTCAGTTGGAGCCTAAAAAGTACCAAGAAGCCCTCAAAGACAACAATTGGGTACAAGCCATGCAAGATGAGTTGCTTCAATTAAAAAAAACAACAGGTTTGGGAAATCTGTCCCTTACCACCAAACAAGCAACCAATTGGCACAAAATGGGTTTTTAGGAAAAAACAAGATGAGGCTGGTATGATTATAAAGAATAAGGCAAGACTGGTAGTACAAGGTTACTCTCAAGAAGAAGGAATTGATTATGATGAAACCTTTGCTCCAGTTGCAAGGCTTGAAGCCATCAGGTTATTTCTGGCCTATGCCATTTCCAACAAAATAAAAGTTTACCAAATGGATGTTAAAAGTGCATTTTTGTATGGAAAAATAAAAGAGGAAGTGTATGTTTGTCAGCTACCTGGGTTTGAGGATCCTTCTCATCCTGAGTGGGTGTACAAACTAGACAAAGCTCTTTATGGGCTCAAACAGGCTCCAAGGGCCTGGTATGAAACACTTTCTAACTTTCTACTCAAAAATAACTTCACAAGAGGCTCCATTGATAAAACTCTTTTCATAAAACATGTTGGAAATCATATCTTACTTGTTCAAATATATGTTGATGATATCATATTTGGTTCAACAAACACAAAACTGTGTGAGGAATTTAAGAAACTCATGCAATCAAAATTTGAGATGAGTACAATGGGAGAACTACAGTACTTTATGGGACTGCAGATTAAACAACAAACAAATGGAACTTTTATACATCAATCAAAATATGTTAAAGAATTATTAAACAAATTTTCTTTACAAGACTGTAAATCATGTTCCACTCCTATGACACCAACCACACAAGTAGAACCAGATGATCAAGGAAAACAGGTTGATCAAACCATGTATAGATGTATGATAGGTTCCCTTTTATATCTAACTGCTTCTAGACCAGATATTATGTTTTCAACATGTGTCTGTACTAGATATCAATCAGCTCCTAGGGAATCATGTGATACCCCGCAATTTCGGGTTCTCACTTTAACTAAACTCTAGTTACATTTCTTGCATTCTACTTAACTAGGGTTAGCTAGATAGGACACACGTTGCACAGTTATAGAGATAATAACTGCATGAAGTGGTAATTCGAGGAATTACCAGACTATATACATGATTAGTGAACCTCGGACGTTGGTGAACAATGAAGTTTAATAATTGTGAGTTAACTCATTTAGATTGATTGCAATTACGTGCTTCTGTGATACGCTGTGAAAATATGTGCAAACCGTAGGTGATTACGTGAATTTAAATCGAATACGTTAATAAAAATCGTTAAAGGTGGACCATTAGGTTGATTAGGGTCTTAACACATGGGGTTGCATTTATTACGATCCGAAATAACGAAAGCGTCGAAGGAAAACACGTCGGGAGACGAAACGGACCACGCGCGCGCGCCGAGGGCCTGTGAGCGGCCGCTAACAGACCCCGAGCGGCCGCTCGGTTTAATCTGACGGGTCTAAACCGCCTTTCACACCTATTTAAGCAACCTTAACCCCCATGCGACCCCTAAACTCAACCCTAATCGCCCCCTTACTGCCCCACACGAAATATTAACCCTAAAGCTCCTGCTAAGGCTCAAGATCATCAATTGGGAAGCTCCAAAGGCGCACGGTTGATCGAATCGAAGAGCTAGGGGTATAACCTTTGATTCCATACACTTTTATCTTATGTTTTTGTTATAAAAATCATGCAACAAAGTTTGTCCAGGTCTGAAAGTTTTTAATAATCATTAAAACATGAGGTTTTTGAAGATTAAACGGATTAAACATAATAATAAACGATTAGTAACATCATAGGATACTTGTTGCGCAAGTTATTGATGTTTTGGTCTTTAAAGTTGTGATCTTTGCATGATTGGTAGTAGAATCTGATCAAAATAAGTATTAGGGATGTTGGGTAATGATTATTGATGATTATTGATGATTGTTGATTGTTTTTATGCACACGGTAGTGGATTAAAAGTATGATTTAGGCGAAACTAAAATCTGGGCAGAATGATTAGACGAAATTGTAGGAGCTGTAACACGGCCTTAACATGATGATTTTGATATTTTATTTGCATGGTTGAATCACACCTGGTCTTAGCTTTTCATAATGGGTAAAATCAAGTGTTTTGGACGTCGGTTGTGTCGTTTTTGGAATTTTCATTGAAAATAGGTCAGGTCAGAATTTCGGGTATCAAACCGAGTCAACTTTGAGACATCATAACTCAGGTTTTATAAAGAGTTGGGTTGTGAAATTTTTACAGAAGGCTAATATTGGAGTAATTAGAGTTTTCCATGTGGATTCATCCCGTTTGGATGAATACACAATTTTTGGGAATTTATCTACCAAACTGACATGTTAGGAAGGTTTTCTGAACATAGCTGTATTAGACGAATTTTAATTATTTTTGTGTTTGGATATAAGACAAAACAAAAATAGTTATTGTTAAGTGAATCCCAAAGAAAATTCAGGAAAAATTTGGGAGGTTAACTCACTGATTTGCTATTTTAAATAAATTCATTTTGATGGCGCACAATCTGTCCTGAAAACACAGATTGTGTATTATGTGCTTATTTGATTAATTGAGGTCTTAGGTGGTATGGAATTGACATGTAACTGAAGTACACTTGTTTGAGACACATACGGAATGTAGAAACTAATTGTAACCAACACATTCACCAACGAGTCCGTAGGGTTTACTATTGCATGTAGAATCACTAGACGTCACATACACACTTTTGAACGTTTAAAACGCCTTGGACAAACGAGTTATGTGGTGTAGCGATATTACGCCTATACTCACCTAGTGACACTTATGTTAGGGTGTCGGTAGCATACTTTACTTGCAGTTCGGATTTCTTTTGCTTGCACATTAAGGTGAGTTTCACTACTCTTTTCTCAAAAGCATGCGTCTCGGGTTAGCGACAACTTTGGTAAACATTTTCTAGTCCAGTTGGGACTTCTCAGGTTTTGACTCCTTGTGTGGGTCGGGTTTACGATTCCTTGTGTGGATCGGGTTTTCGGTCAGTTTAAAACTTATTGGTCCTTTGTAATCTAAACACCCTATCATTTAAAGTCCTTGCATATTATTGGGTTAATCGCTGGAGGCGAACGGGGTATTAGTTGATAGCGCTATTAGGTTGATGCAGCAACCTCATGTCTAAGGTGCTTAAGGCACGGGCATGAACTTCTGACCACAATTTCCGACTGGTGTTGATAGACGCCAGTCATTGCGGCAAATAACTATTTTCCTGAAGGTTTCCCAATAATTTTGTTTAGTTACATTGAGTGTGCTAGCTACCCCTGACACACTTAAACTGATAACTCTTTAACTTTTTGGGTCTGGAGGACCTACGTTATTACTTGGTTACGTGGTTTTGGAAACCAGTGCATTTTATACGTGTTTGCTTTACTTTGTGAACTCACCAGCTTTTTGTTGACACACGATTTACATGCTTTTGCAGGTAGTTAGCTTCCGGTGCCAGGATTAGAAAGCACTGTACACTTCACTGCATTTGGGGTCTTGGGCATACAAATAATTTCATATTATGCTTTTACATTTTCTTTCCTATGGTTTTAATTTGGGCGCGTTGTTTTGCGCACGGTTTTCAAAAGGTTTTAAAGTTGGCTTACGCTTCCGCAGCTTAACTAAACTTGGTTTGTTTTTTTTTTGAAAACGAACTAAAGGGTTTAGGCATTTAGAGTTCGTTCATGTGACTTATGGCTATGGGATCCTGGTTTGTCATGCGCCTCGCGGTATAAACCCCGCAGTGGAAATTTGAGGGTGTGACAGATTGGTATCAGAGCCATTGGTTATAGTGAACTAGTACTGCATGTTGAGTCTAATCATCATAGCATAAGTACACTCACAATTTAAGTGCACAACTAGCTTTTAGCTACATATATCTACAACGTATGATTTCGGGAGATTTGTTATCTTCTAGTTCTAGACTTAATTCTGAACACGTCAATGGTGGGAGCCTAGGGTTACACCAGGTGGCGCATTACTGGGAGTAATATCCTAACTAACCTCATGGACGAGGAGACAACAATAGTACAAGGGAGGGAGCCCTTGCGAGCGTTGTGACGCACGTACACAGGAAGCTGCACGATGCGCATGACGAGGTACCATTAAATCGACTATGAAGGGATTTGAATACTGAGACTTATCTTTTGTCACTTAGCAAGGAGACAATTAGTTTCTGTTCCTTGTTACTTGACCCTTCTTACTCCCATTCGAAACACAGACGGGACTGGGTTACGCATATAGAACTTATCTCTTACCTTAGTACCTTAAGCCTAGTATGAGCGGGCGAACGTATGATTGCATATCCTTGTTTCTCATGAGTTTATGGTAGGTTCATGGGAACACATTAGAACGGGGCTTCTTACACACACTCTTGGGGAGTTATGTAAAGCCTGCGACGTAGTGCAACATCACAAGGGAAGATGAAACCTACTAATGGCTGATAGCCACGATTGGAGGAACGAGTGGTACAGCTTACCACTAAACTGGTTTACCTAGGACTAGAGAAGGAGATTGTACGTGATGAGAACCATATAACACTGACACCAAGAAAGAGGAGGAAGAAGGGGAACCTGAGCAGGATGAGCATATGGAAGTGAAGATGAAGGCTTTACTATCTAGACAGAGCGTGGCGACGATTGGCTCTTACCTTTTGTTACCTGTATTTTCTTTTCTTTTTCCCTTGTTAACCTAGATAAGACTGAGTTTTTATGATCAACGATAGGGTGGTGGAGGCCCTCGCATCTTCCAAGCTAGTAAAGATCTATTTTACTAAATCGTTCTTTTCCTCTGACTTCCACATTTAAACTTTCTTATTTCTCGAACGCACATGTCACAACAACAACCTGCCATCATATCTTCAAGCCTTTTATTGATCGTAATCCTCGACAACTTTAACAGAACTGAAGGAGACCGTCTGATTTCTTCGATAGTGTAAGTCTCTGCCATGTGCATTGGCCCCAGGCTGGATGGGGTAATGTATGCTACATGCACACTCGATGAGATACAAATACCTTGAAGGAGAACGTAACACCCTGTGGTGAAATTTAGAAATTTGGTTATATAAAGACGGATGGGCCTGAGATCGACGCCTACACTACCAAGCTACAGGAGATAGCCACTATAGGCTCAAATCTATTTAACCTACCTTACAAATGGATCAAACTTTATACCGAAAGGGTGGGCCCCTCAGATTCATGGCTTGGCCACTGCAGCTCACCTACAAATCTTTCTATTGACTCGCAAACTCACTGATGAGGCTGCCGATCATGGTACTTTTCCGAAGCATGGTGCTTCATTTTCTACTTTTGGTGATAACAAGAGGACGTGGGATAGTGTGAGGTATAAGTCCTGCAACAACAACAACCATAACGGTAGCAACAACAACGGGAGCTCGGGGAAGAGCATTTGTGATTGGCCTCGAGGAAGCTAGGACTGATAACAGTGTCGTGACGGATACGTGTTCCTCGAATGACACTCTTGCTTCAATCTTATATGATGCGGTGCGGACTATAGTTTTGTTCCATCAAAATTGAGTAAACAATTAGGGATGGTTCCTACCCTTCTAGATACCTCATACTCTATTGTACTGGCTAATGGGAAGCCTATCGAGGTAACCCATATACATCGTGACTGTAAGCTCGAGTTGAACGGGCAATTGTTTGCCATCAACCTCTTGCCTATCACCCTAGTTAGCTTTGAACTCGTGGTTGGCATGGACTGGTTGTCCAAGCAACACGCAGAAATTCTCTGTCAGGAGAAAATTGTTCGCATTCCCCTCCCAAGTGGAGAACTTTTTTCCATATAGGGTGATCAGGGTGGTGCCATGGTGGGCATCATCTCCTTCTTGAAAGCCCAGAGGTGTATCCGTAAGGGCTGTCCAGCCATTTTGGCTAACATATCTGACACTCGAGCTGAAACTGAAACTAAGATTGAGAACACCCCAGTGGTCCGAGATTTCCCAGATATATCCCCAGAGGAACCACCTGGACTTACACCTGTTTGTCAAGTGGAGTTTCAAAATGATCTTGTACCTGGAGCAGCTCCAGTTGCACGTGCACCATATCGCCTAGCACCAGGCGAACTTCAAGAACTATCTACCCAAGTCCAAGAGCTATTGCATAGGGGCTTTATTAGACCTAGTTCTTCGCTATGAGGAGCTCCAGTTCTGTTTGTTGAAAACAAAGATGGGAGTTTTCGCAGGTGTATTAATTATCGAGAGTTGAACAAAAGTGACGATTGGGAACCGCTACGCCTTGCCTCGTAGCGATGAGTTGTTCGACCAAATGTAAGGGTCGAGTTTCTATTCTATGATTGACTTGAGGTCAGGATACCATCAGCTGAGAGTCGGAGAGGAGGATGTGGCAAGGACAGCCCTTCGAACTCGTTATGGACATTATGAGTTTTTGGTGATGCCATTTGGATGCACCGGATGTGTTCATCATTCCGATGAACCATGTGTGCAAACCCTATTTGGACAAATTCGTCATAATGTTCATAGATGACATATTGATTTATTCCAAGAGTAGGGAAGAGCACGAGCAGCACCTGCGGTTAACCTTGGAACTACTGAGGAATGAGCAGCTGTATGCAAAGTTTTCTAAATGTGATTTTTGGATTCGAGAAGTCCAATTCCTTGGGCATGTGGTCAACGAGGCAGGAATACATGTTGACCCAGCCAAGATTGACGCCATCAAAAAGTGGGAGACTCCTAGGACCCCTATTGAAGTGCGCCAATTTCTTGGTCTCGCGAGGTACTATCGCAGATTTATTGAGGGATTTTCTAAGATCGCTCAACCTCTCACCGCCCTAACACAGAAAGGTTTTACTTACAAGTGGGGAGATGCCCAAGAAACTGCCTTTCAGCTACTAAAGTCAAAACTTTGCAGTGCACCGATACTATCGTTGCCTGAGGGTACAGAGGACTTTTTAGTATACTATAATGCGTCTATCCAAGGCTTATGGTGCGTACTGATGCAACGTGATAAGGTAATCGCAAAGGCATCGCGGCAATTGAAGGTCCTTGAGAAGAATTACCCCACTCATGATTTGGAACTGGGAGCGGTGGTTTTCGCTCTCAAAATCTGGAGACACTACCTCTATGGAACAAAGTGCACAATTTTCACTGATCGAAAGAGCCTTCAGCATATAATTGATCAGAAGGTGCTGAACATACGACAATGTCGCTGGGTTGAACTTTTGAATGATTATGACTGTGCCATCAAATTTCATCCAGGGAAAGCTAATGTAGTAGCTGATGCCCTCAACCGAAAGGAAACGGAACCTAAACGGGTGCGAGCTTTACAATCCACTATAAATTCTAATCTTCCTGATAAGGTAAGCCCAGGGCGAGGCTTGAAAGAAGAAAACATCGGGCTTGAAACTTTACATGGTGCTGATAAGCACTTGGAACGGAAGACGGGTGGCCTTCAGTACTTCATGGATCGAGTCTGGATACCACGATTTGGGGATCTCAGACAACTGGTGCTTGATGAAGCACATACCTCTCGCTATTTGGTACATCCTGGTTCGGACAAGATGTACCAAGATCTAAAGACTCTTTACTGGTGGCCAAACATGAAAGCTGAGATAGCCACTTATGTTAGTAAGTGCTTGACTTGTGCGAAGGTTAAGATTGAATATCAAAAACCTTCAGGCCTACTCAAACAACCAGAAACTCCGATGTTGAAATAGGATGAAATTTCCATGGATTCTATTACAAAGCTTCCTAGAACGCCAACGGGCCATAACATGATTTGGGTTATCGTGGATCGTTTAACCAAATCGGCCCGCTTTCTGGCAATAAAGGAAACGGACTCATTGGAGAAACTAGAAAACCTTTACATCAAGGAGATAGTCTCTAGGAATGGGGTGCCTACTTCTATTATATCTGATAACGATACACGATTCACTTCTCATTTTTGGACTACTCTCCTAAAACGCTTTGGGGACTCGCTTAGATATGAGCACAGCCTATCACCCGCAGACGGATGGACAGAGTGAACGTACCATCCAAACATTAGAGGATCTGCTACGAGCGTGCCTGGTGGACTTTGGCAATAATTGGGATAAGCACTTGCCCTTGATCGAATTCTCTTACAACAACAGTTACCACACTTCGATACAGTGTGCGCCTTTTGAGGCACTTTACGGGCGCAAGTGTAGGTCTCCCATCTGTTGGACTGAAGTTGGGGATAGCCAACTAACAGGTCCTGAACTCGTGCACGAAACTTCTGAGAAGACAGTGCAAATCAGAAACCGGATGGCTGCTGATCGGGATCGACAGAAAAGTTATGCTAATAAACGTAGAAAACCTTTTGGAGTTCCAGGTTGGGGACAAGATTCTATTGAAGGTGTCACCTTGGAAGGGGTGATACGCTTTGGAAAACGGGGAAGTTGAACCCACGATACGTTGGACCATTCGGGATTGTCAAAAGGATTGGTCGAATACAATGTACTCCACGTACCAAATATAAAGAAATGCCTGTCGAATACAACACTGAGGTTGCCACTGGAGGAGATCCAGGTGGACGGACGGCTACGGTTCATGGATGAACCAGTGGATATTCTTGAGCAGGGCGTCAAGAAACTGAAACAAAACACTATACCTATTCTTAAGGTATGATGGAATTCCCGTCTAGGACCGGAATATACGTGGGAGCGTAGAGATCGAATGCGGCTCAAATACCCACACCTCTTTTTGAACTTGAACCTGAACATAGATCGAACACTAAACATAAAGCAGCTCGCTCAAAGTGAATTTCGGGGCGAAATTCCTTTCAACTTGGGGATGATGTGACATCCGGGAACCAAGCACACACTTTTCTAGCTGGCTTTATTGTTTACTTATTGAATTTCGGGACGAAATTCTTTTCAACTTGGGGATGAGGTGATACCCCGCAATTTCGGGTTCTCACTTTAACTAAACTCTAGTTACATTCCTTGCATTCTACTTAACTAGGGTTAGCTAGATATGACACACGTTGCACAGTTATAGAGATAATAACTGCATGAAGTGGTAATTCGAGGAATTACCAGACTATATACATGATTAGTGAACCTCGGACGTTGGTGAACAATGAAGTTTAATAATTGTGAGTTAACTGATTTAGATTGATTGCAATTACGAACTTCTGTGATACGCTGTGAAAATATGTGCAAACCGTAGGTGATTACGTGAATTTAAATCGAATACGTTAATAAAAATCGTTAAAGTTGGACCATTAGGTTGATTAGGGTCTTAACACATGGGGTTGCACTTATTACGATCCGAAATAACGAAAGCGTCGAAGGAAAACACGTCGGGAGACGAAACAGACCACGCGCGCGCGCCGAGGGCCTGTGAGCGGCCGCTAACAGACCCCGAGCGGCCGCTCGGTTTAATCTGACGGGTCTAAACCGCCTTTCACACCTATTTAAGCAACCTTAACCCCCATGCGACCCCTAAACTCAACCCTAATCGCCCCCTTACTGCCCCACACGAAATATTAACCCTAAAGCTCCTGCTAAGGCTCAAGATCATCAATTGGGAAGCTCCAAAGGCGCACGGTTGATCGAATCGAAGAGCTAAGGGTATAACCTTTGATTCCATACACTTTTATCTTATGTTTTTGTTATAAAAATCATGTAACAAAGTTTGTCAAGGTCTGAAAGTTTTTAATAATCATTAAAACATGAGGTTTTTGAAGATTAAATGGATTAAACATAATAATAAACGATTAGTAACATCATAGGATACTTGTTGCGCAAGTTATTGATGTTTTGGTCTTTAAAGTTGTGATCTTTGCATGATTGGTAGTAGAATCTGATCAAAATAAGTATTAGGGATGTTGGGTAATGATTATTGATGATTATTGATGATTTTTGATTGTTTTTATGCACACGGTAGTGGATTAAAAGTATGATTTAGGCGAAACTAAAATCTAGACAGAATGATTAGACGAAATTGTAGGAGCTGTAACACGGCCTTAACATGATGATTTTGATATTTTCTTTGCATGGTTGAATCACACCTGGTCTTAGCTTTTCATAATGGGTAAAATCAAGTGTTTTGGACGTCGGTTGTGTCGTTTTTGGAATTTTCATTGAAAATAGGTCAGGTCAGAATTTCGGGTATCAAACCGAGTCAACTTTGAGACATCATAACTCAAGTTTTATAAAGAGTTGGGTTGTGAAATTTTTACAGAAGGCTAATATTGGAGTAATTAGAGTTTTCCATGTGGATTCATCCCGTTTGGATGAATACACAATTTTTGGGAATTTATCTACCAAACTGACCTGTTAGGAAGGTTTTCTGAACATAGCTGTATTAGACGAATTTTAATTATTTTTGTCTTTGGATTTAAGACAAAACAAAAATAGGTGTTGTTAAGTGAATCCCAAAGAAAATTCAGGAAAAATTTGGAAGGTTAACTCACTGATTTGATATTTTAAATAAATTCGTTTTGATGGCGCACAATCTGTCCTGAAAACACAGATTGTGTATTATGTGCTTATGTGATTAATTGAGGTCTTAGGTGGTATGGAATTGACATGTAACTGAAGTACACTTGTTTGAGACACATACGGAATGTAGAAACTAATTGTAACCAGCACATTCACCAACGAGTCCGTAGGGTTTACTATTGCATGTAGAATCACTAGGCGTCACATACACACTTTTGAACGTTTAAAACGCCTTGGACAAATGAGTTATGTGGTGTAGCGATATTACGCCTATACTCACCTAGTGACACTTATGTTAGGGTGTCGGTAGCATACTTTACTTGCGGTTCAGATTTCTTTTGCTTGCACATTAAGGTGAGTTTCACTACTCTTTTCTCAAAAGCATGCGTCTCGGGTTAGCGACAACTTTGGTAAACATTTTCTAGTCCAGTTGGGACTTCTCAGGTTTTGACTCCTTGTGTGGGTCGGGTTTACGATTCCTTGTGTGGATCGGGTTTTCGGTCAGTTTAAAACTTATTGGTCCTTTGTAATCAAAACACTCTATCATTTAAAGTCCTTGCATATTATTGGGTTAATCGCTGGAGGCGAACGAGGTATTAGTTGATAGCGCAATTAGGTTGATGCAGCAACCTCATGTCTGAGGTGCTTGAGGCACGGGCATGAACTTCTGACCACAATTTCTGACTGGTGTTGATAGACGCCAGTCATTGAGGCAAATAACTATTTTCCTGAAGGTTTCCCAATAATTTTGTTTAGTTACATTGAGTGGGCTAGCTACCCCTGACACACTTAAACTGATAACTCTTTATGTTTTTGGGTATGGAGGACCTACGTTATTACTTGGTTACATGGTTTTGGAAACCAGTGCATTTTATACGTGTTTGCTTTACTTTGTGAACTCACCAGCTTTTTGTTGACACACGATTTACATGCTTTTGCAGGTAGTTAGCTTCCGGTGCCAGGATTAGAAAGCACTGTACACTTCACTGCATTTGGGGTCTTGGGCATACACATAAATTACATATTATGCTTTTACATTTTCTTTCCTATGGTTTTAATTTGGGCGCGTTGTTTTGCGCACGGTTTTCAAAATGTTTTAAAATTGGCTTACGCTTCCGCAGCTTAACTAAACTTGGTTTTTTTTTTTTTTGAAAACGAACTAAAGGGTTTGGGCATTTAGAGTTCGTTCATGTGACTTATGGCTATGGGATCCTGGTTTGTCATGCGCCTCGCGGTAAAAACCCCGCAGTGGAAATTTGAGGGTGTGACAAATCACACCTCATTGCAGTCAAAAGAATCTTCAGATATCTGAAAGGAACTCCAACACTTGGAATTTGGTATTCTGCTTCAATCAATACCAAGTTATCAACTCTTTCAGATAGTGACTATGCAGGGTGTGAAATGTCAAGAAAATCAACATCTGGTGGTTGTCAATTCTTAGGAAACTGTCTAGTGTCCTGGCAATCAAAGAAACAAACATCTGTTGCAACTTCAACTGCTGAAGCTGAATACATTGCAGCTGCAAGTTGTACATCACAGATACAATGGCTCCAGTATCAACTTCTTGATTATGGAATCAAAGAAACCAAGACACCATTGCTTGTAGACAGCAAATCTGCCATTAGCATCATTCAAAATCCTGTTCAGTTTTCAAAAACCAAACATATTGAAATTAGGTATCATTTCATAAGAGATTGCTATGAAAAAGGCAAGATTGAAGTGAAACATGTAGCAACAGCTAATCAAATAGCTGACATATTCACTAAACCCCTTGACACATCAACATTTCAGAAGTTAGTATCCATGCTTGGCATGCTAAATTTGTAAGTGTTTCTCTTTACTTTTCTGCACATATTTTTTCATTTTTCACTTACATCTGTTTTCAAGTTGAAAACTTCTAAAAAACAAACAAGAGAGAAACTACTGATGAACAAAACATCAGCATGGGAATATTTTCTGAAAACTGATTAACTTCTGATAAAACAACCTTCAGAAGTTATGAATAAAGTATTTATAAAGCATTCTCATCAGTGGTTCAAAACTACTGAAGAGAAAGTGGGAACTACTGATGAAAACAATTCTTCATCAGCAGTTTAGTCAAAAAGGGTAAATCAGACTTTTCCCACATCAGAAGTTTGACCTGGGCGGTTTAAAACTTCTGATAAATACCTTTTCCAACACTTATCCATTCAAAAAGCAAAAATTCCCTCCTTCTCTCTCAAAAAGCTCTCAAACCCTGAACCTGCAAAAACATTGTTCGATCCAAACACACACAAACCACATGGCTCTAACTCTGAAACAGGGACACAATCAAAGAGGCTACTTCGAAAAACATGAAGCCTGGTCCCAATACGACGAAATCATTGATTTAGTCGTTAAATTCCATATTTCACCGCCCTCACCATCGACCCTCCAATCCATACTGAAACTCTAAATGAGTTTTGGGCAAACGCAGAGATGGTGACGGTGAACAACAAGGTAATCTCCCTCAATTCAACCACAAAAGGGAGAAGAATGGCAATCACACCGGCTATTTTGTTAATTAGGCTGGGATTGGATGATGTAAATGCCCCAGACCAATTTCCAAACTCTCAAATCCATTTAACCAAGACAGAGTGTGGTTACCAAGGTACTCTCTCACACGCTACAATCTTTAAGAAATATTTTGAACCAAAGTATAAACTGCTTTTTCATTATATTATTATGTGTTTGAGTCCAAAAACTGGATCTTATGATCAGATGCCCTCAACTTTTCAACCAATTTTTCATTCCATAGTGAATGAAACAAAATTCAGGGCATCAGCACTTTTCTTTAATGAGTTGGTGTTACATCATCTCAATAATAAAAAGAAGTTTTTGTTGTACTCAAGATTCATTATGCACTGCATAATAAAAGAACTTGGAGAAGAGGTGCTTGTGGGTAAAACAACAATTTTAAACCCTTTATCCTCACAAGCATACTTAAGGCACAACAAACCGGCTGCCTGGCCAGAAGATGACCAAGGGGAACAAGAACCAGTCCCCATGGAACCCTCATCTTCCACACCTACACCCCCAAAGGCCATGAAACCCAAGCAACAAAAACAAAAACCCACCAAACCAAAAAGAAAAGCAATTCAGAAGGTTGAGATGCCTGAACTGACTGCTGTGCAATCTGCACTTGATAAAGATGTGACTGAAACATCCTCTCAGTCTCATCCATCTCAAACCCCAACAAGAGCACCAATCACCATACTTTTCAAAAGAAAAAGACTAAAGAAAACTATTCCTGTTGACTCTTCTTTTAAAACTGCTGAACCCATTGACCAAACTACTGAACCAGCACCCCAAATTTCTGAACCTGATATTGAAATAGCCAAACTTCTCTCTGGGCTAAAAGAGAAAGTCCCATCTAAACATGTCAGTCCCCAACAACCACATCAAACAGGGGACATAGCCTCAGAACTTGACATGGATGTGGACACTCAGAGCCCTAACCAAAGAGATGAGGATGAACCAGGGTCTCTAAGCCCAAACTTAGAAACTCTTGGTACTTTTGAGGCTGCTACTACTCATTTACCACCCAGTGGTGGATCTGAGGAAAGAAGCAACATAGCTAAGACCTCAACTGTGGCAACTACTGATGAAGGCTTAATGCCTGAGGTAGGAAATCCTCTGAACCAAGAAAAAGAGGTACATGAGACAACTGAGTTGGGCTCAGCTCATGAAGTAACTGATACAGTCCTCATTGACGATGTAATCAGGGATACAGATGATTCCATTAACTTGGATGATGTTTCACAACACAAAACTACTGAATTGACGGCTACAAGTGAAGGTCCTGCACCGGGTGTATCTATGCTCAAGAAGCTAGTCACACCAGATCAGGTTAAAGTCCACTTAATCCATGATTCCCCTAAAGTGGCATCTTCTGTACAACAAGAAGATCAACCAAAAACACACCCCTCACTACAAATGCCTACCCAATTCCCTGGGCAATCTAGCATAGACATGAACCAGCTATGCAGCCCAGATGGTCCCTTATATCACATGATGAACACCCTCATCAAAAATCACTTCCAAACCTACACAGCTAACTTGGAGCTGTCCATCAAGAACCAATTTGGAGTAATACAGACTAAGATGAACGATCTGTCCAACAAAATTGACTTCAACTCCAAACAGATTGCTTCTCTTACAGGCCATTTCTCTAAACCCTCAAAACCTGATGAAGCCAAAAAGGGGGAGAAAACTAAGGAACCTATGGAGTCACTTGAAGCCAGGAAAAAGGCAAGAGTGGCTATCCAAGAAAGAGATCAGAGAGACCAAGCCAGAAAAGAAAAACTGGCCCAACAGTTTGGTGTCTCCATTCAAGAAATAGAAGATTCTGAAAAACCTGTTGAATCCCAAGGCCACAATGAAGAAACTTCTGATGGTGAAAGTTCTGATGAAGACTCAGAAAATACTGAAGATAATCCTTCAGTAGTTGTCAACCCATCAGAAGTCAACACTTCCAACACTGAAACTACTGAACAGCCTTCCAGATCAACTAAACCTACTCAACCAACTCCTATTCCAAAGCCTACTACAATTACCACAATGACTGTGCTAAACCCTTCTCCTCTATCAATGTCCAAAGAATTACTAGAGAAGAGTTTAATTGCAGCTGAAAGAAAGGCCAAGGAAGATGAGATCTGGAATGCTCTGGAAACAAGGGATGACTTAATCCTGAATGAAAAGCTACAGGCTTATGAAGCAAAACTTCAAAGGCAGGCTAACCTAGAAAGAATTGCTGAGGAAGACAAAAGACAACAACTGATGTCTTACATTACCAAGAACAGCAAGACCAAAGCCCATACATTAAAGGGACTCTCCATGGAAGAGCTGACAAGAAGAGCTCAACTTATTGCAGACAAACTTGCAACAAGTAAGGATGCAAAAGCCAAGAGGGCCCAGATGATTGAAGAGCTAGTAGCAAATGGTTATGGTTCAAAAGCCTCTGTGTCCAAATGGAAAGAAGAAAGAATAGTGGACACTTATAGAAAATACAAGGCTGCAAGGGCTGCAAATCCAGAGAAGTTTGAAACTTCTGAAGTATCAACTTCAGTAGTTAGAACTTCTGGTGTTTCAAGAAAACCTGCTACAAGGAAAAGAACAGAGGAAAATGTGAAGACTGATTACAGATTGGTATTACTAGAAGGAAGTACAGTAGTCCATTCTGATTTCGACATTAAAGAGAAACCTCTGCAAACCCAATTCAGGGATCCTTCCACCTTTGCCTATCACATTCAGAAGACCATTAAAGACAAACTGCACACTAAGGTGGTTACTGAGCATCACTTACCAACCTTTCAACTACCTAATGTGATGCACCAAGAACAAGGAAGAGAATCCCACTTGAGAGTCACTGAAGTTGAAAACATCCAACACTCAGGAGCATCCCAGGGTACCACCATGGTTCCCTACACTTTAGACTTTGACAAGTCTAAAGAACCTATCATCAGATGGTCCTTTAGTGATAACAACTCAGTACAAGTGACAATAAGAGACCAAACAAGCAGAGCCTATAAGTCGATGAATGATCTGAAGAAGCTATCAACTCAAGACCTGCTTACAATCCAGCATCTAGAACCACAAAAAGGATCTCTCACTGATGAACAGCTGAACCAGTTGAAGAATTCCATGTTCAAAGGAATATGGAAGATTGTGAATGACAGAAGAAAAAAATAAGGAATTAGAAAGGTTTTGGCTTCATCAATCCAGGGGGAGATTGTTAGGACAAAAAGGATTGGTGAAACCACTTTTGCAAACCTATGTCTAATTCACTTCTGTCAGATTGTTCTAAGTATAGAACTACTGAAGAAAGAAGACCAAACAGCTGAAGAAGGATTCTACAAGTACTGAAGAAGAAATACATCAGAAGTTCTGAAGTCCAAACTAGAAATATCACTGAAGAACTACTGAAGACAAACTACTCATCAGTAGTTTGTCATTCATCAGCACTTGTTCAAGAATCTTTTCCACCGTCTTATGTTTCAGTAGTTTATTAGTTTATTATTACTTTTACTTTTTGTACAAGTTCCAAGATTGCAACTTGTTGCAACTCGCATCTGAACTTGCTTTTTTGCAAGGTTCATGTATTTGTAAAGTCTATAAATAGATGGGTTCATCCCTCTGTTTTAGACATTGATTTTTAATACAAGAAATCCTTCAAAGCTTATCATTGTTATTACCATTTCATTTACTGAGAATCTGTTTAAGTGTTCACTCTCATTCATTGCTTAGATTCTCATTAAATACTTGTCTTTAGTTTTATCAAACATCCAGGGGGAGTAATAACTCCTGTTGATAAGTGTAGCTTTAAACTCATATCATTCCGTTGTGCTATCACTGATTAAGAACTTGCTAAACACCTAAGTGTTCACTAGCAAGTTCATACAAAGAGCAATACTGATCCAACATGGACTCTATGGATTGTGTCATTTTAGATTTCATGTCTTTGAGGGTTGTCCAATCAATTTGGACCTTAATTTGACAATCCTCCTATGATGTAGGCAAACATAGACAATAAATCAACAGAACCACCTAACATACAAATTTTAAACATGCAGAAAATGAAAAAAACTAAAATAAAAACTTACAACTGGAGGAGGAACTGGATGAACTGGAGTAGGATGCTAAGCTGGAACTTGGTTGGCCAGATTAGGAATTTGTTGGTTAAAAATGGGTTCCATTATTTGATCATTAAAAATGCTGGAAAAAATGGTTGTCATCTAATGGGTCGTCCGTGTTCGTCGGGTCAAACGGTCGATTTGGATTCAGTTTGTCAAACGGGTTGGGTCATAATGTTGTTGGATCAACTTTGTTTTTCGTTTTGATCCTAAATGTGGAACCGTCAAACCTTTTCGAACTGGTTGCCGGAAAAGTGCTTAGAGTGGCGGAGTTAGGGATGTGGTTGCCGGAAAAGTGATCATAGTGGTTGTCGGAACTGTGGTCGGAGTGGGGGACCTGTTTTCGAACTTGTTGCCAGAAAAGTGCTTAGTGGTTGCCAGAACTGTGGTCGGAGTTGTGGTCCCGAGATCGGAATAGACTTTACAAAACATACGAAACCGTCATCAAAGACGGTTTGGGGTTTTATAAGACGTCTCAGTGACGTCTTGGAATTCGAATTTGGTTTGAATTTTTAATTTGGTCAACAAAATTCAGTCGAAATAAGAATTTAGTGCCTGCGTGTAGAATGTTATGGTTTCAATGCTTTCCTCTCATTCATTGATCCAATAATTTATAATGATTTACAATGATTAGTCAACCCTTATTTAGGGAATGTAGTTACAATACAAATCTATCTATAATTATACAAAGGAATATTCTAGACATATGTTATTACACCCCCGCAGTCGAAGCAAGAGGTGGGCGAATGTTGAGACTGGAGCGGAAGTCATCAAACAACACACGAGGTAATCCCTTTGTGAAGACATCAGCAATCTGCAGACGTGTCGGGGTATGGAGAATAAGAATAGTGCCACGCTGAACATGCTCTCGAACAAAATGGATGTCAAGCTCTATGTGTTTCGTGCGCTGATGCTGAACAGGGTTGTTGGACAAATAAATGGCACTAATGTTATCACAGTAGACCAGTGTAGCAGTGGACAGGGGGCGACGAAACTTGAGAAGAAGGTTGCGTAGCCAGCAAACTTCAGCCACGACATTAGCGACGACTCGATATTCAGCTTCAGCGCTGGAGCGAGAAATAGTTGATTGACGTTTTGAAGACCAAGATAATAGATTGGAGCCCATGTAAACACAATAACCTGAAGTGGAGCGACGAGTATCTGGGCAACCGGCCAGTTAGCATCTGTGTAAGCTAGAAGAGACACTGTGGGGCAAGAAGATAGAGTGAGACCATAGTTAGCAGTACCCCTAATGTAGCGAATGACCCGTTTAAGGGCGTTCCAGTGATCGATGGTAGGGTTGTGCATGTGAATGCATATTCGTTGAACCGCATAAGAGATATCTGGTCTTGTGAAAGTCAAATACTGTAGTGCTCCAGCAAGGCTTCTATATAGAGTGGCATTATCGAATGGAGCACTTGTGGAGGAGCTTAATTTCGGCTTGGTGTCAACCGGTGTTGCAACCGGATTACAAATTTCCATACCCGCTCGATTTACAATGTCAAGAGCATAAGATTTATGAGATAAGAACATAGAGTTACCTGTGGGTGCTACAGAAATACCCAAAAAAATAACTGAGAGGTCCAAGATCCTTCATAGAGAATTCAGCCGCAAGGCTGCCCATGAGTTTCAGACGAAGATTGTCTGACGACGTGGTGAGAATAATGTCGTCAACATAGATCAGCAAATAAGTAATGTCACCCCTAAGTAATGTCACCCCTGTAATGATATGTAAATAGTGAGTTGTCACATTTACTCTGTGTGAAACCAATGGATGTGACAAAGTCTGTAAAACGTTGGTACCACGCCCGTGGGGCTTTTTTGAGACCGTAGAGAGATTTTGTAAGATGGCACACATGATCTGGAAAATCTCGATGTCGAAAACCCATAGGTTGATACATGTATACAGTCACTGTGAGGTTACCGTGTAAGAATGCATTGGTAACATCTAGCCGGTGTATAGGCCATGCCTGAGAAAGGGCTAGAGTCAATACCATGCGTATGGTAGCCGGTTTAACAACCGGGTTAAAAGTCTCGCCGCAATCCACTCCAATTTCCTGATTTCGACCGTCACACACTAACCGAGCCTTATATCTTTCAAGTGATCCGTCAGACCTATATTTATGACGAAAAAGCCACATGCTACGAATAATATGCATATCAGGATGTCTCGGGATAAGTTCCCAAGTCTTGTTTTTAATTAAAGCATTAAATTCGCTTTGCATGGCGTTATGCCATTCCGGGTTAGCCAAGGCATCATTTGGATTTTTGGGTATTGGGATGATATGTGAGGTGGATAGGTTACAGATTTGTTTTGGTTTGGAAATGCCGGACATGGCACGGGTGCGGATGGTTTGGCTCGGAGGAGGAGGGGGTGGATTCGGGATCGGGCTTAGGGAATCAGTTTGGGTATTGGAGTGGAGTACTGGTGTGGGCCGGAGTTTGGAGGGATGGTGGAATGGGCCGTGATAGGTGAGGCAGATGTGGTCTGAGGTATAGTGTTGGTGGGCTGTTGGGTTGTATAGGTTGGGTCACTGTGAGGTATTGGGCCTGTGGTATTGAGGGGGGAAGTGGATTGGTTTGGTGTGGGTGGGCCAGGCGAGGAAACGGTGGGAATAATAAGAGGGTTGGGGTTAACAGTGGGTGGGAGATGGTACAGTGGATGAATGTGGTCATCAAGGAATTGGTAGGTGGTGGGAATTATTTTATATGTCTTGGCGAAAGGAAAGATTGTTTCGTCGAACAGGACGTGACGATTTATGGTGATAGTGCGGGTTTGGAGATCAAGAAATTTATAGCCACGGTGGTTTGAGGGGAATCCATGGAATACACATGGGTAGGAGCAGTACGCTAATTTGTGGATAGTGGTGTGTGGTATTAATGGATAGCATATACAGCCAAACACGCGAAGGTGATCGTATGAAGGCATACATTTGTAAAGTCGTTGGGTGGGTGTTTGGAAGTTGTGTATTTTGGAGGGGATGATGTTTAAAAGGTAGGTGGTGGTTTCAAGGGCATGAGGCCAATAGGTGGTGGGCATGGATGAATGGGCTAGGATGGTGCGCATAAGGTTGTTAATGGTTCGGATTTTACGCTTGGCTTTGCCAGTTTGGGATGAGGTGTGTGGGCATGAAAAACGAAAGTGCATACCGTGTGTATTGCAAAAATTATGAAATTGATTATTTGCATATTCACGGCCGTTGTCGCACTGAAATTGTTTTATTTTAGAGGAGAATTGGGTTTGGACAAAATTGTTAAATTTAGTAAACATGGCAAAAACGTCTGATTTGTTGGAAATTGGGTAGGTCCATAAAAAATTGGTAAAGTCATCCAAAAATAACACATAATATCAATGACCCCCGTTAGAAACAACGGGTGAGGTCCAAACATCACTATGTACAAGATCAAATGGCAAAAGTGTACTTGTATTAGAAGCAAGAAAAGGGAGTCTAGTATGTTTTCCAAAAATACAAGCACTGCAAATTTTATTATTCAAACGACCACAAGAAATTGAACTGGAAGTTTTTAAATTATTCTAAATGGCTGGGCCTGGGTGATCGAGCCGTTGATGCCATATGTTTTGAGAAATTGCTGCATAAGTGGAAGCAGTTGTGAGGTTGGTGATGTTGGATGGGCTGAGAGTGTAGAGATCCCCCGAGCTATTGTTGCGTAGGATTGGTTTCTTGGTCTGGAAGTCCTTCACAGTAAAACCATATGGGTCAAATTCAACAGATAAATGATTATCAGTTGTAAAACGACGGACAAAAATAAGGTTTTTAACAAGGTTAGGGGCATAAAGGACATTGTTAAGTTTCAAGGGTGGGAATGGTGGTGGTAAGGTTATATTGCCTTGGCCTAAAACCGGAATGGTTTTACCATTCCCAACAATAATGTTGCAAACAATGCTAGGATTAAAAATAGACGGGAATTTATCAGATTGAGGAGACATTGTACCTGTAGCACCGGTATCCATGGTCCAAGATGAGTCATTGTTCTGAATGGCCAGATTGTAGAGTGCCTGCACGATGTCGGTAGGCGAGTAAGAGGTCGTATAGGACTGGGCCGAGTTGGAGCTGCCTAGTTTTGGGCCTAGCAGGCCGGCTGCACTGTTGTGGGTCGTGGACTTATTCTGTTGCGGACTGTTGGTATTAGTCTGGGGGCCCAAAGAGTAGTGGTTTTGCGATGGGCCTGTGAAGTGGTTGGGCATTGGATAGGAGGGGTATGGGCAAGGAGGGATACTTCAGTGGGTCCAGTTAGATGGGGCGGGCTGTAGAGAGGGTACTGAATGCCATGGAGGTGGCTGCCAATATTGTTGTGGGTATGTATGGTTTTGTTGGAACCGGCCTCGACCATAGGAAAAGCGACCGCGTCCACGGCCTCGGCCTCGGCCACGACCACGACCACGGTCACTTCCTTCAGACGGAGGTGGGTTCTGGGTTTCGGTTTGGTTGGGCAATGGGTTAGTGGTGGTGTGAAGGGCGGTACCCGCGTCTTGTGCGGAAAGTTTTGGCTTGGTTTACTTTTTGGTCTTCTAATTGGCATAAGCTTGACCAGGTGCTATAAAAATCGGGTAAGGGATGGGTGTTTTGGAGGATGAGGGATATGCTTTCGTATTGTTCGGTCAACCTGGTAAAGATTTGCATAACGAGTTGACTTTTCGATACGTTGGCATTAAGGCTAGTGAGTTGGTCAAAAAGGATTTTCATGTGTTGACAGTAGGAAGAGATGTTTGAAAAACGGTCAAGGCAGGTATTAAAAAATTATTTTGAAGGGAGATAATACGAGCGACTTGGTTGTCGAGAAAAAGATTTTTGAGGCGACACCAAGCATCGTATGCGATGGTATTATGAATCATGATGGTGTGGACAAGGTCTTGAGTAATGGTTGTGACAACCGGTGTATTTATTCTCTCTTAGACCTTCGGTAGTGGGAATCCACTTTAGCGCCCCCTCCTTCAACATGATTGGCTGCAAGAAGTTGGCTCACCAACCAAAGAAGAAATGACGTTATCATCTTAGCGCTGAACACTCATTTTCGGATTTTTAGCGCCCCTTACCCCCCCCCCCCCCCGTAGTGGTGTTTGGGGGCGCTAAAATTGGATAAATGCTCCAATTGGCACCCCACTACACATGGCCTTTTGGGATTTTCCTTTTCATTTAAAACACCTATGAGATTTTCTTTTTAATTATTTGCAATATAATCTAATATTCGATACAAATAATTTGATACATGGATATATATGTCTACACAAATAATTTTAGTTTTCTTCACAAATTCACGAAGGTATCCTATTTATATATATATATTTATATATATATATATATATAGGAAAAAGATCAAATAGGAACCAAGAGCCTAGTTAGAAACTTAGGAACCAATATGAGCCATTCATCTTTGATCTTGATCTAGGGGTAGTTATGTAATTAGACAATTAAATATTATATTTTAATTTAAATAAAAGTTTTATATATGGAAGTTAATCAAAACTTCCTGCGATTAACATGCCTGTGTTTTTATTTAGTTTCCTCAAATCTCTCAACATATTATCATCTATAATCCCAAATCAAAAAATCACGTTCGATTGAAATTGAGACTAGGTCAAAAGACGTATTAAGTTTGAAGGTTACTTGGTTCATCTAAAATTGTTGAAGGTTTGTAATGGATATATTTTATTAATTGCTAACAATTTCAATTTCATTGGATCATTAGTCAATTCCAAAGTCTTTGTATCAATCTATATTACGTGTACTTTTTTTCAATTATTTTGAATGAAATCTTGAACGAAGTTTTTACTTTTTTTTTTTAAATCTTTGCAATAACATCCTCTAACAGTTCTGAGCATTTGCAAGTATATATATTTGTTAGTTCTTCAATTTTAAAGATTTATATCCATTAGGATTTTAGTTTTAAGAATTTATATTGATGTTTTACATATACATACAATTTTGATGTTACTGGTATGTGTTGATGATGATGGTGTAATCAATAAAAAAAACTGATACACACCAATGTATATTTTGTGTTGGTGATGATGATGAATGAAAAAACAAATATACACCAATGTATATCTATGTTGATGATGTTGAATGAAAGAAAAAAACTGATATACATCAATGTATATCTGTGTCAACGATGATGATGATAACAAAAACTGATATACACCAATGTATTTTTGTGTTGGTGATGACGATGAATGAAAAAACGAATATACACCAATGTATATCTGTGTTGATGATGTTGAATGAAAGAAAAAAAACGGATATACATCAATGTATAACTGATGTACACCATTGTATATATGTGTTGATGATGATGATGAATGAACAAAAAAAACTGATATACACCAATATACACTTCAACTTACATATTATACCAAATATAATTTTGTATACTATGGAAAACACCTAGTGTGCACCTGTGTATACAACCATTACGCATTAACACATCTAGACGACCCATATTTTTTAATCAAAACCTTTTAAATACTAATTAATTTATAACTTACAAATATGCGGAAGCAATTTAGGAACCTGCGAATTTTAAGGATTTATTGGGTTTGCAAATTGCCATATCACCCTTGATTAATTAAAACAATTTATTACACTTTTAATTAATTACAATCATGCCATTAGAGATCAATGGCTAAGATTGGTTCCTATAGTTTCTACTTAAGGTATGGTTCCTATTTCAACCCTACCATATATATATATATATATATATATATATATGCACACACTTCAAATTAAATAATAAATTATTAAAACTATCAATCCATCTTCTCCAAACCATGTCGTGCGGACACGCAGCTTCCGGAAAATCTAAAGCGGTAATCTCGGAGTTGTCGTTTTGGTGCAAAATGAAACATTCCATAACTATTTATCCACCCCGCAAATCATGTAATACTTGTCAAACACGTATTTGACCTGTCACCCATGTTTAAATGTTTGAATTTAGACTCCAAAAATCTCTGCCTCAATTTCTCAAAACGAAATCCATTTGTGCAATCGAAATCCATTATAAATACATCCTTGAACCTTAGATCGGCTACACACCCAAACATCACATGTAATCGCGCTCAGTTGTGTCCCTACTATGTTTCTGAACACGCCGAAAAACGCATGAATTCCGACGTCACCTCTGCTCTCTTTTGGCAATTGTCCGTCATCATCAACGACCATCGCAAACCTGTTGAAAATAATCACCACCATTTCTACCTGCTTCCCTCTGTTCCGTTTCATCACCTAGCCGCACCTTCGCCGCCCTCTCTTGGTCCCATTTTCGTCTGAGGTAATCCTGTTTCCCTTGGATGTTTTTTTTTTATTTGGTGAGGTATGGGGTTAAGGTTTTGTTTTCGGGAATAGATGCGTGTTTGTGAAATGGTCTGGGTTTCGAAATGGATTACATTAAGTTTATGTAATTTTTTTTAAGTCATAATATATTGTCTATATCCCTTTTGGATTCTTTTTCTTTTCAATAAAAAGCGAATGCACTGATGCTCGGTAATTATATTTTTATTAAAACTCTTAAATAATAAATTAGTAATTTTAATTAATCTTTGCAAATAACATGGACAGAACTTTTATTTACTCAAATAATTACAAATAACCCAACACTTATATATTTTCTTTCATGTCAACATTCCTTCCTAGTTAATTTGTAAAATTCGTGATATACAAATTTATGTTTTTTAATATATTAGTTCTCAAACCAAAAGTCCAAATTATTCATTAATTTCAAAATTTCAAAATCCCTAAAGTGCCCAGGAACTTAGATTTTAAGACCTACCCAAATTGCAATAGCCTTACATTATTCATTTAGGTTGAATTTGTTGGAGTTCCATTTCACATTTCTCACTTCATTAGGGGATTCATTTCGCTTACTACAAGTGAGTTTACATAGCCCCTTTTTTTCTATTTTACATTTTAGGGTGAAACATGTTTAAACATTTTATACACTATCATTTACTCATTCTATCATTTGACTGTAACAAAAAGACACGATACAATCATTAACATTGATCAAGCCGCCTGTTTAGATTATAGCGCTATAGGTCTGACAAACCCACCCCCTGCATAAATTCAGGGATGATCGATAATAGTTACACTATTACTAACTTGCGAGTTAGGGCTCAGTCGATACAAGGTTTGATTGTACAAAAGACGCATTGTTACATGTCGGACTCATATTCTATCATTACTCATTATTATACTTCAACTAGGATTGCTATACAACATATTGTTTACAACTATATGCAAAACCTATGTATTCTCAACAACTATTTATATTTGCCCCCCATCTTTCCAACTCAACATGTTTCAGGTTTTACTTGCTATTGGAAGTTGTACAAGTCTTGGATCACATAGGAGCTTTGGACCTAGTTTATGTAAATCAAGTTTATGTATTATTAAATTGTATGACAATTGTAAATTGTTTAGTAATATTCAACTTCCATTTAGTACCATGAGCTATTGAACAATCATCACTATGTGGCACCTCGATGTTTCCGTCATCGGTTGGGGTGTTACAATGGTGCCATAGATCCATTGAAGGATGATGGCATCTATGCGTTCCCAAGACTCATGATGTGCGGGTTTGGCAGCCGAATCAGGGGTAGTTGTTGTGGAAGAAGAAGACGCAGCCGCACGGGGATAAAGATGGTCATACACTTCGTATGTTTTGCAGTGTATGGTAAAAAGCTCGGCCCATGTGTTATAGTGTTCGGTTTGGCTATCAAGAATAAGCGGAATAAAGTTTTTAATGTTTGTAACGGTGACTGCGGGATGAATGGAAGACATGGTTGGTAATTGAAGATGGTGGGGTGAGTTGCGATCGGAAAAAAAATTGTGTCGGGTGGTTAAGGAGGCGGCAACAAGGATTGGAGAGGAGGAGTGTTGGATCAGTTTGCTCTTTTTGCTAAGTAAGAACTTGCTATCTTGACACTTAAGTGTTTAGCAAGTCCTTGTAGATCAGATTATAAGCACAGCGGAATGTATAAGTTAAAGCAACACTTTTTATACTAAGGCAGAGTTATTACTCCCCCTTGATGTTTGAAACTAATAAATGACAAGTATTTATTATGAATCTAAGCAGTAAATGAGAATTAGATACTTAGACAGATTCACAATAAATACAGAAATGGAATAGAACAATGATAGTGTTTGAAGGATTTTTCTATTAAAATCAATGTCTAAAATAGAAGGTTGAAGCCTCCTATTTATAGACGTTTACATGCATGTATCTTGCCCAAAAAGCAAGTACAGAAACAACAGAAACAAGTTGCACAAGTTGCAACATTGAAAGAAACAAATACAGCTAAAAGTAATAATAAACAATAAACTACTGATGCAAAAGGCGGTGGGAAATATCTGATGCTAAGTGCTGATGAAGGACAAACTACTGATGAGTAGTTTTGTCTTCAGTACTTCTGAAGTGAACTTGTCTGGTTTGGACTTCAGAACTTCTGATGAAGTTTCTTCTTCAGCACTTCTCATATCTTCTAATCAGCAGTTTCTTGTCTTCTCTTCAGTACTTCTATACTTAGCCAAAATGACAGAAGTGAATTAGACTAAGGTCTACAAAAGTGGTTTCACCAATCCTCTTTGTCCTAACAATCTCCCCCTGGATTGATGAAGCCAAAACCTTACTAATTCCTTATGTTTTTCTTCTGTCTTGAACAATCTTCCATATCTCTTTGTACATGGTGTTCTTGAGCTGGTTTAACTGACCATCAGATAGAGATCCTCTCTGTGGTTCTAGATGTTGAATTGTGAGCAGGTCTTGTGTTGACAGTTTCTTCAGATCACTGATCTTCTTGTAAGCCCTGCTTGAGAGGTCTCTTCTTGTCAACAATACTGAGTTGTTATCAGTAAGTGACCATCTGATGATAGGGATCTTTGACTTGTTAAAGTCAGAAGAATAGGGAACCAGACTTGTCCCTTGGGTTGATGGTCCTGAGTGCTGGATGTTTTCAGTTTCAGATAGCCTCAGGTGGGATTCTCTTCCTTGTTGTTGTTGCATATCAGGCATCTGAACAGTTGGGAGATGGTGTTCAGTCACTACTCTGGTATGCAGCTTTTCTTTGATGGTCTTTTGTATTTGATAAGCAAAAGTGGAAGGATCCCTGAATTGTGTTAACAGAGGTTTCTCCTCAATGTCAAAATCTGAATGGACTATTGAACTTCCTTCAAGTAGTACCATTTTGAAGTCAGTTTTGACATTGTCCTCTGCCTTCTTCTTCTTCTTCTGAGTAGCAGTTCTTCTAGATACACCAGAAGTTCTAACTACTGATCTTGAAGGATCAGCAGTTTGAAACTTCTCTAGATTTGCAGCCTTGGCAGCCAAGTATTTTCTGTAAGTATCCATCAGTCTTTCTTCTTTCCATCTGGATACTGAGGCTTTTGAACCATATCCTTCTGCTATAACTCTTCTATTATCTGGGCTCTCTTGGCCTTTCCATCTTTGCTTGTGGCCACTTTGTCTGCAAGCAGTTGTGCTCTTCTTGTCAGCTCTTGCATAGAGAGTCCTTTGAGTGTAAAGGCTTTAGTCTTGCTGTTCTTGGTAATGTAAGACACCAGTTGTTGTCTTTTATCTTGTTCAGAAATCTCATCAAGGCTAGCCTGCCTTTGTAGTTCAGCTTCATAAGCCTGAAGTTTTTCTTCATGGCTTAAATCCAAATCATCCCTTTCTTCCAGAGATTTCCAGATCTGATCTTCTCTTGCCTTCTTGTTGGCTGCAATTAAGCTCTTCTCTAATAGTTCAGCTGATTGAGAGATAGGAGAAGGGTTTAATACAGTCATTATTGTAACAGTTGTAGGCCTGATGGGATCAGATGTTGGTTGAATGGGAGCAGTGGTTCTGGAAGGTCCAGTTGTTTGAGGTTTGGAAGTGTTAACTTCTGATGTGTTGACAACTGCTGAAGGATTGTCTTCAGTGCTTTCTGATTCTTCATCAGAAGTTTTGTCATCAGAAGTTTCTTCATTGTGCCTTAGGGATTCTTCAGATGTTTGGGTCTCATCTTCTTTCTCTGCTGCTTCAGTTTCTTCTATTGAGACACCAAACTGTTTGGCCAATTTTTCTTTCCTGGCCTGATCTTTTTGATCTCTTTCAAGGATGGCCACTCTTGCCCTTATCCTGGCTTGGAATGACTCCTTAGGTTCCCTGATCTTCTCCCCCTTTTTGGATTCATCAATTTTAACCCTTGAAGCAGAGGGTTGGGAGAATTGTCCTTGAAGATGAGCAATCTGTTTGCTGTTGAAGTCTATTTTGTTGGACAGATCATTCATCTTGGTCTTGATCACTCCAAATTGATTTTTGATGGACAGCTCCAAGTCAGCTGTATATGTTTGGAAGTGATTTATGATGAGAGTATTCATCATGTGGTACAGGGGACCCTCTGGGCTGCATAGCTGGTTCAGGTCTATGCTTGTTTGCCCAGGGAATTGGGTAAGCATTTGTTGTGAAGGGGGTGTTTTTGGGAGATCCTCATGTTGTACAGAGGATGCCACTCTAGGGGTTTTAGGGATTGAGTGGGCTTTAACCTGTGCAGAGGTGACTTGCTTCTTGAGCCTGGATACCCCTGAAACAGGACCTTCAGAAAGTGCCGTCAATTCAGTAGTTTGAGTGTGTGAAACATCATCCAAATTAATGGAATCATCTGAATCCCTGATGTTGCCCTCAATAAGGACTGTCTCAGTTAAATCATGAGCTGAGCCCAACTCAGTTCTCTCATGAACCTCTTGTTCTTGGTACTGAGGATTTCCTACTTCAGGCATTAAGCCTTCATCAGTAGTTGCCACATCTGAGGTCTTAGCTATGTTACTTCTATCCTCAGATCCACCACTGGGTGGTAACTGAGTAGTAGCAGCCTCAGATGCCCCCAAGAGTCTCTAAAATTGGGCTTAAAGACTCTGGTCCACCCTCATCTCTTGGGATAGGGCTAGAGATGTCCACATCCATGTCTGATGTAGTAGTTATGTCCCCTGTTTGTTGTGGTTGTAGGGGACTGACATGATCAGATGGGACATTCTCTTTTAGCCCAGAGAGAAGTTTGGCAATTTCTATTGCCTCTTGTTCAGAAATTTGTGGGGTTGGTTCAGTAGTTTGGGCAATAGGTGGTGAAAGTTGTTGTTCAGCAGTTTCAAAAGAAAAGTGTGTTTCATATGTTTTTCTAAGTCTTTTTCTTTTGAATAAAATGGTTATGGGTGCTCTTGGTGGGGTTTGAGATGGATGAGACTGAGAGGGTGTTTCAGTCTCACCTATTTGAATAGCAGAATGCTCATGAGCATGTTCAGGCATCTCAACTTCCTGAACAGCTTTTCTTTTGGGTTGGTGGGGTGCAGTTTTTGTTGGCTTGGGCTTTTTGGCTTTTGGTGGTGTGAGTTTGGAAGATGTGGGCTTCAGGGGGACTTGTTGTTGTTCTCCCTGATCATCTTCTGGCCAGGCAGCCGGTTTGTTATGCCTTGAGTATGTTTGTGATGTTAAAGGATTTAAAGTTGAAATTTTTCCCACAAGCACCTCATTACCCAGTTCCCCTATTATGCATTGCATAATGAACCTTGGGTATAACAAAAACTTTTTCTTGGTATTATTGTGATGTAACACCAACTCATTGAAAAATAGTTTTGATGCCCTGAATTTAGTTTCATTCACAATGGAATGAAATATTGGTTGAAAAGTGGAGGGCATCTGGTCATAAGACCCTGTTTTTGGACTCAAACACATAATAATATAATGAAACAAAAGCTTGTATTTTGGTTCAAAATATTTTTTGAATATTGTAGCATGGGAGAGAGTACCTTGATAACCACACTCAGTCATGGTTAGATGAATATCAGCATTAGCAACATGGTCAGGGGCAGTTACATCATCCAGACCCAGTCTTGTTGCCAGTGTGGCCGGTGTGATGGTCAGTTGTTTCCCTTTTATTCTTGAGTTGAGGGAAATGACCTCATCATCCATTGTAACCTTCTCAGCATTTGCCCAGAACTCATTCAGCGTTTCAGTGTGAATTGGTGGGTTTATTGTGAGAGCAGTAAAGTATTGGGATTTTACGACAAGATCAATGATCTCATCGTATTGGGACCAGCCTTCTTGTTTTTCAAGAAAGGCCCTTTGATTGTGTCCCTGTTTTAGAACTAGAGCCATGTGGTTTGGGTTTTTGATCGAACAGTGGATTTGCAGGTATAGGTTATTGAGAGAGTTTTTGAGAGAGAAGGAGGGATATTTTGAGTTTGAAAGGATAAGTGTGGAGAAAAGGTATTTATTAGAAGTTTTAACCGCTTGAATCTTCTTTATTAGAAGTTTTTAAACCGCCTTTGTTTAAAAATCTTTTTATCAGAGGTTTTAAACTGATTAGGTCAAACCTCTGATGATGGGAAAAGTCAGATTTGTCCTTTTGACTTAAACTGCTGATGAAGGATTACTTCATCAGTAGTTCCCATGTTTCTCTTCAGTAGTTTGAACAGCTGATGAGAAATGTTTTAATAAATACTTTTATTCATAACTTCTGAAGGTTATTTTATCAGAAGTTACACACTTTTCAGAAATTATCCCCATACTGATGTTTGTTCATCAGTAGTTTCTCTCATACTGATTTTTGTTAATCAGTAGTTCTCTTTTTGTTTTTCAGAAGTTTTGTTTCAGACTTTTGTCTTTTGTAAGTGAAAACCAGAAAAAAGGAAAAGGTAAACAGGATGGAATCAAGGATGGAAAAAGGAAAAAAAAAAAATTTTGATGTTTTATGCATAACAGTAGTGATTGATGTAGAAGTTTGATGTAGAGTTGGGTAGAATCAAGTGTTAACTTGGATTCTAACTGATATGCATATATGTTTTTTTTTTAAAAAAAATAAAAAATAAAGTAAACACTTACAAATTTAGCATTCCAAGCATGGATACTAACTTCTGAAATGTTGATGTGTCAAGGGGCTTAGTGAAGATGTCAGCTATTTGATTAGCTGTTGCTACATGCTTCACCTCAATCTTGCCTTTTTCGTAGCAATCTCTTATGAAATGGTACCTGATCTCAATATGTTTGGTTTTTGAGAACTGTACCGGATTTTGAATGATGCTAATGGCAGATTTGCTGTCTACAAACAAAGGTGTCTTGGTTTCTTTGATTCCATAATCAAGAAGTTGATATTGGAGCCATTGTATCTGTGATGTACAACTTGCAGCTGCAATGTATTCAGCTTCAGCAGTTGAAGTTGCAACAGATGTTTGCTTCTTTGATTGCCATGACACTAGACAGTTACCCAGGAATTGACAACCACCAGATGTTGACTTTCTTGTCATCTTACACCCTGCATAGTCACTATCTGAAAAAGCTGATAACTTGGTATTGCTTGAGGCAGGATACCAAATTCCCAGTGTTGGAGTTCCTTTCAGATATCTGAAAATTCTTTTGACTGCTATAAGGTGTGATTCCCTTGGTGCTGATTGATATCTAGCACAGACACATGTTGAAAACATAATATCTGGTCTAGAAGCAGTTAAGTATAAAAGGGAACCTATCATGCATCTGTACATGGTTTGATCAACCTGTTTTCCTTGATCATCAGGTTCAACTTGTGTGATTGGTGTCATGGCAGTGGAACATGATTTACAGTCATTTAAAGAAAATTTGTTCAATAATTCTTTAACATATTTTGATTGATGTATAAAAGTTCCATTTGTTTGTTGCTTGATCTGCAGTCCTAGAAAGTACTGCAGTTCTCCCATGGTACTCATCTCAAATTTTGATTGCATGAGTTTCTTAAAATCATCACACAGTTTTGTGTTTGTTGAACCAAAAATGATATCATCAACATAAATTTGAACAAGTAAGACATGATTTCCAACATGTTTAATGAAAAGATTTTTATCAATGGCACCTCTTGTAAAGTTATTTTTGAGTAAAAAGGTGGAGAGTGTATCATACCAGGCTCTTGGAGCCTGTTTGAGCCCATAAAGAGCTTTGTCCAGTCTGTACACCCACTCAGGATGAGAAGGATCCTCAAACCCAGGTGGCTGACAGACATACACCTCCTCTTTGATTTTTCCATACAAAAATGCACTTTTCACATCCATTTGATAAACTTTAATTTTGTTGGAAATGGCATAGGCCAGAAATAACCTGATGGCCTCAAGCCTTGCAACTGGAGCAAAGGTTTCATCATAGTCAATTCCCTCTTCTTGAGAGTACCCTTGAACTACCAGTCTTGCCTTGTTCTTGATTATCATACCAGCTTCATCTTGTTTGTTCCTGAAAACCCATCTTGTACCAATTGGTTGCTTGTTTTGAGGTAAGGGACAGATTTCCCAGACCTGTTGCTTGTTGAACTGAAGCAGTTCATCTTGCATAGCTTGCACCCAATTATTGTCTTTGAGGGCTTCCTGGTACTTCTTTGGTTCCAACTGTGAAATAAAGGCTGAAAATAGGCAAAAGTTGGAGAGCTGGTTTCTGGTAAGAACACCTGAAGCTATATCACCCATGATTTGATCAAGTGGATGATCTCTGTGTTCAATCAGTTGTTGTAAACCACTGACAGGTGTAGGTGGCTCTTGTTCTTCAAACAAACTACTGAGGTCTATGATATCTGGTTCAGCAGTTTTAGCTTCTTCAGTAGTTGCAGGTGCTGAAGCAGATGTTTGAGTTTGGCCTTCAGTATTTGTTTGATCAGAAGTTTGAGAAACTTCTGATGGTGTTGTAGTTGACTTAATGACTGTTTGAGGAGTCCATGGTGTAGGATCCTCATCTTCAAACCTTTGATCACCGTAATAAGTAGGTTTGGAAGAAGTAACAGTCTTTTCAGGTCCAAAGTGAAAGTTGTCAAGGTCAAAGAGTTCAGCAGGATGTGCTGGAATAAGAGTGTGTTTTGACTCATTGAACTTGACATTCAATGTTTCTTCTACTATCCTGGTGTGAGAATTAAAAACCTTGTAGGCTTTTCTAGTTGAAGAGTAACCAAGAAAGTAACCTGAGTCAACTTTGGCAGCAAACTTTGAAATAGATTCCTTGATGTTCAAGATGAAACATTGACACCCAAAAGCCCTGAAAAAGGAGATAAGGGGCTTCATGCCATGAAGAACTTCATAGGCAGTCTTGGAATGTCTCTTGACCACAAGAACTCTATTCTGAACATAACATGATGTGTTAACTGCTTCTGCCCAAAAGTACAATGGCAGTCCAGAATCAGCTAACATTGTTCTTGCTCCTTCTATCAATGTTCTGTTCTTCCTTTCTACTACACCATTTTGTTCAGGAGTTCTGGGAACACTGTATTGTCTAATAATCCCTTTAGACAAACAGAATTCATCCAGAGTTTTGTTCCTGAACTCTGTCCCATTGTCACTTCTAATGGTTTTGACAGATAGAGAATATTGTTTCTCTACTTGTAGAATGAAGAACTTGATGATTTCAGCAGCCTCATCCTTGGAAAATAAGAAGAATACCCATGTGAATCTTGAGTAGTCATCAATGATGACTAAGCAGTACTTCTTTTTACCAAGGCTCATAATCTTGACAGGTCCAGATAAATCCATATGGAGTAGTTGAAGACATGCAGTTGTTTTTGATTCTTCAATAGACTTATAGGAGGACTTATGCTGTTTTCCCTTTAAACAGGATACACAGTGTTCTTGAAACTGGTATACTTTCAAAGGTAGACCTCTGACCAAGCCCATTTTTGTGACTTTATTTATGGTTTTAAAGTTCACATGGCCAAGTCTCCTGTGCCAGAGATCTGTTTCTGAAGTTGATGCCCTTGAGAAGAAACAGGCAGTGTTGTTCAATACTTTGTCTTTCTCAATGTCCACTGCATAGACATTGCCACATCTTTTGGCAATCAGCAAAGTATGATCTTCTATAATCTTCTCTATCAACTTCTGGCCTTCTGGTGAGATGATCTTGCATGCTGTCTTTGTGAAAAAGGAAGAATATCCTTTATCACACATTTGTGACACACTCAGCAAGTTGTATTCAAGGTTTTCCACCAGATTGACCTTGTCAAACTGTATTTTGCCAGAGGAGACATTGCCATGTCCTAGCACATATCCCTTAGCATTGTTCCCAAAGGATACAGATCCTTCTCTTTGGCTGATAAAGTTGCTTATCAGGTATCTGCATCCAGTCATGTGCATAGAGCCTCCACTATCAACATACCATATGTTGTTTAAGCCCCTGGAAACTCTCTGCACATAAAAGCAAATTAGTTAGATTTAGGAACCCAAGCCTGTTTGGCTTTGGGTTTGCTCTTGAGAACAGTTACAGTTTGTTCTTGACCAGGTTGAGAAATCCATGTCTTTTTGGCAATGGATTTTTCATTAAGAACCATGGTGGTATCCTTTTTAGGACCACCATCAACCTTGGTCATCAGTAGTTCTACCATGTTCATTAGATTTTGAATCTCAGCAGTTTGTGAAACTGCTGATGATTCTGGTCTAACTACTAACAAGGAATTTTGAGAAAAAGATTTTGGTTGAGATTTTATCTTTTTCTGAGAAAAGGTGTTTTCAGGTTGTTGTTTCTTGGGTTTAAAGATTCTTTCATAATCATTTCTGATTTGATTTCCCACAACCTGTTGTTTAAATTTTTGATTGAACTGAATTCCTTTTCTGTATCTACAAAATTCAGTTTTGTGGTTGAACAGGCCACAAATTTCACATTCTTTTGCCTTTTGTTTTTGATCTAAAGGCAAATTTCTGACATTTGTGAAGAGATTTTGCTCATCAGTAGTTTTCAGGGTCTCAACTCCTGATGTAGATGAAACTACTGATGGCTTGTTGTCAGATTTTGTTAATACTTCTGAAGTACTTTCTTTAAAAATGCCAGGATTTCTGTTTAGAAAGTTTTCATGGAAAGATGTGCATTCTTTCCCTTCAGAAGTTTCATTTGAAACAATTCTTCTCCCATCTTCAGTAGTTTTGGGAGAAAAATCTGTTGGTGTTTCAACATGATGGTATCCTATGCCAAACTTAACATTTGAAGCACTTTGTTTGTTTAGCAATAATTGATACCCCTTACAAGATTCCACCCATTTTTCACAAGTGATCCTGGTGTCAGCAAGCTCTTGTCTGACATCTCCCAGGTCATTTAGCATGATTTTGATTTGTGCTTGGGTTTGAATAGCAGAGTCAGTTAATTTAGAAACTTCTTTTGTTTTAGCACACAGTTTTCTTTCTAAATCACATTTTATCTGTGTGTATTTTCTTTCTAAATCATTGGCTTTGCCTTGTAAGTGCAGATTTGTCTCTCTTATGAGAGCAAAAGTTTCTATGCAAGAATTTGAGCAAAGTTTTGTCAAAGATTCTTGTGATACCTGTGACAATGCAGATTTTGAAGTACAGCCTTCAAATGCCATTAAGGCAAAGTTCTTTCTGCCATTGTCTGGTTCTCCCCAGTTGATGTCAAACACTTTGTTGTCTGCATCAGGATTGCACTCCGTGGTGTCAAAAGGGAGACTGCTCCAGTCAACATACCCTGAGGTAAAAAGACTTTGTTGAGAGGGTTGTTGAGGCTGTGGAGGATGTTGAGCAGCTGGAAAGGGAGGGATTGATTGTTGGCTCTGCATCTGTTGAGCAGGCACTTGAACATATTGTACTTGTGGCATGTATTGCTGTTGAGGAGCTTGTGCCTGTACAAAATGAGCACTCCCTTGAGTTCCATTATTCCTATTATAATTGGGGTTATAGTTATTTCCAGATTGTGATTGGTTAAAGCTAGAGCTTCTACACTCTCTAGCAAAGTGTCCCAACTTCTGACACTTGTGACATCTCAGTTTAGATTTGTCAAAACCAATTTTTGTATTACTGGTCAATCCTGGAAATTTCCTTCCTGACCTTTTATAAAACTTGTTAGTTTTAATGCTTAGCATGGCCAGTTGGTGTAATATGTCCATTTCTTCCAAGTCATCACTGCTAAAGTTTTTCAAATCATCCATGATAAAACATAGATTATCAGCAGTTTGACTTTGGTCATTATTGTCATAACCTGGGAAAGATCTTTCTGATGAGATCCCAGTGGTTATGTCAATATTGTCATAAGATCCATAGGAACAAGTTGGTGAATCTTGTCCCAAAAGTGTTGTACTACCTGGTAGGTAGTCATCAGCAGTTTTACCAGATGATTGCAATTTCTTCTTTTGATCAATTTCTCTCTCAAAAGTAAGTAATCTCCCATGGAGTTTTGTAAGAGTGAGGGAGCTAAAATCTGGTGAGGATCTTAAAACAATGGAGTATGTTTCCCATTTGTCAAGTAAAGACCTTAAAAATCTATGTAGCATAGACACTGTTGTATAGGTCTGACCATTTAACTTTAGCTCAGATATTAATGAGGAGAATCTTTCAAATTGTTGAGTCAAAGTTTCCCCATTAATATAAGCAAATGTTTCATATTGTTGAGCTAAAATCTCTCTGGTGTTGGCAATCACCTCTTCAGTTCCTCCAAACTGTTCTTTAAGACAGTCCCAAAGTTCTTTGGCACTTTCACAATGTAAAAGGCCAGAGTATATCTCATTTGGGAGAGCCATTGCCAACATAGAGAATGCTTTTGCATCTAGCTCAAGTTTTAGGAAATCATCATCTGTATATTCTTTAGGGTCCTTAGGGACCTTGACATTAGTTTCAAGATTAACATTTACTGGTTTGTGAGGACCATATATCACAGATCTCCAACAACCTGTGTTAGTTTGTGACAAGGTATGTGCCATTCTCTTTTGCCATATGTTATACTCATTTCTCACAAGCATGGCAGGTTTAGTGGCAGAACCAGTATTATGTGGATCCATTTTAAAGAGTATAGATTTGTCAGATGACTCTTTTAAGTGATGGATATTCATAAAAAGTGAACTTTTGATCTTTTTATTGAATATCAATAAGAGCTTTGTGTCTGATTCTCAATTTGTTAGATTGATATGTGATCAGATAAACCAATGCTCTGATACCAATTGTTGGATCAGTTTGCTCTTTTTGCTAAGTAAGAACTTGCTATCTTGACACTTAAGTGTTTAGCAAGTCCTTGTAGATCAGATTATAAGCACAGCGGAATGTATAAGTTAAAGCAACACTTTTTATACTAAGGCAGAGTTATTACTCCCCCTTGATGTTTGAAACTAATAAATGACAAGTATTTATTATGAATCTAAGCAGTAAATGAGAATTAGATACTTAGACAGATTCACAATAAATACAGAAATGGAATAGAACAATGATAGTGTTTGAAGGATTTTTCTATTAAAATCAATGTCTAAAATAGAAGGTTGAAGCCTCCTATTTATAGACGTTTACATGCATGTATCTTGCCCAAAAAGCAAGTACAGAAACAACAGAAACAAGTTGCACAAGTTGCAACATTGAAAGAAACAAATACAGCTAAAAGTAATAATAAACAATAAACTACTGATGCAAAAGGCGGTGGGAAATATCTGATGCTAAGTGCTGATGAAGGACAAACTACTGATGAGTAGTTTTGTCTTCAGTACTTCTGAAGTGAACTTGTCTGGTTTGGACTTCAGAACTTCTGATGAAGTTTCTTCTTCAGCACTTCTCATATCTTCTAATCAGCAGTTTCTTGTCTTCCCTTCAGTGCTTCTATACTTAGCCAAAATGACAGAAGTGAATTAGACTAAGGTTTACAAAAGTGGTTTCACCAATCCTCTTTGTCCTAACAAGGAGGTAGGGTTACTGTGTAGAATGTTATGGTTTCAATGCTTGCCTCTCATTCATTGATTCAATAATTTATAATGATTTACAATGATGAGTCAAGCCTTATTTAGGGAATGTAGTTACAATACAAACCTATCTATAATTATACAATGGAATATATTAGACATATGCTATTACTGCGGAATACTGTTCTCAACCAGTAGAGAAATCATCAAATTGGATCTTAAAAAAATGGAGGCAACCGAAAAATAAGACGGAAACTTCTGCCTCAGCTGAATTAAGTGAATATCTACACAATCGACAAAGCTTGCACCAGCACAATACTGGGAAATGGGCTATTCAATACGATGAAACTGATAACTGGGTGAAAGATGTTCTTGACTTTTACCGTAGAGGGGACGCAGCGTTTCGTTATTCAGGAGTTTTTTCACGAACTGTGGAGTTGGATAAAACCTTTGGGGAACTTTGTTAGGCGTCCATTCTACCAGAACACTCTCAGTATCAATTAATTATTAATTGTGTTTAATGTGTTTTTTTATATTTTTATAATTTAATATTATGTTGATCATGTTTCTTTACAGCATATAGAAGGATGGGTTGGAAGACTAATGAACTGAAGGAGTAGAAAGATTCAACAAAATTCTTTGCTAAATATGCGGTGGACGATTCTGCCACCATAATTTTATGATTGTTTATTGGAATTTGTTCCTAAAAACGTGCACAACTATTGCAATGGTAAACTAAAACCGTTCCCGTCATTTTTTTACATAGATTACGTCTTTTTCCCGCTTCCACTTGAAAATAACGAATGGTTACTCGTGCGACTGGAATTGGTGTCCCAAGAGCTGGTCATGTATGCTCATCAAGATGTTTGTATCGGCGAAAAATACAGAAACATTATTCATCCAAGGTTGACGAAGTTACAAATTTATTTAGGAGCTACATTAGTGAACATGCGATACTGGAAAAAGTCAGGTCATCAGGAAAAATGTATGACATATAACCTTAATGAAGACTATGTTGTGCCAACAAATTCTTTATCTGGTAATGAAGCGGTGTATCTTTGTATGCTAATGGAACATCTAGTCACTAATAAACCCATTGCGGTGAATGGTGATCTAAATCAAGCATGTGTGTCATACAGACGGTTTATGGCCAAGAAATTGTATTTTTGGCGGTGTTTACCCCGTCCAAACGTTGAATAATTTTTAATGTAGTGTAATGTTAACTTATATTATGGGACTCTTATGTTATTCGTTAGATTATTATTCCTGTAATGTTTTGTACTATTAAATAAATTCACAAATAAACAAGCTGACAGACTTTATAAATAAAATTTTCTTATTGCCAAATAATAGGTATCATACAATATACATCCATGTTACATTATTTTTTGAATGGAAAATGTTACAACTCCTATAGTATTACAACAATGAAAAAAAATGAGTTTGTTCCACGAAGTGTTTTCCCTAGACTGTTAACGACACCGTTGAAAACCGCAAACCACCGCGTCTGTATAGTAGTTTCTTGTAGATGTAACATTTACCCAATTTAAGGGTAGACAAAAAAAAATACATGACCTAGTTGCAACTGGAATAGTGGACCAGATTATATGACATATAACCTCATGACTTGGTTGCAACTGGCCATGCCGGAGACAATAACTCTAGTTTGAAATATTCCCTTCCTTCACACCATTTGAACCTAACCATTGCTTTTTTGAAAGGAAGTACAGACGGAGGTTTACAATCGGTGTATAAGGAAGTGAATTTTTAAACCGAGTTCTCCCATATCCTATCGTCAATAATGAAGGATTGCTCGCTACACCACGTATACTCAAGGAACTCGTCGGTGTCCACTACTACCACGTCCACCACCGATGTCCTTTCACACGTGGGAAACAGTCATTCCAACACGGTATGACAAAGATTTGGGAGGATCACCAGCTCTACAATATTATAAACTACCAGACCAAACTTGCAGTCTACACGGGTTATACCACGTGCAGATGTAACAATGATCCAAAAAATAAAAACATTCAGCCAAAGGCAAGTCGAAATAAAAACATTGTCGGAAACGAAAAGAAGTAAATGTTTGAAAATTTGATAAAGATTTTTGTATAAGTTTGTAAAAATTTTAAATGAAAAATTTCGTGAAAACATAGCTAAATTTAATTAAAAATTTGTTAAGTAAAATTCTCCTGAATGGTGGTGCACCTTTATATGCCGTAAATACCGGGAATTGAGACGACTTTGAAGACGACCCCGTTTGGAAAGAGATGACTTAAAGTCATCTCATTCGTCCACGAGACGACTTTCAGACTTCCCTCAGCCCGAGACGAATTAAAGACGGCCCTCAGCCCGAGACAACTTAAAGACGGCCTTTCCCTTCCATTTTTCCATGTGACGCTTCCCTCATCTCGGGATGACTTAAAAGTCGTCTCACTCTTTCCATAAACAACCGTCCCTTCCCCGTTTCATTTCCGTACCCCACTCCGGCCCATTTTCCGTCATCGTCCGAATTCCCCTTAAACTAACCGAAGACAAAACAAATGGCACCAACTCATTGGAGGGAAGAGGAAGAAATCGCCCTTGTAGCGGCTTGGCAGCACGTCGAAGACATGTAACACCCTAACCCGTAAACACGCGATTAACATTAAAACTTACGGGCTTTGGTCTTAATGAATAACACTCCCGATTTAAAACTTTGATATCTGTGAAATCCAACCAATTCTGATTTCTACATTATAGGTCCCAACAAAATTTTTGTAATTAGGTTTACAAAAAAAAAAACCATGTACTAAGCCTACATTTTAATCGGGAACTTCAAATGCGGAAGCTTGACGAGTGCTCGGGTGTGTTCGGTTCTTCTAACAAGTCTTGATCATCATCCATTCAGTGCAACCGAGTACCTGAGGGCTAAACACGATTAATTAACCCATTAAACGTTAATAGAATCGAATAGGATGGAAAGTCTAAACAAAGTGAATTTTGTTTCTAAAATTTCCAGCTTTAATCCTACTTGAGGTCCTGGATCCCACTTGAGGTTCTGGATACCACTTGAGGTTCTGGAACCCACTTGAGGTTCTGGATCCCACTTGAGGTTCTGGAACCCACTTGAGTTCTGGATCCCACTTTAGGTTTTGGATTATATCCAAAAAGGGGAAACACAACTCGTTAAGGCCATAGGTTTTACAAAACCTCATTAAACCATTCAAAAAGCATAATAATAATTTTTTGAACTTATTGGACTCTTGTTTAACTAAAAACATCATCCGGTTTATATCATTAAGACCCGGTTCCCACTTTTAAATGTTTATGTCATGTTTTACCCCAATCGGTCCGTTAAGGCCTTGGACTCTACAAGACACTATTTAATCACACCAAAGTCATTGAAATCATATTGACAACTCATTGGACACATGTTCAACTAAAAGCATTGTCCGTTTTCTGTCATTACGACTTGGTTATTAGATTTAACCTTTAGTAAATCTTTAAATTCCCAAAATGCCCTGTTATAGACGAATCCATAAGTTTAGCCATCCATGGTGGCACTTTTGATTCAACCCATTGATTTTAACTCATTGACTTGTTTAAAAACCTCTAAGTCCTTCCGGACTTAGATTTTCACCTTTTCTCAAGGTTTCTCTTATTTAGTAAATTCTAAGTGCATTAGCACGCATTAGACATGGTTATGGAAATAACTTACTTGGTTGACACCCACACTTTATGTGAGTAACTTTAGTACCCACATTGCTTCGCCCGAAGGCGTTTATTTAGCTACGGACTTACCTGGTGGCGTTGATCCATACCTTGCATCCATATGGATTACTTAGGTGCACAATTTTCCAAGTGTTCTACTGCATACACTCTAGATTGACCACATTAATCTCTTGGGACTCAATGGTATTGCATTTACCATTTGACCCATTATCCACAAGTTTCTTAAAGCTTAGATAACTAGCTTTTAACGTCGGGTTCGAATGGTGAGGGAATCACCCCTTCGACCCGTTAAGACTCATGATTACTTAACTTCCTTATTCATGTGATTTTCATCCAAAATCTGAGTTTAGACTGTTGTTTACCATATGGCTTTATTGGTTGACCCAATTTATGATTTCCATCATTTGATCAACACTATATGACTCATTTATGACTATTCATTTTGTTTTGACATGAAATCACATCAATCACTCGATTAGTAGGTTTCACCCCTTAAGGTCAAATCTTTTTTCCCACTTCAAAGTTTAAACACTTATATCAATACAAGAGTTGTATTTGTAGACTTGTAGTGTAAGTATTACTTACCTCATATCCATTTCGCTTCCGTACGCATTGAGCTTGCATCCGTTTAACCCGTTTGCTCTCTAGTCCTTGTACCTAACTTAGGGACATATCAAACCCTTTTTTGTTAGAACACATAATATGGATTTCTTTCATAATCCAAGGCATCATGTATTCATTTTTCCCCAAGCTCAACATTTACATTTCTAGTTTTCATGTTCATACATGTTCTACACATTTATTTTCTCATTCAAGCATTTCATCAAACACCTTATATTCACTAATTTCATCATGTTAATTCTAGGTATTCAAGACTTTCTAGATTCCACCATGGCTTAGCTAACCATTTGCACATGATCAATTCACCAATTAGCATACATACATGATACAAATCACATATAGTTGCAAGATTTACCACATAGTAGGGTAATTCATGTTTAGGGTAAAAACCCCTACTTATACATAATGAGAATTCACAAATTCATATGAATCAACATCATATAACAATTCATCACGTTTGATAGCTTCCTTGATGTCTACTAACACATAGAAATCCATAGAAGCTAAGAATTCACGTTTTTGATGTGAACCCTAATTTACCATCTTCCACATACAAGTGGTTTAGGTGAAATCAAATGGGTCTAAAGATACCTTGTGATGTGTAGAACACTAGATAAACAAGAATTTCATCATGCATCAAGAAACCCCGTTGATTTGAGCAGATTTGTGCTTGGTAGATGAGTTAGGGTTGGAGCCTTTCTTGGGGTCTCCTAAAGATCATACGAACACACACATTGTTAGTGTTTTATTTTTATTAATAAAACCAACTTTATCATTTTGGTCACTATGGTCCCTCAAGTTCCAATTTCCATGATTATTAGATAACATCACAATCTAGGTTGGTCTCGTGTATTAAGTTTTAGCCACGTTTTTATCCGTTGACTAAAACATCCACCGCTAAATTCACTTTCGATACTTTATAAATTACGCCTAATGGCGTATTTAGGCCTAACAAGATTTCGGGGTGTTATAACTCTACCCCCCTTAAAGAGGTTTCGTCCCTGAAACCTTTCTCTTGTAGTTGCTTTGGTCATCATATGGAATTTTAGTTTCCCCAAACCAAATTTTGGCATTACTCATTGTTTTGTCATCTTAAAGCCTCATCATTAATTAGTATTATATGCCTAAGGCTATCATCCCTTTACTTGGCTTCTTAACTTCTCGATTAGTATATGAAAGCCTTAGCTTTCCTGATGTAACTTGAGTTACTCTATCCTTTCGATTAACTAGGGGCAATATCTACATACTTACCCCTAACAAGAATTTTAGCTACGTATGTATTTCTCATAGACCCACCTTAGAACCACAGACTATCCCCCGTCTACTATTATCCCGAAGGATGTAATGATTAACAGGTCTATTCTATCATGTGCCTTAGGGCATCTATTGAGTTACTCAATTATAGTATGCATTTATTAGCAACAAGTAATTTGCCTTAGTTTCCAAGACTAACCCGAATTTTTAACATAGCCACTTTCTAGCCTCTTGGATTCATCCCCGAGTCCAACTCTCGTCCTTTTTGGTTTGCTAGTATGTTATAACATACTTTGCTTTACACTAACGTTTTCCAAGTATCATAATCCAAGGTACAATCCATTACGGTTCGCCCTGTTTAAACCTCACACCAAGTGAGTTATTCAGTTTACTATGCTCGGGCTCGCCCATAACATATCTAATTCATGTCTGACAATTTTAATTTGGTTTTCCCCAAATTCCTGTTTTGCCATTTTGATTAGTGGTCATTGCTCCAACCGACCCGTTTAAAGACTTTTGAGTTTCAAATTTCAAATTGTTTGTATATTTAGAACGCTTAGTTTCTAAAAAAATCCCTTTTCTGGTTTACTTATCTCAATATAAGTTGAGGTCGTTTTTCTTTTCATATTACATGGTGTCGATTTGGTCTTTACAACGAATTGTATCGACTAATCTTCTATTATCACCAATTGCATTAGATTGTACCAATTATACAACCCAATGTTTTCATAGTTTACACTTTTTCATCCTTAACCCGAGGGTTGAATGATTTACTGATTTATTACGGCCCAAATCCGTTGTTTATGTCATTAATCCAAAAATTTACGACTTACCCGAATGTGATTATGACTCAACCTTTTATTATGGTTCAAGTACCCTTTTTACGAATTTGTCATTCTATAAAAATTCAAGTTTAATTATAGCTTAACCTTGATTAAGGTCCAAGGTTGTTTATGAATTAAATCTGTTTATGACTCAGCCTTGATTAAAGTTCAAGTCTATTTCCAAACTGAATTTACTTATGACTCAACCTTGATTAAGATTCAAGTCCATTTACAAACCGAATTTACTTATGACTCAACCTTGATTAAGGTTCAAGTCTATTCCAAACTAAATTTACTTATGACTCAACCTTGATTAAGGTTCAAGTTCATTTCCAAACCGAATTTACTTATGACTCAACCATGATTAAGGTTTAAGTTCATTTCCAAACCGAATTTACTTATGACTCAACCTTGATTAAGGTTCAAGTCTATTTACAAAACGAATTTACTTATGACTCAACCTTGATTAAGGTTCAAGTCTATTTACAAACCGAATTTACTTATGACTCAATCTTGATTAAGGTTCGAGTCTATCTCTGTAACAGCCAAAGGTAACTCGTATGGTATATTGCCCGCTTTGCTAGCCCAGCGTATAAGCTGGTGCCTTGCTCAAGGTCTTACATGGATTGCATCCCTGCCGTGTTAGACAGTGGACTACGTCTAAAATCCCCCAACACCTCACACTTACTAAGCCTTTGCTACATAGATTGCATATGTATTAATTTTAAGAAACCCACCGTATCATATGTTTAACACTTACCTGGCCAGGGTAAGAAATTCGCATATGGTACACACGGACTTTTTACAATTAAGGCATCACATCCTATGCAAGCAAATTTTTAGCTTGTGCTTATGTCCCCTATTTTATTTGGTAAACCTTTTTCTGGATATTTATTTGATGTTTGGTCTTACCTTTATTCATTTAAAAACAACGATGTGTTTTCATTTCGTAATACTTTGTGTGATCACACCAATTAGCATGACCACAATGCTTCTCTAGCATTCTTTATTTTCAAGATTTAGTTTGGGAAGATTACCCACATCCCGATTTCGGTGTTCAAGTTACCTTTGTGTATTGATTGTTCACTATTGCGAACAATGCACATTTCTCATTTTGCTTCTTGTTTGTGTCTGTAATTACCACTCTTCATGTGATAATTGCATACTAATGCACCTACTATGATTCAGAGCGTGTACCTGATTGATACTTGCCCTTGTGTTTCCCTTTCGTCATCGATCCATTAGTCTGAGTCATTACTTGACTTGGTCCTTAGTGAGCATGCTATCAGCCGTACTCCCGAACCCTCCATCACCTCATTGGATGAATCATTTGATCTTATCTGGATCGAATAAAATGTTCTCATCCCTGTCACGTTTACGATTACAATTGATTAGTAATATGTCATCTCAGTATTAGCATGCATCATTGCAATAGGAATGTTAGAATTCTTGTTATACAAGAATTTCGTTGCCCGAATTAAAATTTGGATAGGCCCCGATGCTACCTAACCATTTCCTTATCAAGCTTTTGAGATAGCGTGTGTCTACACGATATCACCATTGATTACCCATAACAATTTCCGACCAAACCGGATGTTATTACAGGTATTACTTACCAGATTCCTCGATCAAGCCTCAAACCGAACACCCTTCATACTTCGAGCGCACAGTTTGAGTCCAAGTATCCTTCCCAACACTTGGATCCCTCAAACCTATGGCTCTGATACCACTTGTAAGACCCTAACCCGTAAACGGGCGATTAACTTTAAAACTTACAGGCTTTGGTCTTAATGAATAACACTCCCGATTTAAAACTTTGATATCTTTGAAATCCAACCCATTATGATTTCTACATTATAGGTCCCCACCAAATTTTTATAATTAGGTTTACAAAAAAAAAAACATGTACTAAGCCTGCGTTTTAATCGGGAACTTCAAACGCGGAAGCTTGACGAGTGCTCGGGTGTCTTCGGTTCTTCTAACAAGTCTTGATCATCATCCATTCAGTGCAACCGAGTACCTGAGGGTTAAACACGATTAATTAACCCATTAAACTTTACTAGAATCGAAGAGGATAGAAAGTCTAAACAAAGTGACGTTTGTTTCTAAAATTTCCAGCTTTAATCCTACTTGAGGTCCTGGATCCTACTTGAGGTTCTGGATACCACTTGAGGTTCTGGATCCCACTTGAGGTTCTGAAACCCACTGGAGGTTTTAGATCCCACTTTAGGTTTTGGATCCCACTTTAAGTTCTGGATTATATCCAAAAAGGGGAACCATGACTCGTTAAGGCCATAGGTTTTACAAAACCTCATTAGACCATTAAAAAAGCATAATAATCATTTTGTGAACTTATTGGACTCTTGTTTAACTAAAAACATCATCCGGTTTATCTCATTAAGACCCGGTTCCCACTTTTAAATGTTTAGGTCGATTTTTACCCAAATCGACCCGTTAAGGCCTTGGACTCTACAAGACACTTTTTAATCACACCAAAGTCATTGAAATCATATTGTCAACACATTAGACACATGTTCAACTAAAAGCATTGTCCGTTTTGTGTCATTATGACTTGGTTATTAGATTTAACCTTTAGTAAATCTTTAAATTCCCAAAATGCCCCATTATCGCCAAATCCATAAGTTTAGCCATTCATGGTGACACTTTTGATTCAACCCATTGCTTTTGACTCATTGACTTATTTAAAAACCTCTAAGTCCTTCCATTTTCACCTTTTCTCAAGTTTTCTCTTATTTAGTAAATTCTAAGCGCATTAGCGCGCATTAGACATGGTGATGGAAATAACATATTTAGTTGACACCCACACTTTATGTGAGTAGCTTTAGTACCCACATTGTTTCGCCCGAAGGCGTTTATTTAGCTATGGACATACTGGGTGGCGTTGACCCATACCTTGCACCCATATGGATTACTTAGGCAACGAGTGCCCAATTTTCCAAGTGTTTTCCTGCATACACTCTAGATTGACCACATTAGTCTCTTCGGACTCAATGGTATTGCATTTACCATTTGACACGTTATCTACAATGTAACATTTCGCATTAAATAAATGTACGGATTTTAAACGACAAGTCTTATTATTATTTTTAGTGATATTTTGAACCCCAATACAATGATAATTATTCATACATTTATATATTTATATTTAGAGGATAATAATAATAATAATAATAATAATAATAATAATAATAATAATTATTATTATTATACATAATATTGTTGATAAAAAAAAACTAGTTGGTTAAACATTAACCCAACAAACAAACCGAGACAAGCCCAAACCACCTTCTCCTTGCCTAGCCTTTAATTGATGCACATCCAGCCCAAGCCCAAGCCTCAGCCCAGTACCGCAGTCCAGCACCCGGCCCACAGCATGGCAGGCCCAAACCAACAACCCCTCCTTCTTTCTGTATTAACCAAACAAAAAACGAAAATTGTGTGCTTTAGCCGGGTTTCGAACCGGGGCCACCCTCCACACAAACACACACCACCACCACTAAGCCACTTAGACAATTTGTGATTTAACTAATGCAATAAAACATATATACACTCTTTCAAATTCTTTTTCTTTCTTGTCTGCAACTCGCAACAGCACTGTTGCTTTATTTTATTTTTTTTTTCTTTTTCGCTACTTTGACCATCCAATCAAGACCCATATGTGGTTATAACTCGTAATTGATCAAAGATTTGTATTTGTACCATGATTATCGGCCTAATACCTCGTCAATTATCATCAATTCATACCTATTTGAACGATTGACGCGTCAAACATTAAACCCGAGTCAATCCTTACCATTTCCATGATTGGGACCATGGCACTATAAATTGTTCATTGCTGGACCTTCACAACTCGCCGATCATCCTCTCCCAACCTCCAATTTCCCTTAAAAGTTCACTGATTTTGAGTTTCGTTCGTCATTTGACTTCGGGTCTTGACTGTGCAATCTCATTTGATACGTGTTTGTAAGTATAATTGATTCTGTGGGTTTTATACATCGGCCATCACTCATCAATAGCCCCATGATTAATTGGGCTATTGATGAGTGAATCAGATTATTGCAAAAACTAGGGTTCATGGCTTGTTAATTTGGGGAAGAAACTGATTTTTCATACTGCATATATTTTTATTAAACTGAGATAAATCACAACCACAGGCCTAGGCCAAGTGGTTGTGACTGATGCCTATAACTAAGACTATCCGGGTTCGAGACCCGGCTTGAACACCCTTTTTCCATTTATTTTTCATTTCAAAACAAACCATTATATATATATATATATATATATATATATATAAATTGCACTTAAATCTTGTAAATTCCTTTTTAAATATCAAAACCCTTTTATAAATTCTAAAAATATTATTTTTAGCAAATCTGATGTCAAAGCTTTATCTACAATTTTTATTTTTCTGAAATTCATTTATTTAATATTTATAATAATTAAATCAATTTTACACTATTATATTTATAAAAATCCATTAAAATATCAAAACGATCTTATTAATTTCCACAAAAATTATTCTAAGTTTTCATAACAATAAAATTTTCTGAAATGATTTTTATTTCAGAAAAATCATTCATTTAATATTTTTAATCAATTTTTGTGAGATTTAATCATAATTAAATCATAATAAATTCAATTTTCATTATTTTTGCACCAAAATTTTATACAATTTATTTTTAAATATTTAGAACAGAAATATGATTTTTAATATAATAATTCTTTAATTTTTGTATTTTTGAAAATTAAAGTTAAACTTTGGCAATTTGTAATAAATAGATTTAAAAATCTATTTTAAAGGAAATAATTTTATAAAAATTATTTTCATACTTTAAACACATTATTGTGAGCATTCTAAATTTAAATTTCATAAAAAGACTTTTGGTTACCTATTTACTAAATTTCTCTCAATTGGCGAATATTTTTAATATTAATCAAACGAGCAATTATCCCCAATTCGAAGCCCTAGAAACTTATACATTTATAGACTTGATAGACTTAGACATATTTATTACCTCATTATAGGGTGATACTTGATACATTTGGGCAACACAATTATCCAAATTTTCCAACAGATATAACATTTTACCAAGGTGAGTTTTACATAGCCCCTTTTCTATTTATCACCATTTTTGGGGTGAAACATGTTACAACATCATTTATGCAATTCAATCATCAATGTGTTTTCTATATTGCATTATGTCCTGAGCATGATTAGAGTAAGCACCATTCTAGCATAATCATTAACTCCGTACAAGCCGGCGGTAAACATTGATAGATCTATTGGACTGACAATCCCACCCGGATACGTGCCTCCTACAAAGGTAGCGTGGGTGTTTGTTATCGTATAACATATTCAAGTGGACCATGAGCGTATGGTATGTATCATATTATAACAGTCATCAGGGTTGGTTATGCACTCGATTTATTTCTAGTATGTTCTCACATATGGACTAGATTGACATGACACATGAATTGCACAACATTTTTATTCTATTATCAAAAACCTATGTAATTCTCACCAACTTTTGTTGACCCAAAACATTTTCAACTTAACATGTTTCAGGTTCTATTTGCTTAAAGATTTGAATTGATGCTTGAAGATATGTGTATAGTTTTATTCAATTTGATGTACAAATTTTAGAACAATTGTATGTAATTCATTTAAATTATTTAATGGAATTTATTATTCACCATGAGCTACTGAACAATCATCAATACGTGACATCCCGATGTTTCCGCCATCGGTTGGGGTGTTACAGATTGGTATCAGAGCCATGGTTATAGGGAATTAGGTTATTAGAAATATAATCTAGTCTATAACCATAGGATTTAACCAGTACATGCTTCTTTTACTTGCTATTCTCTATCTCCCTCCTACTTCTTATCCCTACTTTCATTCCTACAAGAAGGTTGCTCTTCATCAGTGGATCTACTCTCAGACTAATAGGACAAAATCCTCGGATTTAACCTGAACCCCTTGAGATCTCGTCGAAGTTCTAGATCTTAATAACGAACACGTGCAATCTGGAAGGGTGAACGCCTGTATTCTGAGTCTTCTGTCTAGGCTGGCATTGCGCATATATCCCAATCAGACGAGGGACCCGGATGCCTACCTGGGAATTCTCGGGATGAGTGTTCACTTATAGGCTAAAGCATGTCTTCGTATGTTATTAGAATCTGGAATCTTTGATAAGTCAACGTTTTCGTTTATTCGTTTTAATTAATGAATAAATGATTACATTCCTTATATTACCACATTCATTCCATGCCTCATTGAGACTTCATTGTGTCCCTTACAGATCATGTCTCCACGCCACAGCACTCGCATTAACAGTGGTGACAATCATGAAGAAGAGAGCAGCAACCACAATCCAAACCACAACACTAACAATGGAAGTGATGCCCAACTAGCTACGATTATTTCTCAACAATTGGCACAACAAATCACAACTCTGGTTTCTAACTTGTTGACTCAAGTCATCCCAATGAATGGGAACGGCAATGGAAATGGAAATGGCAATGGAAATCACATAAAGAACGGAACCTTAGTTCGGAAAAGCGAGAAAACAAGTATTGTGGCCGCGGTAACTACCAAGAACCAGAAGCGTAAGATCAGGAATCCTAATGTAAACCTCACTACACAAGCCTCTAACAAGAAGCCTTATACAAGAAACTTCCCATTGTGTAACACATGTAATCGACATCATCCCACTGTTTCAGCATGTCGCGTGTGCACAAATTGTGGTAGGTATGGCCATCTGGTCAACACATGTCGCGAGACCCCAAACCCTAATGCCAATCAACCCACCAACCCTGCTCAGGCTGCTAATCCTAATCGATACAACTACGGTCAATGCTATGAATGTGGGGACCTAAATCACTACCGTAACCGATGCCCTAAACTAAACCGAGAACAAGACCCTCCAGCTACTTAACAGCAAGTTCCACCATTTAAATGATGTCTACTTTTTAATTCTATGTATTGACACTTTTTGATTCAAGTAATAAATTCAAGTATTATCATAACATCTGTGTGCATGCTTGTTTGAATGTGAACTAATTGCTATATCTATAATCATACTTGCTTACTTGTACAACAATTAGTTGACTACCAAACAATCTACTCAACGATTGGTAGAGGTCATCATGTCTTTCCAACAGTCGGGGAGAGGCCCTACAACCTGCTCAACGACTGGTGGAGGCTATCGAACCTGCTCAACAATCGGTAGAGTCATAAAAGGACGCAAAACCCTTATGTAAGGTAAATTGATAATTACGGTCCGGAACGTAATCATGAATTTACAGGTACGTTAAGGTAGTGTGAAATTTTATCAAGGTTTTCGGTAGTTGACCAATTGTAAACCTGGTGTCCTTCTTTAACTTCGGGACGAAGTTCCTAAAAGTAGGGGAAACTGTAACATTTCGCATTAAATAAATGTACGGATTTTAAACGACAAGTCTTATTATTATTTTTAGTGATATTTTGAACCCCAATACAATGATAATTATTCATACATTTATATATTTATATTTAGAGGATAATAATAATAATAATAATAATAATAATTATACATAATATTGTTGATAAAAAAAAACTAGTTGGTTAAACATTAACCCAACAAACAAACCGAGACAAGCCCAAACCACCTTCTCCTTGCCTAGCCTTTAATTGATGCACATCCAGCCCAAGCCCAAGCCTCAGCCCAGTACCGCAGTCCAGCACCCGGCCCACAGCATGGCAGGCCCAAACCAACAACCCCTCCTTCTTTCTGTATTAACCAAACAAAAAACGAAAATTGTGTGCTTTAGCCGGGTTTCGAACCGGGGCCACCCTTCACACAAACACACACCACCACCACTAAGCCACTTAGACAATTTGTGATTTAACTGATGCAATAAAACATATATACACGCTTTCAAATTCTTTTTCTTTCTTGTCTGCAACTCGCAACAGCACTGTTGCTTTATTATTTTTTTTTTCTTTTTCGCTACTTTGACCATCCAATCAAGACCCATATGTGGTTATAACTCGTAATTGATCAAAGATTTGTATTTGTACCATGATTATCGGCCTAATGCCTCGTCAATTATCATCAATTCATACCTATTTGAACGATTGACGCGTCAAACATTAAACCCGAGTCAATCCTTACCATTTCCATGATTGGGACCATGGCACTATAAATTGTTCATTGCTGGACCTTCACAACTCGCCGATCATCCTCTCCCAACCTCCAATTTCCCTTAAAAGTTCACTGATTTTGAGTTTCGTTCGTCATTTGACTTCGGGTCTTGACTGTGCAATCTCATTTGATACGTGTTTGTAAGTATAATTGATTCTGTGGGTTTTATACATCGGCCATCACTCATCAATAGCCCCATGATTAATTGGGCTATTGATGAGTGAATCAGATTATTGCAAAAACTAGGGTTCATGGCTTGTTAATTTAGGGAAGAAACTGATTTTTCATACTGCATATATTTTTATTAAACTGAGATAAATCACAACCACAGGCCTAGGCCAAGTGGTTGTGACTGATGCCTATAACTAAGACTATCCGGGTTCGAGACCCGGCTTGAACACCCTTTTTCCATTTATTTTTCATTTCAAAACAAACCATTATATATATATATATATAAATTACACTTAAATCTTGTAAATTCCTTTTTAAATATCAAAACCCTTTTATAAATTCTAAAAAAAATATTTTTAGCAAATCTGATGTCAAAGCTTTATCTACAATTTTTATTTTTCTGAAATTCATTTTTTTAATATTTATAATAATTAAATCAATTTTACACTATTATATTTATAAAAATCCATTAAAATATCAAAACGATCTTATTAATTTCCACAAAAATTATTCTAAGTTTTCATAACAATAAAATTTTCTGAAATGATTTTTATTTCAGAAAAATCATTCATTTAATATTTTTAATCAATTTTTGTGAGATTTAATCATAATTAAATCATAATAAATTCAATTTTCATTATTTTTGCACCAAAATTTTATACAATTTATTTTTAAATATTTAGAACAGAAATATGATTTTTAATATAATAATTCTTTAATTTTTGTATTTTTGAAAATTAAAGTTAAACTTTGGCAATTTGTAATAAATAGATTTAAAAATCTATTTTAAAGGAAATAATTTTATAAAAATTATTTTCATACTTTAAACACATTATTGTGAGCATTCTAAATTTAAATTTCATAAAAAGACTTTTGGTTACCTATTTACTAAATTTCTCTCAATTGGCGAGTATTTTTAATATTAATCAAACGAGCAATTATCCCCAATTCGAAGCCCTAGAAACTTATACATTTATAGACTTGATAGACTTAGACATATTTATTACCTCATTATAGGGTGATACTTGATACATTTGGGCAACACAATTATCCAAATTTTCCAACAGATATAACATTTTACCAAGGTGAGTTTTACATAGCCTCTTTTCTATTTATCACCATTTTTGGGGTGAAACATGTTACAACATCATTTATGCAATTCAATCATCAATGTGTCTATGTGTTTTCTATGTTGCATTATGTCCTGAGCATGATTAGAGTTAGCACCATTCTAGCATAATCATTAACTCCGTACAAGCCGGCGGTAAACATTGATAGATCTATTGGACTGACAATCCCACCCGGATACGTGCCTCCTACAAAGGTAGCGTGGGTGTTTGTTATCGTATAACATATTCAAGTGGACCATGAGCGTATGGTATGTATCATATTATAACAGTCATCAGGGTTGGTTATGCACTCGATTTATTTCTAGTATGTTCTCACATATGGACTAGATTGACATGACACATGAATTGCACAACATTTTTATTCTATTATCAAAAACCTATGTAATTCTCACCAACTTTTGTTGACCCAAAACATTTTCAACTTAACATGTTTCAGGTTCTATTTGCTTAAAGATTTGAATTGATGCTTGAAGATATGTGTATAGTTTTATTCAATTTGATGTACAAATTTTAGAACAATTATATGTAATTCATTTAAATTATTTAATGGAATTTATTATTCACCATGAGCTACTGAACAATCATCAATACGTGACATCCCAATGTTTCCGCCATCGGTTGGGGTGTTACATACAAGTTTCTTAAATCTTAGATAACTGGCTTTTAATGTCGGGTTCGAATGGTGAGGGAATCACCCCTTCGACCCGTTAAGACTCATGATTACTTAACTTCCTTATTCATGTGATTTTCACCCAAAATATGAGTTTAGACTCTTGTTTACCATATGGCTTTATTAGTTGACCCAATTGATGATTTCCATCATTTGATCAACACTATATGACTCATTTATGACTATGAATTTTGTTTTGACATGAAAACGTGTCAATCACTCGATTAGTAGGTTTCACCCCTTGAGGTCATACATTTTTCCCACTTCAAAGTTTAAACACTTATATCAATACAAGAGTTGTATTTGTAGACTAGTAGTGTAAGTATTACTTACCTCATATCCGTTTCGCTTTCGTACGCATTAAGGTTGCATCCGTTTGACCCGTTTTCTCCCTAGTCCTTGTACCTAACTTAGGGACATGTAAAACCCTTTTTTGTTAGAACACATAATATGGATTTCTTTCATAATCCATGGCATCATATATTCATTTTTCCTCAAGCTCAACATTTACATTTCTAGTTTTCATGTTCATACATGTTCTACACATTTATTTTCTCATTCAAGCATTTCATCAAACACCTTATATGCACTAATTTCATAATGTTAATTCTAGCTGTTCTAGACTTTCTAGATTCCACCATGGCTTGGCTAACCATTTGCACATGATCAATTCACCAATTAGCATACATACATGATACAAATCACATATAGTTGCAAGATTTACCACATAGTAGGGTAATTCATTTTAGGGTAAAAACCCACTACTTATACATAATGAGAATTCACAAATTCATATGAATCAACATCATATAACAATTCATCACGTTTTATAGCTTCCTTGATGTCTACTTACACATAGAAATCCATAGAAGCTAAGAATTCACGTTTTTAATGTGAACCCTAATTTACCATCTTCCACGTACAAGTGTTTTAGGTGAAATCAAATGGGTCTAAAGATACCTGGTGATGTGTAGAATACGAGATAAACAAGAATTTCATCATGCATCAAGAAACCCCTTGATTTGAGCAGATTTGTGCTTGGTAGATGAGTTAGGGTTGGAGCCCCTCTTGGAGTCTCCTGAAGATCATACGAACACACACACATTGTGTGTGTTTTATTTTTATTAATAAAACCAACTTTATCATTTTGGCCACTATGGTCCCTCAAGTTCTAATTTCCATGATTATTAGATAACATCACGATCTAGGTTGCTCTCGTGTATTGAGTTTTAGCCTCATTTTTATCTGTTGACTAAAACATCCACCGCTAAATTCGCTTTCGATACTTTATCAATTATGCCTAATGGCGTATTTAGGCGAAACAAGATTTCAGGGTGTTACAAGACAGCCCGAATCCTGCTAACAAGTGGTATCGAATCCTCAACGAGTTCAATCGCTTGGTCGGGGGTTCAAACATAACAATCGATTGACTAAATCGTAAATGGATCGATTTGAACGTCAGGTGTCAAATCTTCAATGCGTACCACAATCAAACACTGCGAGAGGTAGATTCGCACACATCCAAAGACATGGCCATCGGAGTAACCCAAATCGAGTATGAGTGCAAGCAGAACAAAGAATTTAAACACATCTCTACTTGGCAAAAGATGAGGGATAGGCTTAACAAGTAGCTTTCGCGTTAGTTCGTTTTGATGGTTGTGGTCTTCGTTTTAATGGTTGTCGTGTATTTGTAATAAATGTTTGTATGTTTGTTTATGGTGTTTTTAATCGAATGAAAAGTTAATTTTATGGTTATTTATATTTCTCTTATATTTATTGTATTTTTTAACGGCAATTATTAGTTTTAAAATAATAAAACATTGTAATTGGATTGGATGGAGAAACTTACATTCAAAATGGCAGGTACAAAATAATCGGTTTCCTAAGTTACAAAATACTGCATATCATACAACATATATTCAAGCATACAAAATACTCGGTATCGTTACATAGACACATAAACAAAAATTAATAAATACATTTGACGTGGTTCTAAAATGACAAAAGACGAGTTCTCTAATTTCCTTATATCTGATAGCTTTGTTATGGCATCCGGTTTCCTCTTTTTCCCGCTCATTATTCTTGAAACTCCCATTTCCCTATATCTGATAGCTCGCTTATAGCAAGGGAGTTTCAAAGCAAGTGAACCTTGGAAATACCCTATCAACAACAATAAAGGCTCCTCGCTACTTTATGTCCGTCCATAGAACTCGTCGGCGTCCACCGCTACTAGCACCTCGATCGACGTCCTTTCTGCCTGGAAGAAAGATATTCCAACAACGGCATGATGTAGATTTGGGAGGTGGATGATCACTCCCATATTGTAAATTACCAAACCGAAGTTACATTATACACGTGTTATACAATGTGCAAATGTAACAACGATCCAAGTATTTCCCCACAAATGTAACAACAATCCTATCCTTTGTTAACATTATAAAAAAAAACTGAATATCACGGAGCTGTGAATACATAATGTCAAAAGAAAAGTTTATAAAAAGAATGAAGATACATGGTTTGAAAACTTCACAACTCACCCAAGTTTGGAAACTCCACATTTATACCCAAAGTATATAAAACTTTATAAAAAAATGAAGATAATTGGTTTGAAAACTTTACAACTACCCATATTTATATCTATAATTTGAACAAAAATAAATAAATAAACAAACAAAAACCTGGCTAAATTCGTTTCCCACAACTTAAGCCGCCACGTGTATGAAACGGCTTGAGCCATGAGTTGAGAAGCCATGGTTCCGTCACGGAGTGGTCTTGACAGCGCGCAGACGTCTCGGGAGTCGCCTCGCAGGTTGTCGGACACGGGGCGGGGTTTCATTGGTCCGTAGGAAGAGAGAATCATAAGTCGGCTACGAGGCTCGGGAATCGTGGTAGCGTCTTTCCAAAGACGTCTGAGGTGGCCATTTTCGTAAATGGGCTCGGTCAATGGCTATTTTTGCCATTTTCCCTTAAATTTTTTACAAAACTAGAGAAAGCAACGTTTATGAATTATCAAAAGTGCAACTTTTACCTTTATCTTTAAAAAGTACTCTAATCAACCTTAACCTTTGTTATTTGTTGCAAAACCAAACCTTTAACCCTAACTGGGTTAATTTTCTCAGTTAACTCTCCTCACATTGCATGTGAGGGCTTTTTAGTCTTTTTAATTTATCATTTATTAAAATGTTTATTTTAAACGAAAACCTTATAAAACATCATCTTCCCAAAATGATCTTCCCCAAAACCCCAACCATATTCATCACAGGTAACCGGTCCTCCAAGCTACTACCCAATCCATAAAGCCCATCTCACAACAATTCATAAAGCACTAATGATGATACTGAATTTGTTAAGAATAGGTTTTATTATTGTTTTTCTCAAATAACTTCTTCGCCTGTTATCGCTTCTGATAACAATCCTCAGCTTCCTCCACATGAGCAGAAAAATAATTTTCTTTCGCCTAGACCGCAGTATCTTCATTACAAACCAAACCCTCGAATTGAATTTCTTCTAACCAAAGAACAGAAGGATGATGAGTATGAAGAATCAGACGTCACTCAACTTGAAGAGAGCTTTAATCTTGAATATGATAGTTCATCAGAAACCGAAGAAAAAGAGTAAGAAAATGATAAAGAAGCTGAATCAGGTGATGATTTGGTTGATTCGGTTAATGGGTCAGTAGGGTATTTGTCTGCAACGGTTTTGTAAGAAAAACCGATTGATTTGAAGGTGGAGAAAGCATCAAAACATTGGTTTTTTACCCGTTCCAAGAGTGTTTCGTTCGTTTTTGTAATGTTTCTAGTTGTGTGCTTTTCGCTTTCTTTAATCGAAAATCCACCTGTTGCTTTGCCAATCTATGAAGATGTTGGATTCTCTAAGATTTGATGATCTTGTTGAAAATGTTAAGTTGTGGTCAATGGATATGGTGTCATACCTCTATGAACAAAAGTCCCTTTTCGTTCCAACTCAATAGATTGAGTCTTTACAGTTCTATAACTTGACAACTTCTTATATGCAAGAATAGTTTTTGTTCAATAGACACATTGGGACATATTATATACAACACTTTCAATAATTCGAAGAAGACGTCGAACATTTGGAAGAAGAAGAAGAGGAGGTTGTCACCGAAGAGGAAGAAGTTGTGACCGAAGAAAAAAGTTCTTTGCAATAGTCTAATATGTTTAAATAAAATACATTTAGAGTCTAGAGAAAGAGAATATACCGACATATTGAGAGGATGGGTTGATTTAATCTGTGAGTTTTCCCAATGGAGATCGAATATGGTTATGGTTTTGGGTGAAGATCGTTTGGGAAGATGATGTTTTGTAAGGTTTTTTTTTTAAATAAACATTTTAATAAATGATAAACTAAAAAGACGTAAAAGCCCTCACATGCAATGCATGTGAAGAGAGTTAACTGAGAAAGCTAACCTAGTTAGGGTTAAAGGTTTGGTTTTGTGTTGGATCAGTTTCTTAACAGTTTATCACAGATTCTTCTAAGAACACTTGTTAAGATTTATTAAAGTAAATGCACAACGGAAAGTATAAGTGTTCTAAGTTAAAGTATCACTTTTAACAGGAGTTATTACTCCCCCTTAAATGTAGAACTAAAGCAATTAATGAATAAAACAGTAATAAGTTGCTTTCAAATGATTCTCAATATATTAGAAATGTTACTACAAAAGTTGTCTAAAATGGAAAGGATGAACCCATCTATTTATAGACTGAATAGTACTTACAAAGGAAGTATTGGAAACAATATAATAATACTACAACAGAATGTAGTAACAAAACTTGTACATAAAGTAGCAAATACTAATATAATACTAAAACTACTGAAGTTTAAGGCAGTAGGAAGCTTCTATTAGAACTGCTGATGATTGGCAAACTACTGATGAGTATTTCTTCAGTTGTTGTTCTTCATATGTTTGTATGGTTCATCTTCAGAATTTTAAATCTTCAGCACTTGGTTCATAGTGTCAGTCTTCAGCACTTTGTCGTCTTCTTCTTCTTCTTCTTCTTCTTCAGTAGATTCTATACTTAGCAAAATTATGCAGAAGGTGATTCCGACTAAGGATCAAAACTGGCTTTGTCAATCCTCTTTGACCTTACAATCTCCCCCTGGATTGATGAAGCCAAAACCTTATCTAATCTTTATTGTCTTTTCTTTTGCAATCAAGAATTCTCCATATTTCTCTGACCATGGAGATCTTGAGTTGGCGAGCTTGTTGTGCAGTGAGAAGTGGTCCCTGTTCTGGTACAAGATGTTGAACTCTGAGAAGGTCTTCTTTTGAATGATTTTTCAGTTCATCTATGTTCTTGAAGATCTTGAAAGAACAGTCTCCTCTTGTTATCACCACTGAGTTTGAAGCATAAGTGAAGGACCATTTCACTATATTTGCTTTAGACTTATCAAAGTCTAGTGTGTAGGGAACTATGCCCTTTACTTTGTTTCTTCTTGATGTTTGAGGTTCTTCTATTTTAGTAACAATCACGTTGCAGGATCTCCTTCTTTGTTCAACTTTTACAACACCAGTTGTATCACTAGGAATAGGAATATGATGTTTAGTGATTACCTTGGTTTGTGTCTTGTGTGTGATGGTCCGTGTCAGTTGATAGGCATAAGTTGCAGGATCCCTATGTTGAGTAAGCAGAGGCTTTTCTTCACATTGAATGTCTTGATCTACAATTTGATTCCCTTCAAGTAGAATGTAAGGACAAAGAGGATTGACGAAACCACTTTTGATACCTTAGTCTAATTCATATTTCTGCTAAATAATTCTAAGTATAGAAATTGTTGAAGAAAGAAGACAGAAAGTACTGAAGAAGAAGATATCAAGTGCTGAAGAGTAATGATCATAAGTTCTGAAGAGCAACCAGACAAAGTCTCTGAAGAATTGTTGAAGACAAACTACTCATCAGTAGTTTGTCACTCAACAGATGTTTGATAGAAGCTTCTAACCGACTTAAACTTCAGTAGTTTAGTTTAATATTACTTTTGTTAAAGTCTTTGTTCAAGTACCAATGCTACAGCCCGTTGTAGTATTTCTAAATATTATATTGCTTCAATACTTCTCTTGTACTTATACTTCCAGTCTATTTTAGACAATCCTTGTGTAGTTATCATTTCCTTTATATCTGAGAATCAGTTGAAGCATTTACTGATTTATTCATTAACTGTCTTAGATTCTCGTTTACTGCTTTAGTTCATACTTCAAGGGGGAGTAATAAACCCTGCTTAAAGTGAAGCTTTAACTTGAACACTTTACTTTTATTCCGCTATGCAAATCACTTTGATAAGTTATTTAAAAAAAAGTGTTCCTGATAAGAATTTGTTTATAAACAAGAAATTGATCCAACAATTGGTATCATAGCATATGGACCCTCATAATACTGGATCTGCCAATAAACATCCTATGTTAGTCAGAAATGAATATAATATCTGGCAAAGCAGGATGGCACATACTTTATCTCAACAAAATACTGGATGTTGGATGTCTGTCATGTATGGACCCCATAAACCAGTAATCACAGATCTAGAAACTAAAGTAGAAAGAACAAATGAACCAAAAGACTACACTGAAGAATATTTCCTAAAACTTGAGCTGGATGCTAAGGCATTCTCTATGTTGGCTATGGCTTTCCCAAATGAAATTTATGCTAGGATTTTACATTTTGAAAGTGCCAAAGAGCTATAGGATTGCCTAAAAGAACAGTTTGGAGGAACTGATGAGGTGATAGCCAACACTAGAGAAATTCTTGCTCAACAATATGAAACCTATACTCATGTTAATGGAGAGACTTTAACACAACAATTTGAAAGATTCTCTTCATTAATATCTGAGTTAAAGTTAAATGGTCAGACCTACAAAAACTCATCTATGCTTCATAGATTTTTAAGGTCTTTACTAGAAAAATGGGAAACTTATTCTATAGTTCTCAGGTTAGGATCAGATTTTGATTCTCTCTCACTCACAAAATTACATGAGAGATTACTTACTTTTGAAAGAGAAATCAATCAAAAGAAAAAGTTACAAAACTCTGGTAAAACTGCTGATGACTATATTTCAGGTAGCAAAGCACTATTGGGACAAGATTCACCTTCTTATTCTAATGATTTTGTATGTTTTTATAACATTGACATAGCTGCTGGGATCTCATCAGAAAGATTATATCCAACTTATGACAATGATGAAAATAGTCAAACTGCTAATAACATGTGTTTATGGATGACTAAAAAAATTTCAGTAGTGATGACTTAGAGGAAATGGACATACTACACCAACTGGCCATGTTAAGCATTAAAACTAACAAATTTAATACAAGTTCAGGAAGGAAATTTCCAGGACTAAACAGTTCAACAAAATTTGGTTTTGACAAATCAAAACTGAGATGTCACAAGTGTCAGAAGTTGGTACACTTTGCTAGAGAGTGTAGAAGCTCTAGCTTTAACCAATCACAATCTGAAAACCAAGCAAACCCTAGTTACAATAGGAATTTTGGAACACAGGGAAGTGCACATTTTGTACAGGCACAAGCTCTAAAAATCCAATAGGTGCCACAAATACAATATGTATAGATGCATGCTCATCAACAGCACAGCCAACAACAAATGCCTTCCATTCCTGCTGCTCAACAACCTCCACAAGCTCAACAACCCACTAAACAAAGTCTTTTCCCAAATAGGTATGTTGACTGGAGCAGTCTTCCTTTTGACACAACAGAATGCAGTCCTGATGCAGACAACAAGATGTTTGACATCAACTGGGGTGAACCTGATAATGGCAAAAAGAACTTTGCCTTAATGGCTTTTGAGGGATGCTCCTCTAATGTTGCCTTATCATAGGTATCAAAAGAGTCTCTTTTAAAACTTTGCTCAAAATCATGCAAAGAAAAATTTACTTTAATAAGAGAGACCAATGTACATCTACAAGGCAAGGCAAATGACTCTGAAAGAAAATACACTCAGATGAAATGTGATTTAGAAAGAAAACTTGCTTCTAAAACAAAAGAAATTTCTAAATTGACTAATAATGCTATAGAAACCTAAGCACAGATAAAAAGCATAATAGAAAACCTAGGATATGTCATAAAAGAGTTTGTTGACACCAAGGTTTATTGTTAAAATTGGGTGTAGTCATGTAGTGGTTACCAAATGCTGCTTAACAAACAAACTGCATCAAATGTTAAGTTAGGCATAGGGTAAAATCACACAGAATCACCAACGGATTTTACTCCCAAAACTGCTTATGATGGGAGTAGACTAGTTCAAACTTCTGATATGAAAAACTGCACATCTTTTCATCAGAACTTTCTTAAAAATGAAAAAGAAAGTCCTGCAGAAGTAGAAACAACTGACATTGAGTCATCAGTAGTTTCATCTACATCAGAAGTTGAGACCCTGAAAACTGCTGATGAAAAAATTCAAGATTTAACAACTGTTAGTACTTTGCCTTCTAAAACTCTTGAAAACTTGAAAGGAAAGGCAAAACCTTGTGAAATTTGTGGTCTGTTTAACCACAAAACATAATTTTTTAAATATAGAAAAGGAAATCAGTACAACAAGAAGATTTTACAACTGGTTATGGGAAAACAAATCAAACAAGATTTTGAAAACACTTTCTATCCCACCAAACAGCAACCAAGTAACACCTTTTCTCAGAGAAAGACTAAATCTCAACTATAGTCTTCCTCTCAAAATTATTTTTTAGAAGTTAGACCAAAGCCTTCAGTAGTTTCACAAACTGCTGAGGTAAAAGATTTGATAAATATGGTTAAACTTCTGATGACCAAAGTTGATGGTGAACCTAAACAAGGTCCCACCATTGTTCTTAACAATATATCCATTGCCAAAAAGACATGGATTTCTAAAATTGGTCATCAACAAACTGCTACTATTCCTGTTCTCAAGAGTAAACCCAAAGCCAAAATGGATTGGGTTCCTAAAACTAACTAATCTACTCTTTGTGCAGAGGGTCTCCAGAGGTCTAAATAGCATTTGGTATGTTGATAGTGGAGGCTCAATGTACATGACAGGATGCAGGTACCTGATCAACATTTTCATAAGTCAAAGAGAAGGATCTCTGTCCTTTGGGAACAATGCCAAAGGATATGTGCTAGGATATGGCAATGTATCCTTTGGTAAATGCAGTTTGACAAGGTCAATCTAGTTGAAAACCTTCAGTACAACTTGCTAAGTGTATCACAAATTTGTGATAATGGATATTCTTCCTTTTTCACCAAAACAGCATGCAAGTTCATATCACCAGATGGCCAGAAGTTGATAGAGAAGATCATTGAAGATCATACTTTGCTGATTGCCAAAAGATGTGGCAATGTCTATGTAGTGGACATTGAAAAAGACAAAGTACTACACAACACTGCATGTTTCTTCTCAAAGGGATCAACTTTAGAAACAAACCATTGGCATAGGAGACTTAGCCATGTGAACTTTAAAACCATAAATAAAGTCACAAAAATGGGCTTGGTCAGAGGTCTACTGTTAGGACAAAAAGGATTGGTGAAACCACTTTTGCAAACCTTAGTCTAATTCACTTCTGTCAAAATATTCTAAGTATAGAATTGCTGAAGAAGAAAGATCAAACTGCTGAAGAAGAGATTCCACAAGTACTGAAGAAGAAAAGTCATCAGAAGTTCTGAAGTTCAAACCAGACATTTCTACTGAAGAACTACTGAAGACAAACTACTCATCAGTAGTTTGTCATTCATCAGTACTTATTAGAAGATCTTTTCCACCGCCTTTGTATCAGTAGTTTATTAGTTTAGTATTACTTTTCCTTTATGTACAAGTTCCAAGACTGCAACTTGTTTGCAACTTGTTTCTGAACTTGCTTTTTGGCAAGGTTCATGTATTTGTAAAGTCTATAAATAGAAGGGTTCATCCCTCTATTTAAGACATTGATTTTTAATACAAAAATCCTTCAAAGCATATTATTGTTATTTCCATTTCATATTTATTGAGAATCTATATAAGTGTTTCATTCTCATTCAATACTTAGACTCTCAATAAATACTTATCATTTATTAGTTTCTCAAACATCCAGGGGGAGTAATAACTCCTGTTGATAAGTGTAGCTTTAAACTCATAACATTCCGCTGTGCTATCACTGATCAAGAACTTTCTAAACACCTAAGTGTTCACTAGCAAGTTCATACTAAAGAGCAATACTGTTCCAACAATTGGTATCAGAGCACTGGTTTATCTGATCACATATCAATCTAACACATTGAGAATCAGACACAGGATCTTATTGATATTCAATAAAGGATTATAAGCTCACTTTTATCAACATCCATCACTTTAAGAGATATTTGACAAATCAATACTCTTTAAAATGGATCCTCATAATACTGGTTCTGCCAATAAACCTGCTATGCTAGTAAGAAATGAATATAACATCTGGCAAAGGAGAATGGCACATACCTTATCACAGACCAACACAGGTTGCTGGAAATCTGTGATATATGGTCCTCATAAACCAGTAAATATTAATCTTGAAACTAAAGAAGAGATTCCAAAAGACCCAAAAGACTATACAGATGATGATTTCCTAAAACTTGAGCTTGATGCTAAAGCTTTCTCTATGTTGGCAATGGCACTCCCAAATGAAATCTACTCTGGCCTATTACATTGTGATAGTGCCAAAGAGCTTTGGGACTGCCTCAAAGAACAGTTTGGAGGAACTGAAGAGGTGATTGCCAACACCAGAGAAATCCTGGCTCAACAATATGAAACTTTTGCTCACATTAATGGGGAAACTTTAACACAACAATTTGAAAGATTCTCCTCATTAATATCTGAGCTAAAACTAAATGGTCAGACCTACACAACTGTATCAATGCTTCATAGATTTTTAAGGTCTTTAACTGAAAAATGGGAAACATACTCTATAGTCTTAAGATCTTCACCAGACTTTAGCTCCCTCACTCTTACAAAACTTCATGGGAGATTACTTACTTTTGAAAGAGAAATTGATCAAAAGAAAATGTTACAAAGTTCTGGCAAAACTGCTGATGACTATCTACCAGGTAGTACAGCACTATTGGGACAAGACTCACCAACTTGTTCAAATAGTTTTGGATCTTTTGACCTTATTGACATAACTGCTGGGATCTCATCTGAAAGATCATTCCCAGGTTATGACAATAATGATTTTGGTCAAACTGCTGATAACATGTGTTTTATCATGGATGATTTAAATAATTTCAGCGGTGATGACTTAGAAGAAATGGATATTTTGCACCAACTGGCCATGTTAAGTTTAAAAACAAATAAATTTTACAAAAGGTCAGGAAGGAAGTTTCCAGGACTCAACAGTTCAACAAAAATTGGTTTTGACAAATCTAAACTTAGATGTCACAAGTGTCAAAAGTTGGGACACTTTTCTAGAGAGTGTAGAAGCTCTGCCTTTAACCAATCTCAGTCTGGAAACAATTTTAACCCCAATTATAACAGGAATAATGGAACACAAGGGAGTGCACATTTTGTACAGGCACAAGCTCCACAACACCAATATGTGCCACAAGTACAATATGTACAGATGCCTGCTCAACAGATGCAGAGCCAACAATCAATCCCTCCCTTTCCAGCTGCTCAACAACCTCCACAGCCACAGCAATCCTCTCAACAAAGTTTATTTACTTCAGGGTATGTTGACTGGAGCAGTCTTCCTTTTGACACCACAGAGTGTAATCCTGATGCAGACAACAAGATGTTTGACATCAACTGGGGAGAGCCTGACAATGGCAGAAAGAACTTTGCCTTGATGGCATTTGAGGGATGCACCTCAAAATCTGCCTTGTCACAGGTATCAAAAGAATCTTTGACAAAACTGTGTTCAAATTATTGCAAAGAATCTTTTGCTCTCATAAGAGAGACTAACGTGCACTTACAAGGAAAAGCAAATGACTCTGAGAGAAAATTCACTCAGATGAAATGTGATTTAGAAAGAAAACTTTCTGCAAAAACAAAAGAAGTTTCTAAATTAACTAACACTGCTATTGAAACCCAAGCACAAATTAAAATCATGATAAATGACCTAGGAAATGTCAGACAAGAGCTTGCTGACACCAAGGTCACATGTGAAAAATGGGTTGAATCTTGTAAGGGGTACCAATTATTGCTAAACAAACAAAGTGCTTCAAATGTTAGGTTTGGCATAGGGTACAATCACACTGAAACACCAACAGATTTTCCCCCAAAACTACTGAAGATGGGAGAAAAATTGTTTCAGGTGAGACTTCTGAAGAGGAAGAATGCACATCTTTCCATGAGAACCTTCTAAAAACTCAAAAAGAAAGTTCTTCAGAAGTACTGATTAATTCTGACTTTAAGCCATCAGTAGTTTCAACTACATCAGGAGTTGAGAACCTGAAAACTACTGATGACCTAAAACCAATCAATACAGTCAGAAACTTGTCTTTGAAAGAAAAGACAAAAGAATGTGAAATCTGTGGTCTGTTCAACCACAAGACAGAATTTTGCAGATACAGAAAAGGTATTCAGTACAACAAGAAAAATCAACAACTGGTTGTGGGAAAACAAATCAAAAATGATTTTGTAAAAACTTTTTCACCCAGGAAACAACAACCAGTAAAAACCTTTTCTCAGAAAAAGACAAAAACTCAACAAAGATCTTTTTCTCAAAATTCTCTTTCAGTAGTTAGACCTGAATCATCAGCAGTTTCACAAACTGCTGAGATTAAAGATCTCATAAACTTGGTACAACTATTGATGACCAAAGTTGATGGTGGTCCTCAAATGGATACCACCATTGCTCTTAATGAAAAATCCATTGCCAAAAAGACATGGATTTCTCAACTTGGTCAAGAACAAACTGTAAATGTTCTCAAGAGCAAACCCAAAGCCAAACTGGCTTGGGTTCCTAAATCTAACTGATTTGCTATCTTGTACAGAGAGCTTCCAGAGGCTTAAATAGCATTTGGTATGTAGACAGTGGAGGCTCAATGCACATGACAGGATGCAGATACCTGATAAATAATTTTATCAGTCAAAGAGATGGATCTGTATCCTTTGGGAACAATGCTAAGGGATATGTGCTAGGACATGGCAATGTCTCCTTTGGCAAAATACAGTTTGACAAGGTCAATCTGGTTGAAAACCTTGAGTACAACTTGCTGAGTGTGTCACAAATGTGTGATAAAGGATATTCTTCCTTTTTCACAAAGACAGCATGCAAGATCATATCACCAGAAGGCCAGAAGTTGAAAGAGAAGATCATTAAAGATCACACTTTGTTAATATCCAAAAGATGTGGCAATGTCTATGCAGTGGACATTGAAAAAGACAAAGTACTGAACAACACTGCCTGTTTCTTCTCAAAGGCATCAACTTCAGAAACTGATCTCTGGCACATGAGACTTGGCCATGTGAACTTTAAAACCATAAATAAAGTCACAAAAATGGGCTTTGTCAGAGGTCTACCCTTAAAAGTATACCAGTGTGAAGAACACTGTGTATCCTGTTTAAAGGGAAAACAGCATAAGTCCTCCTATAAGTCTATTGAAGAATCAAAAACAACTGCATGTCTTCAACTACTCCATATGGACTTATTTGGGCCTGTAAAAATCATGAGCCTGGGTAAGAAGAAGAACTACTTAGTCATCATTGATGACTACTCAAGATTTACATGGGTATTCTTCTTATTTTCCAAGGATGAGGCTGCTGAAATCATCAAGTTCTTCATTCTACAAGTAGAGAAGCAATACTCTCTACCTGTCAAAACCATTAGAAATGATAATGGGACAGAGTTCAGGAACAAAACTCTGGATGAATTCTGTTTGTCTAAAGGGATTATTAGACAATTCAGTGTTCCCAGAACTCCTGAACAAAATGGTGTGGTAGAAAGGAAGAACGGAACTATAATAGAAGGAGCAAGAACAATGTTAGCTGATTCTGGCCTACCATTATACTTTTGGGCAGAAGCAGTTAACACATCATGTTATGTTCAAAATAGAGTCCTTATTGTCAAGAGACATTCAAAGACTGCCTATGAAGTTCTTCATGGCATGAAGCCCCTTATCTCCTTTTTCAGGGCTTTTGGGTGTCAATGTTTCATCTTGAACATTAAGGAATCTATTTCAAAGTTTGCTGCCAAAGTTGATTTAGGTTACTTTCTTGGTTATTCTTCAACTAGAAAAGCCTACAAGGTTTTTAACTCAAGAACCAGGATAGTAGAAGAAACACTGAATGTCAAGTTCAATGAGTCAAAACACACTCTCATTCCAGCACATCCTGCTAAACTTTTTGACCTTGACAGCTTCCATTTTGGACCTGAAAAGACTGTCACTTCATCCAAACCTACTTATTATGGTGATCAAAGGTTTGATGATGAGGATCCAGCACCATGGACTCCTCAAACAGTCATTAAGTCAACTTCAAAACCATCAGAAGTTTCACAAACTTCTAATTCAACAAATACTGACGAACAAACTCAAACATCTGCTTCAGCACCTGCAACTACTGAAGACACTGAAACTGCTGAACAAGATATAATAGACCTCAGTAGTTTGTTTGAAGAACATGAGCCACCAACACCTGTCAGTGGTTTACAACAACTGATCGAACACAAAGACCATCCACTTGATCAAATCATGGGTGATATTGCATCAGGTGTTCTTACAAGAAACCAGCTTTCCAACTTTTGTCTCTTCTCAGCATTTATATCACAGTTGGAACCAAAGAAGTACCAGGAAGCCCTCAAAGACAACAATTGGGTGCAAGCAATGCAAGATGAATTGCTTCAATTCAACAAGCAATAGGTTTGGGAAATCTGTCCCTTACCACCAAACAAGCAACCAATTGGCACAAGATGGGTTTTCATGAACAAACAAGATGAAGCTGGTATTATAATAAAGAACAAGGCAAGACTGGTAGTACAAGGTTACTCTCAAGAAGAAGGAATTGACTATGATGAAACCTTTGCTCAAGTTGCAAGGCTTGAAGCCATCAGGTTATTTCTGGCCTATGCCATTTCCAACAAAATAAAAGTTTATCAAATGGATGTTAAGAGTGCATTTTTGTATGGAATGATAAAAGAGGAAGTGTATGTTTGTCAGCCACCTGGGTTTGAGGATCCTTCTCATCCTGAGTGGGTGTACAAACTAGACAAAGCTCTGTATGGGCTCAAACAGGCTCCAAGAGCCTGGTATGACACACTTTCAACCTTTTTACTCAAAAATAACTTCACAAGAGGTGCCATTGATAAAACTCTTTTTATAAAACATGTTGGAAATCATGTCTTACTTGTTCAAATATATGTTGATGATATCATTTTTGGTTCAACAAACACAAAATTGTGTGATGAATTTAAGAAACTCATGCAATCAAAATTTGAGATGAGTACAATGGGAGAACTGCAGTACTTTCTGGTACTGCAGATTAAACAACAATCAAATGGAACTTTTATACATCAATCAAAATATGTTAAAGAATTATTAAACAAATTTTCTTTACAAGACTGTAAATCATGTTCCACTCCCATGACACCAACCACACAAGTTGAACCAGATGATCAAGGAAAACAAGTTGATCAAACCATGTATAGATGTATGATAGGTTCCCTTTTATATCTAACTGCTTCTAGACCAGATGTTATGTTTTCAACATGTGTCTGTGCTAGATATCAAGCAGCTCCTAGGGAATCACACCTCATTGCAGTCAAAAGAATCTTCAGATATCAGAAAGGAACTCCAACTCTTGGAATTTGGTATCCTGCTTCAAGCAATACCAAGTTGTCAGCTTTTTCAGATAGTGACTATGCAGGGTGTAAAATGTCAAGAAAATCAACATCTGGTGGTTGTCAATTCTTGGGAAACTGTCTAGTGTCCTGGCAATCAAAGAAACAAACATCTGTTGCAACTTCAACTACTGAAGCTGAATACATTGCAGCTGCAAGCTGTACATTACAGATACAATGGCTCCAATATCAACTTCTTGATTATGGAATCAAAGAGAGCAAGACACCATTGCTTGTAGACAGCAAATCTGCCATTAGAATCATTAAAAATCTTGTTCAGTTTTCAAAGACTAAACACATTGAAATCAGGTATCATTTCATAAGAGATTGCTATCAAAAGGGCAAGATTGAAGTGAAACATGTAGCAACAGCTAATCAAATAGCTGACATATTCACTAAACCCCTTGACACATCAACATTTCAGAAGTTAGTATCAATGCTAGGGATGCTAAATTTGTAAGTGTTTCTCTTTACTTTTCTACACAAATTTTTTTTTCACTTACATATGTTTTCAAAAATTGAAAAACTTCTGAAAAACACACAAGAGAGAAACTACTGATGAACAAAACATCAGTATGGGGATATTTTCTGAAAAGTGATTAACTTCTGATAAAACAACCTTCAGAAGTTATGAATAAAGTATTTATAAAGTATTTCTCATCAGCTGTTCAAAACTACTGAAGAGAAAGTGGGAACTACTGATGAAAATAATTCTTCATCAGCAGTTTAGTCAAAAAGGGCAAATCAGACTTTTCCCACATCAGAAGTTTAACCTAGGCGGTTTAAAAACTTCGGATAAATACCTTTTTCCAACACTTATCCATTCAAAAAGCAAAAATTCCCTCCTTCTCTCTCAAGAAAGCTCTCAAACCCTGAACCTGCAAAAAAAACACTGTTCGATTCATACACACACAAACCACATGGCTTTAGTTCTAAAACAGGGACACAATCTCAGAGCCTACTTAGAAAAACAAGAAGGCTGGTCCCCATACGATGAGATCATTGATCTCGTCGTCAAATCCCAATATTTCACAGCTCTCACAATAGACCCACCAATACATCCTGAAACTCTCAATGAGTTCAGGGCTAACGCTGAGACAGTGATGGTGGACGATGAGGTTATCTCTCTCAACTCAACAATCAAAGGGAGACAAATGGCCATTACACCGGCCACACTTGCAAACAGACTGGGGTTGAATGATGTGAATGCCCTGCAATCCACCTAACCATGACTGAATATGGTTATCAAGGTACTCTCTCACAAGCTACCATCTTTAAAAAGTATTTTGAACCAAAATACAAACTTTTGTTTCATTATATAATTATGTGTTTGAGTCCTAAAACAGGGTCTTATGACCAGATGCCCTCAACCTTTCAACCAATCTTTCATTCCATTGTGAATGAAACAAATTTCAGGGCATCAAAACTTTTCTTTAATGAGTTGGTGTTACATCATAATAACACTAAAAAGAAGTTTTTGTTATACCCAAGGTTCATTATGCAATGCATAATCAAAGAACTGGGTGATGAGGTGCTTGTGGGTAAAACTGAAATTTTGAAACCCTTAACCTCACAAGCATGCTCTAGGCACAACAAACAGGCTGCCTGGCCAGAAGATGACCAAGGGGAACCAGAACCAGTCCCCATGGAACCCTCATCTTCCAAACCTACACCCCCAAAGGCCAAGAAACCCAAGGTACAAAATCAAAAACCCACCAAACCAAAAAGAAAAGTTGTTCAGGAGGTTGAGATGCATGAACAACCTATTGTGCAAATTGCACTTCTTAAAGATGTGACTGAAACATCCTCTCAGTCTCATCCATCTCAAACCCCACCAAGAGTACCAATCACAATTCTTTTCAAAAGAAAAAGACTTAAGAAAACCATTCCTATTAATGCTTCTTTTGAAACTGCTAAACCCATTGGCCAAACTACTGAACCAGCACCCCAACTTTCTGAACCTGATTTTGAAATAGCCAAACTTCTCTCTGGGCTAAAAGAGAAAGTCCCATCTACACATGTCAGTCCCCAACAACCACATCAAACAGGGGACATAGCCTCAGAATTTGACATGGATGTGGACACTCAAAGCCCTAACCAAAGAGATGAGGATGAACCAGGGTCTCTAAGCCCAAACTTAGAAACTCTTGGTACTTTTGAGGCTGCTACTACTCATATACCACCCAGTGGTGGATCTGAGGAAAGAAGCAACATAGCTAAGACCTCAACTGTGGCAACTACTGATGAAGGCTTAATTCCTGAGGTAGGAAATCCTCTGAACCAAGAAAAAGAGGTACATGAGACAACTGAGTTGGGCTCAGCTCATGATGTAACTGATACAGTCCTCATTGAGGATGTAATCAGGGATTCAGATGATTCCATTGACTTGGATGATGTTTCAAAACACCAAACTACTGAATTGACGGCTACAAGTGAAGGTCCTGCACCTGGTGTATCTATGCTCAAGAAGCTAGTCACACCAGATCAGGTTAAAGTCCACTTAATCCCTGATTCCCCTAGAGTGGCATCTTCCGTGCAACAAGAAGATCAACCAAAAACACACCCCTCACTACAAATGCCTACCCAATTCCCTGGGCAATCAAGCATAGACATGAACCAACTATGCAGCCCAGATGGTCCCTTATACCATATGATGAATACCCTCATCAAAAATCACTTCCAAACATACACAACTAACTTGGAGCTGTCCATAAAGAACCAATTTGGGGTGATACAGACAAAGATGAACGATCTGTCCAACAAAATTGACTTCAACAGCAAACAGATTGCTAATCTTACAGGTCAGTTCTCCCAACCTTCAACATCAAAGCCTGATGAAGCCAAAAAGGGGGAGAAAACTAAGGAACCTATGGAGTCACTTGAAGCCAGGAAAAAGGCAAGAGTGGCTATCCTAGAAAGAGATCAAAAAAACCAAGCCAGAAAATAAAAACTGGCCCAACAATTTGGTGTCTCTATTCAAGAAGTAGAAGATGCTGAAAAGTCTGATGAATCCCAAGGGCACAATGAAGAAACTTCTGATGGACAAAGTTCTGATGAAGAATCAGAAAGTACTGAAGACAATCCTTCAGTCGTTGACAAACCTTCAGTAATTGTCAACCCATCAGATGTTAACACTTCCAACATTCAATTTGCTGAACAAGAGCCTTCCAGATCAACTGTACCTACTCAACCAACTCATGTTCCTCCTAGGCCTACTACAACAGTTACCACAATGATTGTACTAAACCCTTCTCCAATCTCTCAATCAGCAGAACTTCTTGAGAAGAGTTTAGTGGTAGCTCAGAAGAAAGCCAAGGAAGATCAGATTTGGAAAACTCTGGAAGAAAGGGATGACTTGGACTTAAGCCTGGATGAAAAGCTACAGGCTTATGAAGCTAAACTTCAAAGGCAGGCTAGCCTAGACAGAATTGCTGAGGAAGATAAAAGACATCAACTGATGTCTTATATTACTAAGAACAGCAAGATCAAAGCCCACACATTAAAGAGACTCTCCATGGAAGAGTTGACAAGAAGAGCTCAACTTATTGCAGACAAACTTGCAACAAGTAAAGATGCAAAAGCCAAGAGAGCTTAAATGATAGAAGAACTAGTAGCTAATGGTTATGGTTCAAAAGCCTCTGTGTCCAAATGGAAAGAAGAAAGGTTAATGGACACTTATAGAAAATATAAGGCTGCAAGGGCTGAAAATCCAGAGAAGTTTCAAACTGCTGAAGTACCAACTTTAGTAGTTAGAACTTCTGGTGTTCAAAGAAGACCAGCTACTCAAAAGAAGAAATCAGAGGAGAATGTAAAGACTGATTTCAGAATGGTACTACTAGAAGGAAGTACAGTAGTCCATTCTGACTTTGACATAGAAGAAAAACCTCTGATCACACAATTCAGGGATCCTTCCACCTTTGCCTATCAAATTCAGAAAACCATCAAAGACAAAATGGACACTAAGGTAGTTACTGAACATCATTTGCCAACCTTTCAACTACCTAATGTGATGCAACAAGAACAAGGAAGTGAATCCCACCTGAGAGTCACTGAAGTTGAAAATATCCAACACTCAGGAGAATCCCAGGGTACCACCATGGTTCCCTACACTTTAGACTTTGACAAGTCTAAAGTACCTATCATCAGATGATCCTTTACTGATAACAACTCAGTACTAGTGACAAGAAGAGATCAGACAAGCAGAGCCTATAAGTCGATGAATGATCTGAAGAAGCTATCAACTCAAGACCTGCTTACAATCCAACATCTAGAACCACAAAAGGGATCTCTCACTGATGAACAGCTGAACCAGCTGAAGAATTCCATGTTCAAAGGAATATGGAAAATTGTGAATGACAGAAGAGAACAATAAGGAATTAGTAAGGTTTTGGCTTCATCAATCCAGGGGGAGATTGTTAGGACAAAAAGAATTGGTGAAACCACTTTTGCAAACCATAGTCTAATTCACTTCTGTCAAAATATTCTAAGTATAGAACTGCTGAAGAAGAAAGATCAAACTGCTGAAGAAGAGATTCCACAAGTACTGAAGAAGAAAAGTTATCAGAAGTTCTAAAGTTCAAACCAGACATTTCTACTGAAGAACTACTGAAGACAAACTACTCATCAGTAGTTTGTCATTCATCAGTACTTATGAGAAGATCTTTTCCACTGCCTTTGTATCAGTAGTTTATTAGTTTAGTATTACTTTTCCTTTATGTACAAGTTCCAAGACTGCAACTTGTTTGCAACTTGTTTCTGAACTTGCTTTTTGGCAAGGTTCATGTATTTGTAAAGTCTATAAATAGAAGGGTTCATCCCTCTATTTAAGACATTGATTTTTAATACAGAAATCCTTCAAAGCATATTATTGTTATTTCCATTTCATATTTATTGAGAATCTGTCTAAGTGTTTCATTTTCATTCAATACTTAGACTCTCAATAAATACTTATCATTTATTAGTTTCTCAAACATCCAGGGGGAGTAATAACTCCTGTTGATAAGTGTAGCTTTAAACTCATAACATTCCGCTGTGCTATCACTGATCAAGAACTTGCTAAACACCTAAGTGTTCACTAGCAAGTTCATACTAAAGAGCAATACTGATCCAACATCTACCCTTTAAGGTATACCAGTGTCAAGAACATTGTGTATCCTGTCTTAAGGGAATAAACAACTGCATGTCTTCAACTACTCCATATGGACTTATTTGGGACAGTCAAAATCATGAGCCTTGGTAAGAAGAAGTACTGCTTGGTCATCATTGATGACTACTCAAGATTCACATGTGTTTTCTTCTTATTTTCCAAGGATGAGGCAGTTGAAATTATCAAGTTCTTCATTCTACAAGTAGAGAAATAGTATTCTCTCTCTGTCAAAGTCATTAGAAGTGACAATGGGACAGAGTCTATGAACAAAACTCTAGATGAATTTTGTTTGTCTAAAGGGATTGTTAGACAATTCAGCATTCCCAGAACTCCTGAAAAAAATGGTGTGGTAGAAAGGAAGAACAGAACATTGATTGAAGCAGGAAGAACTATGTTAGCTGATTCAGGCTTACCTCTTTATTTTTGGGCTGAAACAGTCAAAACAGTTTGTTACGCTCAAAATAGAGTTCTAATCACCAAGAGACATTCCAAAACTGCATATGAAATTCTTCATGGCATTAAGCCCCTTATCTCCTTTTTCATGGCTTTTGGATGTTAATGCTTTATCCTCAACATCAAAGACTCTATTTCCAAGTTTGCTTCTAAAGTTGATTCAGGTTATTTTCTTGGTTATTCTTCCACTAGAAAAGCCTAAAAGGTATTCAATTCCAGAACCAAGATAGTTGAAGAAACACTTAATGTCAAGTTCAATGAGTCAAAACATGCTCTCATTCCAGCACATCCTGCTGAACTCTTTGACCTTGACAGTTTTAATTTCGGACCTGAAAAGACTGTTACTTCATCTAAACCCACTTATTATGGTGATCAAGAGTTTAATGATGGTCCTCCAACATGGACTCCTAATACAGTCATTAAATCAACTTTTAAGCCATCAGAAGTTCCTCAAACTTCTAATTCAACAACTACTGATGAACAAACTCAAACTTCTGATTCAACTCCTACAACTACTGAAGATGTCCAAATAGCTAAAGCAGATATTATTAACCTTAGTGGTTTATTTGAAGAAGTTCAAGAGCCTACTCCAATAAGTGGTTTACAACAACTGATTGAACACAAAGATCATCCATTGGATCAAATAACGGGTGATATTGCCTCAGGGGTACTTACAAGAAACCAGCTTTCCAACTTCTGTTATTTTCAGCATTCATTTCTCGGTTGGAATCAAAGAAATATCAGGAAGCCCTCAAAGAAAACAGTTGGGTTGAATCAATGCAAGATGAACTACTACAGTTCAAAAAGCAACAGGTTTGGGAAATCTGTCCCTTACCTCCAGTTGCAAAGCTTGAAGCCATCAGGTTATTTTTGGCTTATGCAATTTCCAACAAAATTAAAGTTTTTCAAATGGATGTAAAGAGTGCATTTTTATATGGAAAAATAAATAAGAAAGTGTATGTTTATTAGCCACCTGGGTTTCAGGATCCTTCTCATCCTGATTGGGTGTACAAACTTGACAAAGCTCTTTATGGGCTAAAACAAGCACCCAAAGCTTGGTATGACACACTTTCCACCTTTTTACTCAAAAATCACTTCACAAGAGGCTCCATTGATAAAACACTTTTCATTAAACATGTTGGAAATCACATCCTACTTGTTCAAATTTATGTTGATGATATCATTTTTGGTTTAACAAATTCAAAACTGTGTGATAAATTTAAGAAACTCATGCAATCAAGATTTGAGATGAGTACCATGGGAGAACTGCAATACTTTTTGGGATTGCAGATCAAACAAACAACAAGTGGAACTTTTATACATCAGTCTAAATATGTTAAAGAATTATTTAACAAATTTTATTTAAAAGACTGTAAATCAACTTCCACTCCTATAAGTCCAACCACACAAGTTGAACCAGATGATCAAGGAAAACAGATTGATCAAACCATGTATAGATCTATGATAGGTTCCCTACTTTATTTAACTGCATCTAGACCAGATATTATGTTCTCAACTTGTGTATGTGCTAGATATCAATCAGCTCTAAGGGAATCACACCTAATTGCAGTCAAAAGAATTTTCAGATATCTGAAAGGACTCCTACACTTGGAATTTGGTATCCTGCTTCCAGCAATAACAAATTAACAACTTTTTCATATAGTGACTATGCATGGTGTAAAATGTCTTGAAAATCAACATCTGGTAGTTGTTAATTCTTAGGAAACTGTCTTGTGTCCTGGGAATCAAAGAAGCAAACATCTGTGGCAACTTCAACTGCTGAAACAGAGTACATTGCAGCTGCAAGCTGTACATCACAGATTCAATGGCTTCAATATCAATTACTTGATTAGGGAATCAAAGAGACCAAGACTCAACTACTTGTAGACAGCAAATCTGCCATTAGCATAATTCAAAACCCTGTTCAATTTTCGAAGACAAAACACATAGAAATCAGGTATCATTTCATCAGGGATTGCTATGAAAAAGGCAAGATTGAGGTGAAACATGTGACAACAGCTAATACAAAAACATTAGAATGGGGATATTTTCTGAAAAATGACTAACTTCTGATTAAAATAATCTTCAGAAGTTATAAAATGTGATTATAAATTGTTCTCATCAGTTTTTCACAAACTAATGAAGAGAAAATGGGAACTACTGATGAATAATCTGTTTCATCAGTAGTTTTGTCAATAAGGGCAAATCAGACATTTCCCATTTTAGAAATTTGACCTAGGGTGGTTATAAACTTCTTATAAACACCTTTTCTCACACTTATCCATTCAAAAATCAAAAATTCCCTCTTTCTCTCTCAAAACATTCACAAACCCTCCCCTGTAACATCAAAAACACTGTTCAATCAAAATACACCATGGCTCTCGTACTGAAACAGGGACACAATCAAAGAGGCTACTTCGTGAAAGATTCAGCCTGGTCCTAATACGACGAAATCATTGATTTAGTCATCAAATTCCAGTTCTACACAGCTTTCACCATTGATCCTCCTATTCACATTCAAACTCTAAACGAGTTCTGGGCTAACGCCGAGACCGTGACTGTGAACACTGAACAATAAAGTGATTTCCCTCAAATCAACTATCCAAGGGAAAGTTATGGCGATCACACTAGCTACTTTTGGAATAATAGCTGGTCTAGATGATGTTGATGCACCAGAACAAATTCCCAATGCTGACATTCAACTAACCATGTGTAACATTTCGCATTAAAATGCTTGTACGTTACGATTATTATTAATAAAACGTCGAGTTTCATCATTTATCGTCTTTAAAAAAAATATTTCGTGACGCATTTGGACCCCCAATACTATGCTATATATATATATATATATATATATATATATATATATATATATATATATATATTATACATATATATGTGATATAATTGATATAATTATCAAAAATAAAAGGCCTGGGCCGGGATTCGAACCCGAGCCCATGGCCGGTTCACTACAACATCACAACACAACCAGCTGGTCTACACAACACACTTGATTAATTTTCAACACGTTTTAATTATATAATGTATTGGTGTATTAACAGTTGACTTAGAAAGTCAACTGTGAAGAACAATTTACCTAAATTAACCAATCCAAACGCGTTTTGATCCTCAATATGGAATGATGGTTGATTGTCTGACTGTTTCGCATCAATCACACGGTCAAGCCTCGCTTCAAGATACATAATCATTAGCTATGGCCAAGCCGGCGATACTCAATAATAGATCTATTGGATTGACAATCCCACCTAGATTCGTTGACCATCTTTTATGGGGAGCGCGGGTGATTGTTATCGTTCCAACATAATATTAAGGTGAACCGTGGATGACGGGATGGACCTAAACTAGTCGGAGGTTTGATTATGTGCATTCAACACTTCATGTTTATTCATGTAGACTTAAACTTACGATAGACATATGAATTGCTAAACTTTTATTCTTAAACTTAATTGCTTGACATGGCTTATGTATTCTCACCAACTTCTAGTTGACCCCCCCCCCCCCCATTTTTCCAACTCAACAGGAAATACTGATGCTTGAAGTCTAGAGCTAGCATGAGGAGACATTTGAAGTTTTAAGCTTTGTTTGATTATTTGATTTAGACTTTAATGTAATTCAATTTTGTAATGAAATAAAGGATTATTTAAACATATGTATTACCATGAGCTATTGAACAATCATTCATACGTGACACCTCGATGTTTCCGCCATCGGTTGGGGTGTTACAGATTGGTATCAGAGCCATGGTTATAGGTAATTAGGTTATTAGAAAAATAATCTAGTCTATAACCATAGGATTATAATCAGTACTTGCTCCTTTTACTTGCAACCCTACTTGTTTCTATTCTCTATCTCCCTCCTACTTCTTATCCCTACTATGGTCCCTACAAGAAGATTGTTCTCCATCACAAGATCTACTCTTAAACTAATAGGACAAATCCTCAGGTTTAGCCTGAACCACCTTGAAGATCTCGTCGAAGTTCTAGATTTTAATAACGAACACGTGCAATCTGGAAGGGTGAACGCCTGTATTCTGAGTTTTCTGTCTAGGACTGGCATTGCGCATAAATCCCAATCAGACGAGGGACCCGGATGCCTACCTGGGAATTCTCGGGATGAGTGTGCTAAAGCATGTCTTCACTATGTTATTAGAATTTAGAAGCTTTGATAAGTCAACGTTTTCGTTTATTCGTTTTAATTAATGAATAAATGACTACACTCACTTTTCTTAAACTAAGCTCTAAAATCTCAAAATTTTACAACTTAAATCAATCTCATTTCATAACCATCTGTGGATTTCACAATCACACTTCACCTTACCATCTTAGCCACTTTTAAATATTCAACACCCTACCCAAATCATATTATTTCATTTCTTCACATGTTACTTATTTTCTTAAAAAAAAAAAAAAAAAAAAAAAAAAAAAAAAAAAAAAAAAAAAAACTATAACCTCATACCTTAGCATAAACTAAAGATTTCTAAATCTTGTTATATTTTCATTATCTAGTAACATTACAAAGTACATACTTTTATCAAAAGATGTCCTCGAACTTAAATTCAATTGTTTATTTATTGACGTAACAAACGATTTTCTATATAATGCTCCAAACTATTGAAACTTGATTGTGTGTTGCATCAAACTTAATCCTTAGTTATACATGAGGATTCAATTATCTACCATATTTGAACATTTGATACTAGAACTATTTTCTATAGACACACCTAGAGTCATTAATCTTGTCTAGGGCAACTCTATCACAACTCGCATGCTATACTTGATACTTGATTACTTACATGTACATATTATCAATTTGCAATTTATGTGTGTAATAATTGGTACACTTAATCAAACAACTGATAGAGGATGAAGTACTTGCTCAACAGTTAGTGTAGTACCAAATAACCTACTCAACGATTGGTAGAGGTCATCATGCCTGCTCAACAGTCGGTAGAGGATCTACAACCTGCTCAACCACTGATAGAGGCTATCGAACCTGCTCAACAATCGGTAGAGGTTCTTACTCGCTGACTGGTAGAGGTCTTTTTCCTGCTCAACAGTTGGACTTATTTTTAGATACATTCTATACGATTCAATCACAAGGTTATTTTGCATTACTTACATGTGTGTTTAAAGTCATAGAAGGACACAAAACCCTAATGTAAGGTAAATTGGTGATTGCGGTCCGGAACGTAATCATGAATTTACAGTTATGTTAAAGTAGTGTGAAATTCTATCAAGGTTTACGATAGTTAACCGATTATAAACCTTAGTTACCTAGTAGTTCATTTAGCCTTTCTATAGTTAATCAATTCCTGCATTTATTTTAAGATTCCTAAAACTTAAGTTCAATATTTTGCTAGATTCATATGCTCCTTCAGGCGAACCTAATTCAACCCTTAAAACTCACACGCATCATCCCCCTTATCCAAACTATTCGAAACAGATTATTCAATTGCCTATAAATTCATGCCGTGCCTAAAATTTTCCAGACCACACTTGTCCTAATTTCTACCCAATCACCTTCAACCCTGTGTTTTCAATAAACTTCGGGACGAAGTTTCCAGAAGTAGGGGAGACTGTAACATTTCGCATTAAAATACTTGTATGTTACGATTATTATTAATAAAACGTCGAGTTTCATCATTTATCGTCTTTAAAAAAAATATTTAGTGACACATTTGGACCCCCAATACTATGCTATATATATATATATATATATTATACATATATATGTGATATAATTATCAAAAATAAAAGGCCAGGGCCGGGATTCGAACCCGAGCCCATGGCTGGTTCACTACAACATCACAACACAACCAGCTGGTCTAGATCAGTGGTTGTGTTTGGTTTGTTTCAGTTTTAATTAAATACACATGCCTGCAATCGTGTTCTTCCCCAATTCAAAACAATGGAGCCCTAACTTTGCAATACACTGATTTACACAACAATAACCCAATTGATCATAGGGTTATTGTTGTGTAAGGGCCGATGAACATAACCCATCAAAAAAATGAACTTACAAAAACGAATTCGTGTATAAAGCTTGGTCAAACAGAAAGTCAAACACGCGATGAATTGAAGCTTGAGAAGTGATTATTATCAGAAATTGGAGATGGAGAGAGATGAATCGGCGAATAAAGATTGTTAGGAAGTGATCAATTTATAGGGTGAGGGTTCGGGTGAACGATTTGGTAAGTTTGACCTTAATGAAAACGATGACGCGTTGATTGGCACTAATTAGGTATGTTTTGACGAGGCTTGACCGTGTGATTGATGCGAAACAGTCAGACAATCAACCATCATTCCATATTGAGGATCAATAGTCCCTACAAGAAGATTGTTCTCCATCACAAGATCTACTCTTAAACTAATAGGACAAATCCTTAGGTTTAGCCTGAACCACCTTGAAGATCTCGTCGAAGTTCTAGATTTTAATAACGAACACGTGCAATATGGAAGGGTGAACGCCTGTATTCTGAGTTTTCTGTCTAGGACTGGCGTTGCGCATAAATCCCAATCAGACGAGGGACCCGGATGCCTACCTGGGAATTCTCGTGATGAGTGTTCACTTATAGGCTAAAGCATGTCTTCACTATGTTATTAGAATTTAGAAGCTTTGATAAGTCAACATTTTCGTTTATTCGTTTTAATTAATGAATAAATGATTACACTCACTTTTCTTAAACTAAGCTCTAAAATCTTAAAATTTTACAACTTAAATCAATCTCATTTCATAACCATCTATGGATTTCACAATCACACTTCACCTTACCATCTTAGCCACTTTTAAATATTCAACACCCTACCCAAATCATATTATTTCATTTCTCCACATGTTACTTATTTTCTTAAAAAAAAAAAAAAAAAAAAAAAAAAAAAAAAAAAAAAAAAAAAAAAAAAACTATAACCTCATACCTTAGCATAAACTAAAGATTTCTAAATCTTGTTGTATTTTCATTATCTAGTAACATTACAAAGTACATACTTTTATCAAAAGATGTCCTCGAACTTAAATTCAATTGTTTATTTATTGACGTAACAAACGATTTTCTATATAATGCTCCAAACTATTGAAACTTGATTGTGTGTTGCATCAAACTTAATCCTTAGTTATACATGAGGATTCAACTTGATTAATTTTCAACACGTTTTAATTATATAATGTATTGGTGTATTAACAGTTGACTTAGAAAGTCAACTGTGAAGAACAATTTACCTAAATTAACCAATCCAAACGCGTTTTGATCCTCAATATGGAATGATGGTTTATTGTCTGACTGTTTCGCATCAATCACACGATCAAGCCTGGTCAAAACATACCTAATTAGTGCCAATCAACGCGTCATCGTTTTCATTAAGGTCAAACTTACCAAATCGTTCACCCGAACCCTCACCCTATAAATTGATCACTTCCTAACAATCTTTACTCGCCGATACATCTCTCTCCATCTCCAATTTCTGATAATAATCACTTCTCAAGCTTCAATTCATCGCGTGTTTGACTTTCTGTTTGACCAAGCTTTATACACGAATTCGTTTTTGTAAGTTCATTTTTTTGATGGGTTATGTTCATCGGCCCTTACACAACAATAACCCTATGATCAATTGGGTTATTGTTGTGTAAATCAGTGTATTGCAAAGTTAGGGCTCGATTGTTTTGAATTGGGGAAGAACACGATTGCAGGCATGTGTATTTAATTAAAACTGAAACAAACCAAACACAACCACTGATCTAGATCAAGTGGTTGTGTCTGTTGTTTGTTATCCAGAGCACAAGGGTTCGAGTCCCGTTTTAGAACTTCATTTTTTCTTATTAATTCGAAACAGTACTAGTAACATATATAATTAATATCAAACCAAGAATATTCGTTATCAGGGTCCAGCCCAGTTGGTGGCTGGGCTTGTGATAAAACCTCACCCGGTCTCAGACCTGGGTTCGAGCCTTGGCAACCACAACATTTTTTTTAAAACCTTTACTTTTATATATTCTTTAAAAATGATTTTAAAATACTAAAACTCCTTTATAAATTCTACAAAAATTATTTTATGTTATTCTAGTAGAAAAGTTTAACATACAATTTTTAGTTTTCCAAAAATTATTTATTTAATATATATAATAAATATTTCAAGTTTATTCTATTTTAATTATATAATTCTATAAAAATATCAAAACGATTATATAAATTTCCACAAAAATTATTCTGAGTTTATATAACATTAAACATTTTTGAAATGATTTTTATTTCTGAAAAATCATTTATTTAATATTTTTAATCAATTTTTGTTAGTTTTAGTTATAAATAAATCATAATAAATTTATTTTTCAATGTTTTTGCATCAAAATTTTATATAAATTATTTCTATTCATTTTGAACAGAAATACAATTTTTAATTTTAAAATTCTTTAATTTTAATATTTTTAAATATTAAAGTTATATTTTGACAATTTGAAATAAATAGATTAAATATTCTATTTTTAAGAAAATAATTATATAAAAATTATTTTCATACTTAAAACCTTTTAATGTGACCATTTTTAATCTAAAGTTTACACAAAGACTTTTGTTTATTTATTTATTGAATTTCTTATATTTAATAAACAATTTGATTATTAATCCAACAAATACTTATCCCCAATTCGAAACCCTAGAAAATACTTGTAGACTAGAAAGACTTAGACTTATTTGTTACCTTATACATAGGGTAATACTTGGCAACTTTGGGGTTACACATATTCTTTTTCTCGAGACTTAATACTCTGCTAAGGTGAGTTTACGTAACCATGTTTATGCAATTCTTTATACTTGCAACATTACACATAAGCAATTCTACATACATGTCTAGTTGTAAACTTTAATGCCTCATGATTTAGACAACAACAACAGTTAGACTCGCTTCAACATACATAATCATTAGCTCTGGCCAAGCCGGCGATACTCAATAATAGATCTATTGGATTGACAATCCCACCTAGATTCGTTGACCATCTTTTATGGGGAGCGCGGGTGATTGTTATCGTTCCAACATAATATTAAGGTGAACCGTGGATGACGGGATGGACCTAAACTAGTCGGAGGTTTGATTATGTGCATTCAACACTTCATGTTTATTCATGTAGACTTAAACTTACGATAGACATATGAATTGCTAAACTTTTATTCTTAAACTTAATTGCTTGAAATGGCTTATGTATTCTCACCAACTTCTAGTTGACCCCCCATTTTTCCAACTCAACAGGAAATACTGATGCTTGAAGTCTAGAGCTAGCATGAGGAGACATTTGAAGTTTTAAGCTTTGTTTGATTATTTGATTTAGACTTTAATGTAATTCAATTTTGTAATGAAATAAAGGATTATTTAAACATATGTATTACCATGAGCTATTGAACAATCATTCATACGTGACACCTCGATGTTTCCGCCATCGGTTGGGGTGTTACACCATGACTGAGTGTGGTTACCAAGGTTCTCTTTCATCTGCTACAATTTATAAGAAATATTTTGATGCAAAATATAAACTTTTATTTCATTACATAATCATATGTTTAAGTCCTAAAAAGGATCTTATGAACAGATGCCCTCTACTTTTCAACCTATTTTCCATTCAATTGTGAACGAGACTAAATTTAGGGCATCATCAGTTTTCTTTAATGAGTTGGTGTTGCATCACCAAAATGATAAAAAGAAGTGTTTGTTGTACCCAAGATTTGTGATGCAATGCATAATAAAAGAACTTGGTTACGGAATGCTTGTGGGTGAGGCTGCAAAGCTAAATCCTTTGACCTTACAAGTATTTTCTAGGCACAATAAACCGGCACTTTTTCCAGAAGATGACCAAGGGGAACAAGCCACAGTCCCCAAGGAACAAACATCTTCAAAACCCACTCCTAAAAAGCCTAAACAGCCAAAACAACAAAAATCCAAACCCACCAACCCAAAAAGAAAAGTTGTTCAGGAGGTTGAGATACTTGAACCAGCTCATGTGCAATCTGCACTTCAAGAAGGTGTGACTGAAACTTCCTCTCAATCTCATCCATCTCACACCCCCCCAAGAGCTCGCATAACCATTTTGTTGAAAAGGAAGAAACTCAAAAAGACCATAACTACTGATCCTTCCTTTAAAACTACTGAACCTGAACTCTCACATCAAACAGTAGAAATAGCTCAAATTCTCTCTGGGCTAAAAGAAAACATCCCATCTGAGAATGTCAATCCCCAACAACCACATAAAACAGGGGATACAATCTCAGAAACAAACATGGATGTGGATGTTGTCAGCCCTATCCCAAGAGATGAGGATGAACCATGGTGTCTAAGCCCAAACTTAGGTACATTTGAGGCTGCTACTACTCTCATACCACCCAGTGGTGGATTAGAGGATAGTAGTACCATAGCTAAGACCTCAAATGTGGCAACTACTGATGAAGACTTTATGCCTGAAGTAGGAAAACCTCAGTACCAAGAAAAAAGAGGTTCATAAGACTATTAGGTTGGGCATAGCTCATGGTTTAACCGATGACATACTCATTGAGGATGATACCAGGGTTCAGATGAATCCATTAGTTTGGATGATGTTTCATACTCTCCATAACATGAATTGACGGCTGATTGTGAAGGTCCTGCATCTTATGTATCTAAGCTCAAAGAGCTAGTCACAAAGAATCAGGTAAAAGACCCCTTGAACCCTAATTCCCCTAAAGTGGCATCCTCAGTTCAAACTGAGAATCACCCAAAAACACCCCCTCCACAGCAAAAGCCTACCCAATTCCCTGGGTCATCAAGCATAGACTTGAACTATCTATGCAGCCTAGCTAGTCCCCTATACCGGATTGTACATCAACTTATCTCTACACATCTCCAAGATTTTATGACTGCTATGGAGTTAAAGAATAGAACTCAGATGGAGATGATCAAGAATGCCATAGATCACAAACTTTTTGAGTTTTCAAGAAAAATGGAAGACAATAGAAGACAACTTGCTCATCTATCTGGTGTAACACCTCCACCTCCTTGGCTTCCAGAAGTGGATGAAGCTAAAAAGGGGGAGATGTCTAAGGAACCGAAGGTTGTGTCTCTTGAAGCCTCCAAAAATGCCAGAGAAGCACAACATCTCAAGGATGCCCAGACTTTTTGGAGGCTTCAAGAGAGATCTTTTCAGGTTCCTTGCTTTTTGCTATCATCTCCCTCTTTTTGGCTTCATCCACTTCTGGAAACCAAGGAGCAGGAGGTACAACACCAAATAAATGTTCCAATTGCCTTCTGTTGTCCTCAACTCTTCTAGGCAACTCCCTTATCTTCGGGCCTATAGCATTGTTGATCATCTCCATTTGAGCTTTGTTTTTCAACTCCATAGTAGTTGTGAAGGTTTGGAGATGTGAAGATATAAGGTGATGTATCATTTGGTATAAGGGACCATCTGGGCTGCATAGTTGGTTCAATTCTATGCTTGAAGACCCAGAGAATTGGGTAGGCTTTTGTGAGTGTAGAGGGGGTGTTTTTGGGTGATCCTTAGTGAAAACCGGGGATGCCACTTTTGGGGAATTGGGTTTAAGTGGTCTTTAACCTGATCCTGTGTGACCAACTCTTTGAGTACAAATACGTTAAATTCAGGAGCTTCACATTCAGCCGTCAATTCTTTTTGTGGAATTTTTGAAACATCATCCAAATCAATGGAATCATCCGAATCCCTAACTACATCATCAAGGATGAATTCATCAGATATACCATGAGCTAAGCACAACCTAGTAGTCTCATGCACCCCTTTGTCTTGGTTCTAGGGATTTCCTGCCTCAGGCTCAAGGCCTTCATTAGCAGTTGCCACAAGTGAGGTCTTAGTTATATTACCACTATCCTCAGATCCATCACTGGGTGGTATAAGAGTATTAGCAGCCTCAAATGTACCTAAAGTTTCTAAGTTTGGGCTTAGATGCCTTTGTTCCTCCTCATCTCCTAGGATAGGGCTGATAACATCCACATCCATGTCCATTTCAGCAGTTTGTTCCCCTGTATTATGTGGTGATTGGGGAATGACATTATCAGATGGGATGTTTTCTTTTGGTCCAGAGTGAAATTAAGCTATCTCTACTGTTGTGTGGAAAGTTCTTATTCAACAGTTTTAGGTTCAGTGGAAGGAATGGTTTTAGTAGTTTCAGAAAGAGGGTCAGCAGTTTTGGTCTTTTTGAGTTTCTTTCTTAAAAACTAAATGGATGTGAGTTTAGCTCTTTTGGGTAAGGGTGGAGATGAATGTAATTGAGAGGAAGTTTCAGTTACATCTTTAACAAGTGCATAATGCACATTAGCAGATTCGGGCATCTCAACCTACTGAATTGCTTTTCTTTTTGGGTTGGTACGTTTAGATTTTTGGCTTTTTGGGAAATGGGTTTGGAAGACGTGGGTTCCTTGGGGACTGTTTCTTGTTCCCTTTTGTCATCTTTAGGCATGGAAGCCGGTTTGTTATGCCTTGGGTATGCTTGTGAGGTTAAAGGGTTTAACTTTGTTGGTTCACCCATAAGTACCTCTTCACCAAGTTCCTTGATAATACAGTGCATTAGGAACCTTGGGTATAGTAAAAATTTCTTTTTATCATTTTGATGGTGTAACACCAACTCATAAAGAAATATGATGATGCCCTGTAAGAAGTTTCATTCACAATGGAATGAAAAATAGGTTGTAAAGTAGAGGGCATCTGATCATATGATCCAGTTTTGGGACTTAAACACATGATAATATAATGGAACAAAAGTTTATATTTTGCATCAAAAAAATCTTTTGTACACAGTTGCATGTGAAAGAGTACCTTGGTAACCACACTTTGTCATGATTAACTGAACAGTTCCATAAGGAATATGATCTGGGACTTGAGCATCATTAAGACCTAATCTTATCCCCAGAGTTTTAGGTGTGATCGCCATGGTCTTCCCTTTGATCGTCATCTTCAGGGAAATGACCTTGTCATTGACGATTACTGCCACCGCGTTTGCCCAGAACTCATTGAGAGTTTCATATAAATGGGTGGGTCAACAGTGAACGTCGTGTAATATTGGGATTTAACGATCAACTAAATGATTTCATCGTATTGGGACCAGGCTTTATCCTTCGTCAAGTAGCCCTTTTGATTGTGTCCCTGTTTAAGAACGAGAGCCATGGATGGTTTTGATGGAACAGTTGCAGGTTTCATAGCGTTTTAGAGAGGGAATTTTTGTTTTTGAAACGATAAGTATGAAAAGAGGGGTTTTCAAAAGTTTATAACCGCCCTTGGTCAAACTTCTGATATAGGAAATGACTGATTTGCCCTTTTTAGCAAAACTTTTGATGAACAAATTGTTCATTAGTAGTTTCCCATTTTCTCTTCAGTAGTTTTCAACAACTGATGAGATTATGTTTGAAAACACCTAATTTAACTTCTGATGTTTATTATCATCAGCATTTTTTTCATTTTAGAAAATATTCGCATACTGATGTTTTGTACATCAGTACTTTCTCCCTCTATGGTCATCAGAGGTTTATGACTGTTTGAGTAAAAAAATAAGTGAAAATGAAATATGTGCAGAAAAATGAAAACACTTACAAAATTTACTCCAATTTTAGCATCCCAAGCATGGATACTAACCTCTAAAAGGTTGTTATGTCAAGTGGTTTTGTGAAAATATCAACAATTTGATTTGCTGTTGACACACATTTTACCTCAATTTTGCCTTTTTCATAGCAATCCCTGATGAAATGATACCTAATTTCAATATGCTTTGTCTTTGAAAATTGGATAGGGTTTTGAATGATGTTAATGGCTGAGATATTGTCTAGGAGCTATGGTGTCTTGTGTAACACCCCAACCGATGGCGAAAACATCGGGATGTCACGTATTGATGATTGTTCAGTAGCTCATGGTAAATAATATGTTTTAATAATCAATTAAATGAATTACATACATTTGTTCTAAAAGAATTTCTACGTCAAATGAGAAACACTAAATATAAATCTTCAAGCATGAACTCTAATCTTCAAGCAACACTATAACCTGAAACATGTTAAGGTGGAAAATATTTTGGGTCAACAAAAGTTGGTGAGACTTACATAGGTTTGAATATTGTATCATGAGTATAAAAACTTTTACAATTCTAGTGTCATAGCAAATCTAGTCCATATGTGAAAACAAAACTACTAGGTAAATCGTTTGCATAATCAACCCTTGTGACATGTTTATTGTGGTCCATCCCATACGCATATGGTTCACTCGTTTGTGTTTATGTGTTCGATAACAATCACCCACGTTACCCATACTGGAGGTACACGTATCTATGTAAGGTTGTCAATCCAATAGATCTATCATTGTGTATCGTTGACTTGCGCAGTGTTAATGATTACGCAAGTCTAATTGTGTTTACCAAAGTATTGTTTAAGACATAATGCAACATAGAATCACACATAGGCACTTATGTTGAATTGCATTTGAAAATGTAACATGTTTCACTCCAAAAAAATGTAAAATAGTAAAAAGGGCTATGTAAACTCACCTTGAATACTTGTTGATTTGTGTTTAAGCTTGTCAATGATGGCAATATATCTCAAGATGTTTGGCCTAATTTAAATAAAAGGGACTATTAGGCTAGGCACGTAAGTGTATCTATGTATCTAAGTCTAAGGCATTCTAGGGTTTCTAGTTTTGGGGTTATAGTTTGTTAATTAATTGAAATAACTTTTAATTAATTAAAGAAAATAAATTAATACAATAAGTTATTAAAAGGGGTTATTTTTGTAAATTCTTGGTCAAGGATTATGTAGCAAAAATTAATATCGTTTGAAAATAATTTTAATAAATTATTTTCAAAATTAATGCTTGTAAAATGAATTATAACATAATTCAGAAAAAAAAAATTTATTTTTCTGATCCATATCATTAAAAATAATTTTTGTGAAATTTTGGTGCAAAAATAATGAAAATTAAATTTATAACGAATTTAATATGATTAAAATAGATTTAATTGCTTAAAAATAATAAAATACAGCTTTTATGTGAGTAAATCAGTTTTATAAAGTTTTCAAGTTTATAAACTTAAAATAAATTTTTCAGAATTTACGAAGTTGTTTTAGTAATTTTATTGAGTTTAATACATATATTGAAAATAATTAATATATATATATTAAATAAAAGATTTTCCAAAACTAAAAAAATTAGAATAAATTTTATAAGTTAAACAACCAAAAATAATTTTTATAGAATTTATATACTAGTTTTGTGTAACACCCGAAAGAATAAACATTTTATAATCTATAATTAATTAATATCTAATATTATAATTTAAGATAATCCGGCCCAACAGGAATCGGCCCAATACATTGAGCCCACCTGAATAGAAGTCCAAGATAATTATTTATAATTAACGGGCCCTCTTAAAGTAACCCAATAAAACTTGGCCTGTTAAATGTTTGGCCCATTTAATTTACTCGGCCCACAAGTCCATCCGGCCCAATACCTACAAGCCCAAACCACCCGCCCATTTCCCTGCTGTGTATGTACGCATACATACATACATACTACAAAACTATAAGAGAGAGAGAGGGGGAGGGTACGTATGAGAGAGAGAGTGAGAGAGAGAGATTTACGTACAGGGAGAGAGAGATGAACACTGGCTCCGGCACAGGTCATCTTCTCCGGCAAGGATCCAACCACCTACCACCTTTACCTCCGGTTCTCTCCTCCGGCCGAGCTTCGTCTCCGGCTGTAACCTTCTTGACAACCCATCCCGTATCCAATACAACCACCATGATCCTCACCATCCACCCTCTCTACGGCCTCTACAACCATCACCATAATCCTTCTACTCCAACATCATAACCGGTAATTAAGAACTCGAAGTCATTACGAGCCTTCCCTTTGACTGTTTATAAACCCGACAACCCATCACTTTCTTCTCCGGTTGAAGCGTCATCTCCGGTTGACTTTCAGTCGTGACAGACAACCACAATAGCTTCTCAACTGGTTTCCAACCAACCTCTGTTACCGTTCATCTTCATGTACATGTGTATATATTTTATATGTATACATGTGTATATTGGAAAAGAGGTAAAATATCTGTCTTTGTTAACCCAAAGTCTGATCTATATGATCATCACCTTTGTTCAGTAACCTGATATCAACCTTCGGTCCCGATATTCCAATCACTCGGAAGCCATATCCTCCTCCGGTAATCCTACAAACAATCTCCGGCCGCCGCCTTCTTCTCCGGCAGCCCTCTATCATCAACAACAACCGCCCCCCCCCCCCTGTTTTATTAACCAACGACACCATCAACACCTGTTCAACATGCTCAGGTTATCATCAAGGATTGCTCTGCTCCGATACTACACCTCTACTGGTCGTCTTCTCCGGTCACCTGCTATCATCGGTGACCGGTTCCAGGTGGTTCCAGGTGGTTTTAAGTGGTACCAGGAGGGTTCATGTTACGTCTCAGTGGGAATAGTTATGTGGATAATACAAGTTGGTTAACTCAGCTTTCAAGTGAAACAAAGTCTCTTTAACTTCCCGTCCCGATGCCATGGAACACTACTCGTATCGGGTCGTCGTCTTTAGTTTCTGTTCGTTCATCTCCAACTAACCGGTAACGGTTACCGGTTACTGGCTTTGTTAAAGAGCATCTCCTTGTATCCTGAGAAGAAGGTATAACTATTGTTAAGTTATAATTATTATTATAATTATTATTATTATTATTATATAATTATTCTAAACGTGAAACGAGAGGGACAATAATATTAACCCGACAATATTAGCCAGAATAACGAAAATAAACTGAGTAACAAATATATTTATATATAAAAGAATATATTATTAAAGGATTGTCCCCGGCGTTAACACGTGCATAAAGCCTTGCACGCGCTAATGTTATTAAAATATATTAGGTATAATATTTGGAGAATATACCGTTAAGGGATAGACTACAGAATCTGGGAGAATATAATAGAGGTGAGTACATGACCCTTTCCCTTTTAAAGCCTTTGGGCTGATTACATGCTTGACTAATCGTTATTAAGTATTTTATACGGTTTATATTATAAAAGTGTTATCGAGTTGTTAATAGAAATAATAGAACTCGGTCGAATAGAAACTACGTAGAGTGGATCCATTCGGTATCATAGAGTATAGCCTGGACCAATTAGAGGTTACGGGACCATTTATAATCGATCTATACTCACGGGAATATATTTATCTAAACCAAGTAGAGGTTTAGAACCACAATAAGCATTTATATTGTGCTTCATCGATAATATATCCCACCTTAGAATGAACGAACCATATAGAAAGAGTTGTATGATCGTTAAACTCGAGTTATTATTATCAGTATGTCTAAATTCGGCATGTCTCACTAGTATGAAAATACTAATGTACTTTAAGCATGTTGTCAGGTATTTATACGAAGTATTAAAGAGCAAGCCGAAGAATAGAAGATCTGGATAAGAAGAGGATACTATGGTTACATTTTATGTATTTCATCGGTATTGAAATTCAGTTTAATGTAATCATTACAATTAAACCTGTTAATGCTAATCCGCTGCGCCACCTGGTCGTTACAGGTGGTATCAGAGCAACAGGTTTAATTAATAGAAATCCTCTTCTGATCCAGATTAACCAAAAGTATATTAGAAAGAAATCTATATTAATAGAAATTATAAGAAAGTACAGAAAAATTATCGAGGAAATTACTAGAATAATATTGTGAGGTAAATTGACAATTTTTAATGGCCAGAAAATTGTGAATTTACAGGCACAATTGAATTCTAGAAAATTCTTTGGTGATATAAAAAGGTTATAAAATAATAGAAATATAAGAAATGCGAATAAACAAGAATTATACGAAGTATAAATAAATTATTATAGAAGTATTCTTTTAATTTTTAGTAATAGTTAAAAGAATATAAGAGCAACATGTTAAGAATAAGAATGCGATTATAAGTTTTATATCCTATTCTATGAAAAGTTATCGAATCTTAATCAAAGGTAGTAACCTTCCTTAAAAGAAATTTATGTTTAAAAATATTCGAAATCAAACATAATTAGAAGAATATATATGATTAATAAAGAAAATTTATAAATCTGTACAAGTATTGTACTCCCACTTGAGCATTCCTATGATCAAGTTTCTAAATAGATATGATTTTCTCGACGAAATTCGTTCTACCTATCGCTTATGTGAATTCCCTTTCGATAAAAACCAAGTGAACATAAATATATTCTATAAAAATATACCCTTTTGTATAATTTATTCTTTGAAACCATCAGTGCAGATATTTCTACGAAATATATCCGGGATTATATAACCTTCGTTCTATCCGTTTGGCAAGATCATTTCTCGAATCTAAGAAAGCATTTTCAACTCAGAAACCTTATAATAAGTCGATAAAAGAATATTAGAATCCAATTTATATTATTAAGAAATAATATAAGTGTCATCTCGATCTAAACGAACTAATAGAAGTAATATTAAAGTTGTATTAAATCGAGACCTTTAAGAGATACTTCTATTCCATCCGAAACAAAGTTTAAAGTCCAGCTCGTTGGACGTAATGTTTCACCTGAAGATTTCTTAGAATTCCAATCTGAAAATATATCAGTATACAATCTCTATATAATCACGTTCCTTTCCAAAAGTTTTGGGATCACTAGTATGACGAGATACGTGCAATCTGGAAGAGTGAGCCCTGTATCTTGAGTTTTCGGTCTAAGGTTAACATTCCTTCGTGTTTAGCCCGAGATCAAGTCTCAAAACTCTTCAAATAACTTTTGATTCTGTCACGAGTTATTCCCTGACTTTATTCGTAATATAAACATTCACGATTTTGTTTATCGCCAAGTTTAAAAGTTCGTTTATACAACTCTAATTATGATATCAACAACCTATATTACTAAATCAATTTCTTAGAAATCTTAGAAAGTATCCCAAACCGTTCAGTTAAATTCTTATCACTTTAACATCAAAGTTTGAAACTCGATCTTAACGACTTTATACCTCGGTTATCAGCACTATTGTCAATCGTTACTCCAAAATCCTATAAACAATCCCCACCCGATTGTTATCATGTACTCAAACCCAGTGTATTATATTCTTTACTTCATAGAATAATACATATGTCGAACTACTTCATATCTTTTCAGTAAGGTTCTACAATCTACTGAAGATGATTAAGTCATTTATATCCGACTTACGATACTTTGGTTTTTCTTTAAAAACCAGTATTCGAGTTGTAAACTCCAACCAGAATATTAGCCTCACAGATAATCTAACGACATGTTAATTTCTGGAAATTTATAAGTCTCCCTGAGATAAATTGAGTTTCCAAACATGAAGTAGGTTATTTATTCTAAGAATATAAAGAAAAATATGTATATCCTAGAGTATACCTATTTTCTTTGCATCACTCAAATAATATTATTGGAAATCAAGTTCGAAGACTTGAGAACCCAGTAAAATTTTGAGAAAGTTTGAAACGATACTACATCAATGGTACTACCACTATCATCTGTTAAAGAAATCCGGAGAAGTTCGTAGACGATTATCAAACCCGATAACCTCAACCACTGAGTCACGAAACCTAAAACTTGTGATAATGTGATGAGAGAGTTTTGATTATACTAAAGGTATAATATATCGTAATGATAAACCATCGTCTATAAATCAAGATTCTGTAGATCAGGCAAGTCCATGGCAGCTTAAACTTCAAAAATCCGAAGCTCCTTATAACCATATTCATCTATATATAGAGTTGATTAAAAGCTAGTAATCAAATCCGTATGTAGAATCCAAGATGGCTATATGTCCTCTATGCATTCCCTGGGGTAAAAGAGATCTGGACCCTTATGAGAGGTATATTCGGACGTTTCCACAGGATTCTGTGTATGAACATATGATACTATAAAGGAAAAGATGCATTATCCAATGTTAGAGAGAATTCTTGCATTTTCCAATACAGATGTTGCTAATACCCTAAGAATAGTATCAAGAGATCATTTTCCAGTATATATATATATATATATATATATTCGAATGTTTCCTGACAGGTCTCCTGAGATAGATTTTTCTCAACATCATGAATTATTGTTCTTGGTCTTCATCATCCGGGTTATTTACAAGATATTTAGTATAAAAGTTACTCATTAAGCCAGCTCGATTCAATCACAATCTGACCATTTTCAATGAAAAGATTTATCACGATCATTTCCATACATAGAGAATATGTATTAAACCTCTTTCCAGTGTGTATATGTATATATATATATATATATATATATATATATGTATGACATTAACGAAGTATTCCTAGATAGTTCTCTTGACATCACATAAGTTTCGACGTAGTATCTTCAATGATATTCGTTCTGGATTCTGCTTTGTAAATCCCTTGAGAATTATTTACACGTTAAATATATCTCATTCAAGTAGAAATGATTCTTCTTAATGACCTATTTTATACGGTTATTCATTTGAATTTCTGCGAAACTTAGTCTCAACCCGAATATTTAATACAGCTTAAAAATATCTACAGCTCGCTAATTTTGAAAATAATCGTTTATACTTATTAAACTCGAAAAAGCGAATAGATTATATAAATTAGAAATATCTATACTATTCTACATAAGCCGATATATTATAAAAGATAATTTGAGGATTAATAAAATATCGTGAGTTATATGATCGTATGTGACTACGATAATCTGATAAGTGATTATCCTATAGTTATTTTCCGAATATATAATAAAAGAAATTTATCTAATAGAAAATTTAAAAGAAAATCTAAGAAATCTTATAATATTATTAATAAACCAAGGATAAATAATTCCAAGAATTAAGCCATTCGATTTGACTATCGAATATTCGTCATTAAAATATAGAAAATATTTTAAAATGTATTATGGAACAAAATTCTACGAAAACAGTCTATTATAGAATATAAAATATTTCAAGATGACGTGTATTATTATGAACAATCAGAGATAATTTTAAAAGGTATAATACACGTAGACTTAGTATTTATTGAATAAATAGTATATAAACAGAAAAGGATTAAGATATAACGATATCTTAATACCACCAGAAAGTCTATAATGAATGCGGCCAAGGGATTGGCCAAAGATAAATGATATTACGAGAAACCAACGAGAATAGAAAGCCGTTTAGAGTTTTATAAGCTTGATTTATATAACGCTAAGAGGAAACTCTAGAACTAAGCGTCTAAGATTTTAAACCCGTCTTTATAAGATTTAGAATTTATTATCAGAAAAATAAATGGGGGACAAAGTCTATAGGTTGGGGAGAATCCAATAATAAGTATTATAAAATAAAGATTATCAAAAGTAATAACTAAAAGATATTTATTAAACATTATAAGACAAATCTAATTGAATCTCGAGGACGAGATTCCTATAGGTTGGGGAGAATGTAACACCCGAAAGAATAAACATTCTATAATCTATAATTAATTAATATCTAATATTATAATTTAAGATAATCCAGCCCAACAGGAATCGGCCCAATACATTGAGCCCACCTGAATAGAAGTCCAAGATAATTATTTATAATTAACGGGCCCTCTTAAAGTAACCCAATAAAACTTGGCCTGTTAAATGTTTGGCCCATTTAATTTACTCGGCCCACAAGTCCATCCGGCCCAATACCTACAAGCCCAAACCACCCGCCCATTTCCCTGCTGTGTATGTACGCATACATACATACTACAAAACTATAAGAGAGAGAGAGAGGGGGAGGGTACGTATGAGAGAGAGAGTGAGAGAGAGAGAGAGATTTACGTATAGGGAGAGAGAGATGAACACTGGCTCCGGCACCGGTCATCTTCTCCGGCAAGGATCCAACCACCTACCACCTTTACCTCCGGTTCTCTCCTCCGGCCGAGCTTCGACTCCGGCTGTAACCTTCTTGACAACCCATCCCGTATCCAATACAACCACCATGATCCTCACCATCCACCCTCTCTACGGCCTCTACAACCATCACCATAATCCTTCTACTCCAACATCATAGCCGGTAATTAAGAACTCGAAGTCATTACGAGCCTTCCCTTTGACTGTTTATAAACCCGACAACCCATCACTTTCTTCTCCGGTTGATGCGTCATCTCCGGTTGACTTTCAGTCGTGACAGACAACCACAATAGCTTCTCAACTGGTTTCCAACCAACCTCTGTTACCGTTCATCTTCATGTACATGTGTATATATTTTATATGTATACATGTGTATATTGGAAAAGAGGTATAATATCCGTCTTCGTTAACCCAAAGTCTGATCTATATGATCATCACCTTTGTTCAGTAACCTGATATCAACCTTCGGTCCCGATATTCCAATCACTCGGAAGCCATATCCTCCGGTAACCCTACAAACAATCTCCGGCCGCCGCCTTCTTCTCCGGCAGCCCTCTATCATCAACAACAACCGCCCCCCCCCCCTGTTTTAATAACCAACGACACCATCAACACCTGTTCAACATGCCCAGGTTATCATCAAGGATTGCTCTGCTCCGATACTACACCTCTACTGGTCGTCTATTCCGGTCATCTGCTATCATCGGTGACCGGTTCCAGGTGGTTCCAGGTGGTTCCAGGTGGTTTCAAGTGGTACCAGGAGGGTTCATGTTACGTCTTAGTGGGAATAGTTCTGTGGATAATACAAGTTGGTTAACTCAGCTTTCAAGTGAAACAAAGTCTCTTTAACTTCCCGTCCCGATGCCATGGAACACTACTCGTATCGGGTCGTCGTCTTTAGTTTCTGTTCGTTCATCTCCAACTAACCGGTACCGGTTACCGGTTACTGGCTTTGTTAAAGAGCATCTCCTTGTATCCTGAGAAGAAGGTATAACTATTGTTAAGTTATAATTATTATAATTATTATTATTATTATTATTATTATTATTATTATTATTATTATTATTATTATATAATTAGTCTAAACGTGAAACGAGAGGGACAATAATATTAACCCGACAATATTAGCCAGAATAACGATAATAAACGGAGTAACAAATATATTTATATATAAAAGAATATAAAAGAATATATTATTAAAGGATTGTCCCCGACGTTATCACGTGCATAAAGCCTTGCACGCGCTAATGTTATTAAAATATATTAGGTATAATATTTGGAGAATATACCGTTAAGGGATAGACTACAGAATCTGGGAGAATATAATAGAGGTGAGTACATGACCCTTTCCCTTTTAAAGCCTTTGGGCTGATTACATGCTTGACTAATCGTTATTAAGTATTTTATACGGTTTATATTATAAAAGTGTTATCGAGTTGTTAATAGAAATAATAGAACTCGGTCGAATAGAAACTACGTAGAGTGGATCCATTCGGTATCATAGAGTATAGCCTGGACCAATTAGAGGTTACGGGACCATTTATAATCGATCTATACTCACGGGAATATATTTATCTAAACCAAGTAGAGGTTTAGAACCACAATAAGCATTTATATTGTGCTTCATCGATAATATATCCCACCTTAGAATGACCGAACCATATAGAAAGAGTTGTATGATCGTTAAACTCGAGTTATTATTATCAGTATGTCTAAATTCGGCATGTCTCACTAGTATGAAAATACTAATGTACTTTAATCATGTTGTCAGGTATTTATACGAAGTATTAAAGAGCAAGCCGAAGAATAGAAGATCTGGATAAGAAGAGGATACTATGGTTACATTTTATGTATTTCATCGGTATTGAAATTCAGTTTAATGTAATCATTACAATTAAACCTGTTAATGCTAATCCGCTGCGCCACCTGGTCGTTACATTTTGGTATTTTAAACATCAATTAAAATATAATATACATGAAATATATGTAATATATTGAAGAAAACGGCTTTTAGAAAAAATGCTCGTGGTCAGACTAGAACCTGGGACCTGACCGGTCCAGAGCCTTAACTATCGTACAACAGACCAACTGGGCTACAAACTCATTTAGTGTTTTTATTCGAATCAAAACCTTTTTATAATGTTACTGCAATGCATAATCTTCCCCATTTACAAACCCTAGAAACAGATCCGACCAATTGACAACGATAACGAGATTAGAAGCCCAATTAGGGTTAGGGCTTTTATAGAAGGGACTCAAACGAGTAATAGGAACTATAAGACTTACAGTTTTGAGCTCTACATAAGAAAAAACGGGTTAAGGCTATAATAGCTTCACTCCGGCGAGTATAGATTGATTAACTGAGGTCACGGGGTTGTGAATTGAGGGTTTAGTGTTGGTCGAGCAATGCAGCTGGGTTGGGAAATGGGTTCTTTTTATAGCAAAACACAAAAAAAACGTGTGTATTTGGTTTATGGGTTAAATGGCCGGATTACAAGGGTTGAAAAATTGGACTTGATTACCCGTGATTTATGGAGTTTATTTGTGACAGGGAGTGTTGGTCATGAGCCTTTATTGAGTGGGATCAATTAATTTGGTCAAGGGATGTGTCTAGTTGTGTTTCCATCGCTAACCGGTGATGACCGGAATTTTCGCCGGATTTTCAGGGTGTCCAGACGAGGGATAAGGGAAAAGGAAGGTGGATTGGATTCTTTTTGGGCTGGAACTGTCAGATGGGCTCAAGGGGGATTGGTTGTTGGGTTGGGTTATTATTATGGTTTTGTTTTTGAAAACTTTATAAGTCCTCTCTTTTTTTTAATAAATCTGAAAATATATTTTATTATTATTATTATTGTTATTATTATTATTATTATTATTATTATTATTATTATTATTATTATTATTATTATTATTATAGAAAGGTTTAAATATGTATGGTTTATTGAGAAAACTTTGTATTCATAACTTTGACGTGTCATTTTTTTTTTAAATTTAGTAAAAATACATAATATCACATCTTGGTCTCTTTGATTCCATAATCAAGCAATTAATTTTGAAGCCATTGTATCTGTTAAGTATAACTTGCAGCTGCAATATATTTTGCTTCAGCAGTTGATGTTGCCACAGATGTTTGCTTCTTTGATTGCCATGATACTAGACAGTTTCCAATAAATTGAGATCCACCAGATGTTAATTTTCTTGACATGTTACACCCTGCATAGTCACTATCTGAAAATGCTATCAATATGGTACTGCTGATGGCAGGATACCAAATTTTTAGATTAGGAGTTGTTTTCCGATATTTGAAAATTCTTTTGACTGCCATAAGGTGTGATTCCCTAGGAGCTGATTGATATCTAGCACAAACACATGTTGAAAACATAATATCTGGTCTAGAAGCAGTTAAATAAAGAAGGAAACCTATCATACATCTATACATGGTTTGATCCATCTGGTTCAACTTGTATGGTTGGACTCATGGGAGTGGAACATGATTTACAGTCTTTTAAAGAAAATTTGTGTAATAATTCTTTAACATATTTAGATTGATATATAAAAGTTCCATTTGCTTGTTGTTTGATCTGCAATCCTAGAAAGCATTGCAGCTCTCATATGGTACTCATCTCAAATTTAGATTGCATGAGTTTCTTAAATTCTTCACATAGTTTTGTATTGATTGAACCAAAAATGATATTATCAACATAAATTTGAACAAGGAGGATGTGATTTCCAACATGATTTATGAAAAGTGTTTTTATCAATGGAGCCTCTTGTGAAGTGATTTTTGAGTAAAAATGTTGAAAGTGTATCATACCAAGCTCTGGGAGCTTGTTTTAGCCCATATAGAGCCTTGTCAAGTTTGTACACCCAATTAGGATAAGCATGATCCTCAAACCCAAGTGGCTGACAAACATACACTTCCTCTTAAATTTTGCCATATAAAAATGCACTTTTAACACCCATGTGAAAAACCTTAATTTTGTTGGAAATAGCATAAGCCAAAAATAACCTGATGGCTTCAAGCCTTGCAACTGGAGCTAATGTTTCACCATAATCAATTCCTTCTTCTTGAGAAAAACCTTGGACCACCAGTCTTGCCTTGTTCTTGATGATTAAACCAGTCTCATCTTGTTTATTTCTGAAAACCCATCATGGTCCAATTGGTAGCTTGTTAGGAGGTAAAGGACAAATTTACCAAACCCGTTGCTTCTTGAATTGTAGCAACTCATCCTGCATAGCTTCAACCCAACTGTTGTCTTTGACGGCTTCCTGATATTTCTTTGGTTCCAACTAAGAAATGAATGCTGAGAAAAAGCTGAAGTTGGAAAGCTAGTTTCTTGTAAGTACCCCTGCAGCAATATCACCCATGATTTGGTCCAATGGATGATCTCTGTGTTCTATCAATTGTTCTTGTGTTATGGGATTTTTAACACCCCAACCGATGGCGGAATCATTGAGGTGTCACGTAGTGACGATTGTTCAATAGCTCATAGACTAAAAGTGTAAATATTGATACATTGTTTAAGTAGTTTATTACATGTAAGGAGATACAAGATACAATTGATTCAAACTAACAATCTAAACTGAAATATAATGAATCCAAAATCTAAGTATAAATTCCAAAAGCTAAAAAGGTGTCTCAATAATAACCTGAAACATGTACCAAAATAATATAGGTCAATACAAAATGTATTGGTGAGCATACCCTGTTTTGAATACATATAGTATAGAAACGTTTCGCAATTCATGTGTTGTATACCGTTTGCAATTATGTATTTAAGTAGTATCCGAGTCAAAATCAACCCTATGAAAGTGAAATGAAATTTATATATAGTATGCGCTATTAACAGTAGTAATGAAACACATAGCAATGACCAAGGTCTCTCAACAGAGTCACAAGGGGTATATACCATGGTACTATTCATTGAAATGCTAGGTCGCAACGGTAATGATTTTTACAAGTCACAGATACACAAAGCAAACACACATCAGAATTGCACTTAGTGAAAAGAAATAGTAATTTGACATAAGGTACATGAGTAGCCCCAAACAGTAAAATGAAAAGGGTGAAAGATATACTCATTATTTGCAAAAGCGATCAAAAGCCAACTTAAGCAGTCGTGAGCTAAGTAATGGGAATTCTGAGAAATTAAACCTATAAGGTATAAGAATACTAATAAGGAAATGTCTAAAAGTCTATTGTATCTAGGGTTCTAAGGCATTAGGGTTTGCTAAGTCGATTTGGGGAATTAGAGTTTTGCGATGAATTAAATCGATATTATACTTGTATTTCCAAATAATATATGATTAAACTCAATGAATATGAAAATAATCTTTTTTCCAGAAATTAAAAATATGATAATTTTCTTTATAGTGTCAAGAGTCTACACCTAAATGTTTATAATTTTTCAAGCAAAAATGAATTTTCTATGAATATTATAAGAATAATGCATTTATATAAATATTATAAATAAAAAAATGAAAAAAAAATAACAAAAATTTGGCAACAGGCTCGCTGCTGAGGGGAATCGAACCTGGGTCCCCTCTGTGTAAACCTTTAGCACTAACCACTACACCACTTACTCACTTGTTGTTTTAATTCAGAAATAAATTTCATTTATACTTTACTAATATATTCATCTTCTTCCCCAAATTATCAACCAAACCCTAACCCTAGCCCTAAATTCAATAACCATGAACAAGACACGATTACTGATCTGTAATAAAGGGATTTTGATCGGAATCTGATAAGGATCAAAATGGCATATGTAAATCGAACTTACACAATGTAATAAGGGTTGAAAAAGGCATGAACAGAGCGGGCGCTTTAAGCTACAAATTGAAGCTTTAGGTCTCTTTTTTTGTATGGTTTTCGTTGGGTTATGAGGAGTAACAGGTCAGGAACAAAATGGCATAAGTTTTTATAACGATTTAGTTAAAAAAAAACGTCCAAAAACCAATTTAAAAAATCCAATTGGTTACAACATAAAATCCGTTTAAAACTGTGATTAAACTCGTTATTACCTGGTTTATGATCTTGGAACTGTTACACAACTATGGAGAATGGTAATGGTCCATAAAAATGGTTTAAAAAAACGCCTAAACAACTTAATTAACATTCGCCGGAAATTTTGTCGGAAAAAGGTCCGGTGACCGGAAAAACGTGAAAGAGAGGGAAGAGGGATTGAGTTTTAAAAGTTTAAGGTTATGACAAAAATGATCCCTCAATGTTTAACTAGGTTAGTTTTTTTTATATCTTAGTTTTTCCCTTAATAAAAACTAACCAAGTTACTAACTTAACTTAGAATGTTTTTTTATAACTTTATAAAACTTGAAATTTTTTTTATTGAATCCATTCCGAATATCGTTTCAACATACACATTTGATTAAAACGTATACACGATCCATAATAAATGCAAATGATGAACGCTGAGTTTGATCTATTATTAAATTTGAAACGACAAAACTTTTCAGCGAATAAAATAGAAACTTTTGAATACAAGAAGGACTATCATTGACAGCTTGCTAAAGGATGAAGGTGACGGTTGTCACAGGATTGGGCTCTTGAACTTCTTCAAACAAACCACTGAGGCTATTGATGTCTGATTCAGCTGTTTATACAGCTTCAGCAGTTTTGGGAGCTGAATCAGCAGTTTGGGGTTCCACATCAGCAGTTGTTTGGTTTGTTGAATCAGAAGTTTGAGAAACTTCTGGTGGTTTAGGAGTTGATGTGTAGACTGCATTTGGAGTCCATGATGGAGGATCATCATCGAACCCTTGATCACCATAATAAGTGGGTTTAGATGAAGTAATGGCAGTCTTTTCTAGTCCGAAATTAAAACTGTCAAGGTCAAAGAGTTTAGCAGGATGTGCTGGAATGAGTGTATGTTTTGACTCATTGAACTTGGCATTCAGTGTTTCTTCAACTATCTTGGTTCTAGAATTGAATACCTTGTAGGCTTTTATTGTGGAAGAACAAACATTAAACTAACCTGAATCAACTTTAGCAGCAAATTTTGAAATGGAGTCCTTAATGTTTAGAATAAAGCATTAACATCCAAAGGCCCTGAAAAAGGAGATTAAAGGCTTGATGCTATAAAGAACTTCATAAGCAGTTTTGGAATGTCTTTTGTTGATAAGGACCCTATTTTGAACACAACAAGCTGTGTTGACTACTTCATCCAAAAAATAAAGAGGTGGGCCTAAATTAGCTAACATTGTTCTTACTGCTTCAATCAATGTTCTATTCTTCCTTTCTACCGCACCATTTTGTTTAGGAGTTCTGGGAATGCTGAACTATCTAACAATCCCTTTAGACAGGCAGAATTCATCCAGAGTTTTGTTCCTGAACTCTGTCCCATTGTCACTTCTTATGACTTTGACAGAGAGAGAATATTGTTTCTCTACTTGTAGAATGAAAATTTTGATAATATCAGCTGCCTCATCCTTGGAAAATAAAAAGTAGACCCATGTAAATCTTCAGTAGTCATCAATAATGACCAAGCAGTACTTCTTTTTACCAAAGCTCATGATTTTGACTGGCCCGAATAAGTCTATATGGAATAGTTTAAGACATGCAGTTGTTTTTTATTCTTCAATAGACTTATAAGAGGACTTATGTTGTTTTCCCTTAAGATAGGAAACACAGTGTTCTTTACTTTGGTATTCCTTCAAGGGTAGGCCTCTGACCAAGTCCATTTTAGTGACTTTATTTATGGTTTTAAAGTTCACATGGCCAAGTCTCATATGCCGAAGGTCTGTTTCAGAAGTTGATGCCTTTGAGAAGAAACAGGCAGTGTTGTTTAGTACTTTGTCCTTTTCAATGTCCACTGCATGGACATTGCCACATCTTTTGGCAACAAGCAAAGGATGATCTTCAATTATCTTCTCTATCAACTTTTGGCCTTTTAGTGAGATAATATTGCAAGCAGTTTTGGTGAAAAAGGAAGAATATCCTTTATCACACATTTGAGAGACACACAGCAAGTTGAACTCTAGGTTTTCAACCAGATTGACCTTATTAAACTGCACTTTACCAGAGGATACATTGCGCTATCCTAGCACATATCCCTTGGCATTGTTCCCAAAGGACACAGATCCTTCTCTTTGACTTATGAAATTGTTGATAAGATATTTGCATCCTGTCATATGCATAGAGCCTCCACTATCAACGTACCAAATGCTGCTTAGACCTCTGGATACCATCTGCACAAAGAGTAGATTATTCAGTTTTAGGAACCCAAGCCATTTTGGCTTTGGGTTTACTCTTGAGAACTGGAAGAATAACAGTTTGTAGTGGACCATTTATACAAATCCATGTCATTTTAGCCATGGGCTTGCTTTTGAGATAAATGGTGGAACGTTGTTGGGGTCCACCATCAACTTTGGTCATCAAAAGTTTGACCCTATTCATTAAGTCTTTAACCTCAGCAGTTTGTGAAACCGCTGAAGGTTTGGATCTAACTTCTGAAGTAGAATTTTGAGAAAAAGACTGTTGTTGAGATTTAGCCTTTTTCTGAGGAAAGGTTTTACTTGGTTATTGTTTGTTGGGATAGAAAGTGTTTCAAAATCTTGTTTGATTAGTTTTCCGATAACCAGTTGTAAAATTTTCTTGTTATACTGATTTCCTTTCCTGTATCTACAAAATTATGTTATGTGTTTAAACAGGCCACATACTTCACATGGTTTTGCCTTTCCTTTAGTTTTTAAATTTTCAGGAGTTTTGGATGGAAAAGTACTGACAATTTCAGTATTTTAAATTAGGTCATCACCAGTTTTCAGGGTCTCAACTCCTGATGTAGATGAAACTATTGATGGCTCAATGTCAGTTGTGTTAACTTCTGCAGAACTTTCTTTTTCATTTTTAAGAAAGTTCTGATGAAAAGATGTCATTCTTTCATATCAGATGTTTGATCTTGAACTATTTTGCTCCCATCATCAGTAGTTTTGGGAGAAAAATCAGTTGGAGATTCAGTGTGGTTATACCCTATGCCAAACTTAATATTTGATGCAGTTTGTTTATTAGGAAACATTTGGTAACCTCTACATGACTCTACCCAATTTTCACAATCAACCTTGGTGTCAGAAGCTCCTTTCTGACATTTTCTATGTTTTCTAGCATGATTTTAATTTGTGCTTGGGTTTCAATTGCATTATTTGTCAATTTAGAAATTTCTTTTGTTTTTGAAGAAGTTTTCTTCCTAAATCACATTTCATTGGGTTAATTTTCTTTCAGAGTCATTGGCTTTGCCTTGTAGATGCACATTAGCTTCTTTGCAAGATTTTGAGCATAACTTTAAACAGATTCTTGTCATACCTGAGATAAGGCAGAATTAGAGGAGCATCCCTCAAAAGCCATCAAGGCAAAGTTCTTTCTTCCATTATCAGGTTCTCCCTAAGTGATATCAAAGCCTTTATTGCCTACATCTGGACTGCATTCAGATGTATCATAGGGAAGACTGCTCCAGTCAACATACCCATAAGTGAATAGACTTTGTTGAGTGGGTTGTTGAGGTTGTGGAAGCTGAGCAGCAAGAATAGAAGGCATTTGTTGTTGGCCCTGTTGTTGAGCAGGCATCTACACATATTGTATTTGAGGCACATATTGAATTTTTGGAGCTTGTGCTTGTACAAAATGAGCACTTCCTTGTGTTCCTAAATTCCTATTGTAACTGGAGTTAGCTTGATTTCCAGAATGTGATTGGTTAAAGTTGGAGCTTCTACATTCTCTAGGAAAGTGTCCCAACTTCTGACACTTGTGGCATCTCAATTTAGATTTGTCAAAACCAATTTGTGTTTGATTGTTCAGTCCTGGAAATTTCCTACCTGACCTTTTGTAAAATTTGTTTGTTTTTACACTTAACATGGCCAGTTGGTGTAGTATGTCCATTTCTTCCAAGTCATCACTACTGAAATTTTATAAATCATCAAGACTGAAACACATGTTATCAGTAGTTTGACTATTTTCTTCATTGTCATAAGCTGGATATGATCTTTCTGATGAGATCCCAGCAGTTATGTCAATGTGATCAAAAGATCCAAAATTATTAGAACAAGTTGGTGAGTCTTGTCCAAAAAGTGTTGTACTACTTGGAATATAGTCATCAGCAGTTTTACCAGAGTTTTGCAACTTTTTCTTTTGATTGATTTCTCTCTCAAAAGTTAGTAATCTCCTATGTAATTTTGTGAGTGAAAGGGAGTCGAAATCTGGTCCTGATCTGTGGACTATAGAATAAGTTTCCCATTTTTTAGGTAAAGACCTTAAAAATCTATGCAACATAGATGAGTTTGTATAGGTCTGACCATTTAATTTTAACTCAGATATTAATGAGGAAAATCTTTCAAATTGTTATGTCAAAGTTTCTCCATTAACATGAGTAAATGTTTCATATTATTGAGCTAAAATTTCTCTTGTGTTGGCAATCACCTCACCAGTTCCTCCAAACTGTTCTTTGAGGCAATCCCATAGCTCTTTGGCACTTTCACAATGTAAAAGCCCAACATAAATTTCATTTGGGATAGCCATTGCCAACGTTGAAAAAGCCTTAGCATCTAGCTCAAGTTTTAGGAAATCTTCATCAGTGTAGTCTTTTGGTTCTTTTTCCTTTTCTACTTTAGTTTCTAGATTTGTTGTTAGTGGTTTATGGGGTCCATACATGACAGACCTCCAACAACCAGTATTTTGCTATGACAAAGTATGTGTCATCCTTCTCTGCCAGATGTTATATTCATTTCTGACTAGCATGGGAGGCTTATTTGCAGATCCAGTATTATGAGGATACATTTTTAAGAAACTTGATTGATCAATGATTTCTTAAAGTGATGGATGTTTTTATAAAGTGAACTTTTATCCTTGATTGAATATCAATAAGAGCCTGACTCTGATTCTCATTTTGTTAGATTGATATGTTATCAGATGAACCAGGGCTCTGATACCAATTGTTGGATCAGTTTCTTAATAGTTTATCACAGATTCTTCTAAGAACACTTGTTAAGATTTATCAAAATAAATGCACATCAGAAAGTATAAGTGTTCTAAGTTAAAGTATCACTTCTAACAGGAGTTATTACCCCCCCCCCCCCCCCCCCTTGAATGTAGAACTAAAGCAGTTAATGATAATCTAAGCAATTAATGAATAAAACAATAATAAGTTGCTTTCAAATGATTCTCAAGATACTAGAAATGTTACTGCAAAAATTGTCTAAAATAGAAGGGATGAGCCCATCTATTTATACACTGAATAATACGTACAAGGGAAGTAATAGAAACATTATAATAATACTACAACAGGCTGTAGTATTGGAACTTGTACATAAAGTAGCAAATACTATTATAATACTAAAACTACTGAAGTTCAAGGCGGTGGGAAGCTTCTATCAGAACTGCTGATGAGTAGCAAACTACTGATGAGTATTTCTTCAGTAGTTGTGCTTTAGATGTTTTTCTGGTTCAACTTCAGAATCTTAACTCTTCAGCACTTGGTTCATAGTATCAGTCTTCAGCACTTTGTCTTCTTCTTCTTCAGTAGATTCTATACTTAGCAAAATTATGTAGAAGGTGATTCAGACTAGGGATCAAAACTGGCTTTCTCAATCCTCTTTGACCCTACATTTTACAACAAATAACAAAGGTTAGGGCTGATTAGAGTGTTTTTTAGAGATAAAGGTGAAAACTGTAGTTTTGGTAATACATAAAGGTTGTTTTCTGTAATTTTATCTAAATTTTTTAAACATTAAGACATATTGATATATATTATGTAAGTTTTATTAAATAAGAAAAATAAACTAACTACAAATAAAAAAAATACAAATAACATAAATAAAATTACTACAAACTTGAAACAATAAAAAATCAGTTTTACTAGCTTTAAAAAAACATATACATTATAAACAAGAAAAAAAAACATTTTAGTAAATGAATAAAAAAAACCATGAATGGGAAGTGCCATCCCCAACTACCTGTCTTTTCACGCTTCTTTTAGAGAATCAACTACAACCTTGGTCTCGGATGTTTCTAGTGGTCTTGTTGGATAAACTCCAAGTCAGTTTATTGTTGTTCATCTATAGCTGCCGCTTGTTGTTGTTTCGGTAATTCCACTAGAAGGTTTTGTTCCTCTTACGCAACATGAATCTTATTGTCTCAATATTTCTTTTTCCTCCGCTTCGGTTGATTGAAAATGTTGGTTGAATTGGTTGATCTTTGAGAAAAGCTCTTCCTTGAATTTGGTGGTACTTAGAGTTTTTAAAGTGTATTAACCCGTTTCATTTGTTTTCAATTTTTTTCGTATGTTGTGAATCAACACCGATGGAAGGAATATTGGCCAACATGCGCAATAGCGAAAAACTTGCCACGCAAATAATGACACGCACTAATTTATGACACTAAAAACCGTGTGTCATTAAAAAAGCGTCATAGTTTTTTTTTTTGAACGGCAAAACGTTTTTTATATATATAAAAAGAGCCAGCAAGAAGCTGGGATACACCAAAACACCAAGAAATCAAACTACAACATTACAAGACCGAAGAAATATTGAAATCGGACCAATCGGACCACGTGATCTGACCCAGCTTCGACCTCGTTTTAATCCAAACAAATGAGTCTTCTTTCACCTTATCCACCATATCCCGAACCAACTCAAAGTACCCATCGAATGTCATCTTGTTTCTGGCTAACCATTTCCTCCAAAACGTGGCTTGAATGATCACCCCCACTATTTGCTTCCACCTTTTCGCTCCTGGATTATGATACAAGAAGGACAGCCATGCCACGATCGTATTACAATCCCTTAGCCATGACACTCTCATCCAAACCAAGATATTCCACCAAACGGCTCTAGACCAAATGCAAGAGACAAACACATGATTGTTGTCTTCGGGCTCTAAATTACACCTAGCACAAAGACAATCAGTCAATCCGACTCCCCTGGCCACCAGCTCCGCCTTTAGACGAAACCCTCCCCATCATCGCCTTCCAGAGTAACACATTCGCCTTAGGGATAGCCCAGGAATTCCAGACTTTGGCTGCAAACACCGGGACCGAATCAACCAAATTGCCCAGCTCCAATCTGAGGTCTTTAACCGAGAAGGGTACACCATCGCCGTTACTCCAAATCCATTTGTCCTGGGAGCCGTCAAAATGCACATTGTTCAACAAGTTTAACAGATTTTGAAGTTGCCCTGATAATGTAGTTGATAAGCTCGCCACATTCCAGCTCCACACCCATTCAATTCTGCCATTCATGACATTATAACAATCAACCACCCAAGCGTCCTTGTTTCTAGCAGCATCGAAAAGTCTCGGAAACAAAGTTTTGAGGCTGCTGTTGGTAACCCAGCAGTCCTTCCAAAATAAGACTTTCGACCTATTGCCGATAATGGGTTTCAACTTATCCGCCACTTGAATGCCACGATTGCTTAGGATCTCTCCAATGGACCCGATGTCTTTCCACAGCCCCATGACCGCCTTTTTGACCGGGATAAAACTTGCGCCTCTGCCATAGGAGTGGATAGACTTAATCACCTTGACCCAAAGGCGATCCGGTTCATTCTTGAAACGCCACCACCACTTCGAAATCATGGCTATGTTGAAATCCTCAATACTCCCGACACCCGCACCGCCTTGTTTCTTACTTGTCATAACCTTATCCCATTTAACCCAATGAATTTTGCTACGCGAACCAACTTTCCCCCAAAGAAAATACCGTCTAATCCTTTCAAGCTTTTTCAACACAAATTTCGGAGCCGGAAAGAGTGATAAGAAGTAAGAAGGAATGCTACTTAGGACACTCTTGACAAGAGTTAATCTCCCCGCGAACGATAGAGTTTTCGCCTTCCAAGCCTTCAACCTTTTTTGAAATTTCTCAAATACAGGTTGCACCATCGAACTCGTTTCATATTGACTCCCAAAGGGACGCCAAATAAGAAAATGGAAGAGATCCTTGACTACAATACAAAACAGAGGCATAGGACTCCACCTCGCTCCTATCCACATTGAAACCAAACAACTGACACTTTGTGCTATTAACTTTCAGCCCGGAAATTAGAAACAAGCACCGAAGGAAACGCTTAAGGGTTATAACGTTGTCCAAAGACCATTCGCCCAAGAAAATAACGTCATCGGCAAAGCATAAGGTAGAAACAGACGGCCCATTGTTAGGGAGCTTCACTCCTTTAAATAACCCCAACTCGATAGCACGATCCATGAATTTCTTGATAGCCTCCATAGCGATGATGAAGAGAAAGGACGATATCGGGTCCCCTTGCCTAAGGCCACGTCTATACGCGAACTCATTAGTCGGGGACCCATTCACTAAGACCGAGCCACGCCCCGACTTAAGTCACGAGTTAATCCAATCGATCCATTTCTCCGGAAACCCCATGAACCCCGTAACGTCGAATAAAAACTTCCAATTAAGCGAGTCGTAAGCTTTGTGGAAGTCGATTTTAAGAACCAAGAGCTTGTATTTCGATCTTTTGGCCCAAGAAATTATTTCACTCACCATTAGGGGTCCGTCAAGAATACTCCTGCCACCAACAAACGCCGATTGAGTAGGTCTAATAATATCCTCCAACACATTCTTCAGCCTACTCGCAAGCACTTTAGAGAGCACTTTGTACATCGAGGACACCAAGGAGATGGGCCGATAATCTGAGAGATTATAAGGATCCGGCTTCTTAGGGATAAGAGTTATGAAAGAGGCATTCCATCCAAATGAAATACCACCTGCACTAAAGAAGTCATTAAACAACTTTATAAAATGGGGCTTCAACGAGTCCCAGAATCGCTTGAGGAACTTGATGGTAAAACCATCCGGGCCTGACGCCTTCCCACCGTTACAGCCCTTAATAGCACCATGATTTTCATCTTCGGTAAAAGGTAAACAAAGATGATCGGCCTGAGCCGAGGACAACCTAGGGAGGCCCAAATTCACAAACTTCGGACGTCTTCTAATTGGCTCCGAAAACTGGCTCCGAAACCACCCAAAAACCTCGTTTTTAATAGCCTCCGGGTCCGTAACCCACGCGCCATTAATCATCAAACCATCAACTTTGTTACGCGCCATGTTCGCATTTATGATACCATGAAAAAATCCCGAGTTTTCATCTCCATTCTTAACCCAGTTTACGCGCGCCTTTTGTTGTAGGTCTTTTAGTTTAGATTTCTCCATATCGCGAATCTGTTTCCTCATGGCTACCCTAAGACTCTTCTCCTCAGCCGATAAGGGACAAGAAGCAGCTGCCGCTTCAATTTCTTCTATCCACTTAGTCAAAAACAGTTGGTACCTTTGATTATTATCTTTGATAGCAGCCCTTTTGACGTTAATAACAGCCTTGACTTTATTTAGAGTGTTTAGGAGAACAACATCAGGTTTACCTTCAGGCCTTGGGTTGTTTAGGCAATCATTAATAGTGCTCACTAACTCATCATTGTACAGCCACGAGTTGAAAAACTTGAAAGGAATTGCTCCAAAGTTTGGGCTGTCACAGCAGAGAGATAGAGGGCAGTGATCCGAAAACCGCCTTTCATGAACTCTAAGAGTAGCCCCGGGCCATAAGTCCACGAAACCATTACAAAAAGAAACCGATCTAGCTTGCTCATTTTGACTTCCTCATGGTCCGAAATAAACGTGAATCTACCTCCCGTCATATTATATTCCATCCACCCGGTACGGCGAATAAAATCATTGAAAAAAGCCGCGTCAATTCGGTTAAAACAAAATTTACCCTCTCCTCATGTCCCCTAACCTCGTTAAAATCCCCCAAAGCAACCCATAAACCGGATCGCTGGGGCAACAACCCCAATATATCTTCCCAAAGCGGTCTTCTATGAGCCGTGTCATTTGGAGCGTAAATATATAGAATATTAAGATTAACCCCCTGCCCGATTAGCACCCCAAAAATCAGAAGATAGTACATTCCCTTGATGTTGCCCTCCATACAGAATCTAGATGGGTTCCAGATCGATAGAATACCCCCTGAACGCCCATTCGCATCCACTGACTCAAAAGCCAAGGGAGATCGGTCCGAGAATTTGGATACAAACTCGAGATTAAGCCCACATTGATGAGTTTCTTGAATGTCGATGAAGTCAACCTTTAAATCTTGTTTCAAACCACAGACCCAGTCACGCTTCCCAACCTCCAAACCCCCCCCCCCCTGATATTTAAGCTTAAGTAATTCATTGACTACGGTTTTCATCCCTTTCCGCAAACACAATTTTTCTCATGTGGTTATCGAACCCGCGAAGGTCCATTCCCAGTTTGATTCCAAATTCTAAAGATTGTTGTACCTCCTTTTCAAAGTCCTCCTCATTGTTACCCTGAATTTCATTGCCACCATCCTCACCCTGGATCGGCACACTTTTCCTTTTATCCAAATTAATCGGTCGTCTTCGACTCTCAGCATCCTGTTCAATGAGCTCTTCTAAAGAAAAGGGGTCAGACCCCACCGAGCAGTTCAGGTCAGGGGTTACGAAATAATTATTGTTACTAGGTATTCCAACCTGTGGGCTGACCCCATTAGTCCCACCACATTCCATATTAAAGTTACCTGAACTGAGCCCAACAATAATAGAGGCTAACCGGTTCACACCCTCTGGCCCATTAGAAAAAGACTTCACTTCCACAGTATCAAAACAGTCAACATCTTGGGGCCCACACATAGAGCCGTCCCCATTCCATGAGACATCATCATTATTGCTGCATGCATGGGGCTAGGCATATTTCCCATGCAAACGTTTGGTCTCCCTGTTGATGTTTCGTCTACCTTCTCCGAAGCTTTCCCGTCCACGACAATAGACTTAATCATCGGAGCCTTAGCCTGCGGCGGAGGTATAGTCGGAGACCAGTCGTAATGAATCTCTTCAACCGAAACCCACGCCTCACCATCCTTGGATTTCAAGCAAATATTGGAGGTAATCGACTTTCCTGGAGGGGCCAAGATAACCATCTCACTAGCATCCATGAGGACATCATCATGCGAAGCCCTCGACCGGACAATAATTCTTCCCAATCGTTCTCCAATTTTATTGAATACATTGCGATCCCAAATAGATACCGGAACACCCTTGATCTTAATCCAGGCAAGTCTATGATATGAGCTCAATCTGCCATCCCAAATATAAAGGTTGTTAAACCATTCGCTCCATTTCCCCACTTCCGTCTCACAGAACACTTCAGTGAACTCCGGATTATCGAATACCAGAGCAAGTGTTAGTCCCCCTAAATACTTGATACTAAAGGACCAATCAGAGAAATCCCTGACTAGTCCCTGTAGCTTGTTCATCGACTCAAAGTCTTTTACCTCGCCCACAAGGGTCTTGAACTCTAATAGCCTCTTGGTCTCCGACCTAGTAGGTGGTAATTCAATAACAAGATTATTGGCCGGTAGGGCTTTGATACCTTTAAGAGCATCCATATACGAGTTGTACTCCCCCTGGATATTAATCTTCCGTGCCTCCTCCCCGACAACCCCAGTGTTAGGGTTGTTGGGATTCAAAGAGAAATTTCCGTTGTCCAATCTGTTAAACACCGACGTCCTCTCCGGGTTGTAAACTTCCTCCGACTTCTTGCCTTATCTATCGAATCTAGCCACGTTCACACTTAACACCACCCCGTTCAACACCACTCCATTTAGATTGTCCGCCCATTCCGACCCATTATTAATCTTTGAGAATTTCAGGAAACCAAAACGGTTCCCACACTTATCGCATTTTGCTGGGATATAGACATCCTCCGAGTTATTGTAGTGGGCAAAGGCATTCCAAAGATCTTCCTGTTTGCAATCACCCGGTAGGTTTGAGACAAAAAAGGATGCCGTCTTCGCCAATCTTTCTTCTCTTCTTGAAAATCTTTTGTCCTTCAACTTATTCTTCTTGCTTCTCACCGTCTCCCACCCTTCTTCTTGCTCTCTGTTGTACTTACTTTGCTTGATGTTGAGCTGCTCCTCCCGTTTTCTCCATTGTAGATCTTGGAACTGAGTTGGATTGAGTCTTCCTTGAAGTCGTCCTTTGGTCTTCTTGTTGCTCCTCATACTTGATTTTGCTCTCCGTTGTAGATCTTGGAACTGAGTTGAAGAGTAGAATGTCACATCAAGAAAAGCATAAGAACACTATACATATAACATATGTTATGATCATGATGTGCGTCATAGTTTTTAAAAGGGTTATTCTAAATACACCATACGTATTTACTAGTTACATTTACTAGTTACACCATACGCTATAAAATTAATTAAACTTAATGATTTGGTCCATATTATGTTGTATGTCATAATATGTTTTCCCCTTTCCCTCCCATCATAATTTCATTTCCCTCTCTCTCTCTCTCTCTCTCTCTCTCTCTCTCTCTCTCTCTCTCTCTCTCTCGCTCTCTACTAACTTTTCTCTCATTCTTCCGACCCTAACAATCTCTCTACTAGCTAACACCCACCTTACTCTCTCCGCTGGTTCAAACCCCTAACAACACCGGAGAGAAATGGGGTCGACAACAACACTAGCACCAGGCCTATCAAGGAAGGTAAAGAAAATTCTAGAAACACGCACCCACAGTCCAGATCTACGCGCTTCTTTAAACTCACTTTCATCTTTTTATACCAAAAATACCCCTCCGGCTAGACGGATCCTCCGATCGACAATCGAGAGGCGTTAGCTATCATTAATCAGAGTTTCTAGTTGCTTCTGATGCTTCTCAGCAGGTTTGAATGTTTTTGTTATGTTAAAGGTTTGTTTTGTTTGTGAAATGTGAATTGAGGTAATTGTGATGTTTTAGGCGTTGAATCAAGTGGATGAAGAGGTTAATGCGCTTGCGCAATGCTGTGACAAGTGAGTCAATGTATTTATTTGAAGATTAAATAAGTGATTACTGATTAAATATTTTTGTATAATTGCTTGTGAATTTATATGAATTTTGAAGGTTTGATGAGTAATTAGTGATATATAAGTGTGCTCATTCAAAGATCAAACACACACACGATAACTTGTAGGTTTTAAGTGAATGTAGATTTTATAGGAAATCGGAAGAATTTGATGAATAATTAGTAAGGTATAAGTATACTAATTTAAAGATCAGAGTTATGTGCTTTTGAATTTCATAGGAAACTGGAAGAATTTATATACGATAACTTTTAATAGATTAGATAAGATTATATTAGATTTTAATATATTATTAGATTTTATAAGATTTAGGAGGTAAATTAATCAGTCCATAGAGAAAGTGAACAAATAACTCTATTTTCATTGCTGTAGACAAAAATATTATTCTTTCTTATATTTTTGTTTGTGTGATCATGATGAATTTTTAGTAGCTTGAAGGTAATTCTAATCTCAAATTCTCAATAGAGTTTTAAGCTTGTTTATAGATTAATGAGCTGTGTGCCTGTGTTTATGCTCCTTTTTGGCATCACAGCTTCTGAGCTTCACAAGAGTATGCTCTAATTGGAAATTGTTTACTAAGGGTTTATTGTATACTCTAGTTACATACTTATATGTAATTACCATAGTTATCATAATCCCTAATTGTGCTCAGCAGCTTAAGACCAGGATGTGCATGACATTAGGCCATGAACTAGGTAAGGCAGTTAATAATTAATATGCGACACCACAATATGCCTGTATCTACACTCCAAGGTGTATACATCTTACATTCTTACTTGATCTGCTACCATTTTGACCTACCTGGTGGATGTTGCACCATATCAATTGTATTTCTGTTACAACATTTTCTGTATTTACAGTTCCCTATTTTTAGCTTATGACTTTACTTATCTTGATAGGGAGTGATTGTTGGACCGGATTCGTAATTATTAAACCTAGGCAAATGAGTCAGGTCCATGGCGTCTAAAGGAGCATGGGTATGGGCGTATCCTACGCCAAGTACGATCCGCTTTCATTCACCAGTACGGTACTATCGAGTACCGTCTTACTTTTAACCAAAACATAAATTATTGTTATTAGAGCACTTGGGTTTCATAATATGGGGTTAAATTTTGTATTAAGATAATCTTGATTATGAGAGTGGTATCCTCATCTGGTACAAGGTCTTATGTTCTTTCTAATTTCATGTGCAGAATGGACCTTATGAAACAAATGTTGCGCTTGAATTTCTGTGAATCACTTGAAGTAAGTATACTTTTCTAATGACAATATTGGCATTCCCACTATTCTTTTGTAATTTATTAATTTAAATTATCTACATGCATTGCAATTGTCAGCATACACAAGTTAATTCATAGAGCTGAAACCTCTATATGATTGTCTTATTTTAACTTCTCTTTTTACCAATTTAATGATTAATTTATTAATGTTGCAATTAATATAGAGGTGGTCATTATGGACCCATCACTCATGAACATGTGACTTGAAGGAGACGCACTACGCCAAAATATGCCTACGGCCACACAAAAAAAGTGTGACCATATGCCTTTCGCCACACTTTTTTTTTCCAGCTCAAGTGTGACCATAGGTTGAGTCATCGTAGGTATCATACGGCCACATTCACATTTAGTGGCCGTAGCACTTAAAAAGTGCGTCTAAAAGATACTAATATTTCTTTTTGAAATCAAGCATTCTGTCTATTAAATGTGACTAATGGGTAGTAACGGCCACATGAAATTACACTAAGTGTGGCCATTGTAGTTATATAGTCACTAAAAGTTTTGTTTTAGCCACATCAATTAAAAAAATATGTGGCAAAAATTATTGTTTTAATAAGTTTTCCATCTATTAACTGTGGCTAAAGGGTAGGAATGGCAACATGAATTCACTGTAAGTGTGACCGTTTCTAATATATAGTCACATGAATTTACTGTAAGTGTGGTCAAAAACTATTTATAGACACAAGAAACAATCTTGTAATTATATGTGTGACTATATTCTAACTTTCGGTCACATATATTTTTTTTCCTATGACATTTGCTATTATTCCGTCACATAAAAAATGTGACAATGGTGTGGCTATTGCCTAACTTTGGTGACACATAATTTGTTTTGTCCATGGTATTTGGTATCATTCTGTCACACAAAAAAAAAACAAATGGAGGATAGTGACTAATGATTATATAAAGCCACTTGAAATACTGTAATTTTATTTGTGACTATTGTCCAACATTTGGTCACACGTATTTCATTTTACCCATGTCAATTGCTATCATTCCATCACACAAAAATAAACAAAATTAAGATTGTGTGGCTAATTGTTATGTAAAGCCACTATAATTTTTAGTATGACTATTGTTTAACATTTGGTGACACATATTTTTTGTGATTCTATATGGCCATTAAAAATGAGAAAACCAAATGCTATTATAAAAATAATAAACCAAATTCAATACATAAGTTTCAAGCTTAAATACTAAAAATCTAATTCCCAAGCGGTTTTCATCTTCTTGTTCTTTTCCTGCAATTTTTTTAATCCATCTAGAGTTGTAAAACTCTTCTTTTGCTTCTTGGCGAACTTTGTGGTGTTTTGTGTTTGATTGGATGGTGAATATGGTAGCTGAAGAACCAAAAACAAGAAAACATATATAAAAATTCCTAATTTAGTTATACTTTCACCAAAACGAAACTGTTATTTTACTCCATAGGCAAAATACGCAGGTGGGCAATCATTAAACCTGATTATCAGCAAGTGTGTGTAGGGCTCCTGCTGCAGCTTTTTTGCACTTTTATATTAGCAAATTCTATTAATTCAACAAGAGGAGGATTGTCACCTTCAACCTTACACATGAACATGTGGTGAGAACTAAGAATAAAAAATAAAAAAATAAAAAAAAAATAAAAAAAAACCCTTAACTGCAAGTACAAATCATGAACTAAAACCAACCTCACAAGAGTCTTGATGTTGCCATTCTCATGAGCAAGGTTGGTAATTGCATCAGCTGCTTTCCTTATGGCACCACTGACTGACTGCTCTAGAATTTTGACTGTTTTTGTGACTTTTAAGCAAAGCAACAAGATGACGTAGGGCTCCAACAATGCTCTAAAGAACAAAACATCAGAACAACTATTTAATAAAATTAGCAAACTTCAAAAAAAAATTATTCAACTTGATTTTGGGCGTGTCTAGTAATGGATATATAAGTCTGGTAACGAATAATTTTGACCATCATAAATGTTTGAAGTTGAATGTACAAGAGGCAAGTTGGGTCGGGTCGGGTAACGAATAATTTTGACCCACTTAGCTATTTATTATAAAGAACAACACATCAGATATGAAAAAAATATATTAGTTAAAGTTATAACATAAATGAAACAAAATCTACACTTGAAATTGTATAACTATTAACTAACTGCATTTTAGTCAACCATTAACAAAGTACACATAAACTGTGAACTTGTAAAGAAGAAGCAAAACTTGGAACATATTACAATATATGATCTGATGCATATAGCTTTGAAAGTTGAAACATCCTTAAAAGTCTTTAAGCATATATATCAATGTATCATTTCTCAAGTAACAAAATCATATTGAAATATTAGTTATGAAATCTATGAATCATTAGTTCTAGAGTGAGCCCTTTTATTTGTTTTAATAATAAAATAAAAAATAAATATGAATGGGGTTTTTTATCTTTGAACCAAGCAACAATTATCGTTTGTACTCCTAATGTTACCAATGTATCCACACGTCTATATATTTATCTCATTATCATCACATAAATTATTAAAACTAATGCTTAATATAAATCAGACAAAAAAAATAATGCTTAATATAAATGTTACCTAGCCGACTACCATCACAGCCCCTTATATTGAAAAAATATGCCTCCAACATTGCGAAACGTTTGAAAAACCGCACAGTGCCACATCTAAGCTTTCTATAGACATAAAAATTGACCTGATGATCCCAGGATGAAATAGGATGATGAGCGATTGCAAGAGCTAGGTACGAACGTGGACTGAAGGTCCCCACCATAAACACCGAGATTTGCAGCACGATTTTGACAATTTTCAACCTCTTGCAGATTTGCTCAGCCTTTGATGCAACTGTTTATTGTGCTTTGCTTATTCGGTCACAGTCAATGCGCTCCTCACATCTTCTCTATTACGTCATTCAGGATCAACGTGACATTAAATAGTAACAAAATCAATCAACTACTAACCCGGTATTATGATTACAATAAAACCATTTTACGAAAATAAAGTGATTCTAGATCGAAGTATTACCTTCTAATTCTTTCTTGTCCACAATTAGCGCAGCCGATGTAGCATTCGCTAAAAGTGCTACCATCTACTGGTATCGCATGCTACTACTTCCAACTGCAAATAAATCCACGATGGGAAAAAAGTTGATTTATCCACCAAATATAAGATTTAGAGTTTAGAACCTTGTACACACAAAAAGGCTAATGGCGTCAGGTGCCTTGCACAAAGCCCCAATTTTAAAACAATCCTATACCACTCCCCTAATTCAACAGCAAGCATATTCGATCCCATACAAAACTTTATTTCGATTTATTTTAATTTGATTAGTACTAATCTTGGTAACGGTTTTAGAGACAGAAGCTACAATACGGTGACGTCAAAAAAATAACGAACATACAATAGGAGAAGGCTTACCGGTAACTTGTCGGAAGTTGATCGGAACCCTACCCGATTGGCCGCCATCACAAACCTGCTCGACGCCAACAAATAATACTGCGACTACAATCATCAAATATATGCTGAACGACATCGCCACGTGCTATTGACGTCGATGAACAGCCCGTAACCCCGCTGAAACCACCGTTTCCGTCCTCTCACGACATCAACAAACAGCCTGTAAGTTGTAACACCGCTGAAACCAGCGTCTTCGTCCTCTCACGACACCGACGAACAGCCTGTAACACCGTCTCCCTGTGCTCTCACGATGCCTACGAACGGCCTGTAGCATCGTCACAGCAACAACCACCAACACCGCCATAGCCCATACGGTGGTGGGTTTACAGAGAGAGGCGGTGGTTTTGTTAGAGAGATAAGATGAAGGCAAGGAGATGGAATTTTATACATGCCCAAAAGACAAAAATGCCCCTCTAAATTATGAATGTTACGAAGATGCCATATATACTGTTCAATCACTTCATCTTTAAACGTATTTGAATGAATATGAATTTGAATGAATGAATGAATTTGAATTGAATTTGATTTATAAAAATGTATAGGTCATTGTTAAGGCGTAATGTAGCCCATTGTTACACATATGATCTATCATTTTTCATTATCCATTACAATCTATTAAGGCCCAATATGGTCCATAAACACATATATGATATACTATTGTCAATTGTGATCCATCAAAGCCCAATACCGTCCATTAAGACATTTTTTATTTATTATTGTCAACTGTGATCCATCAAAGCCCAATACCGTCCATTAAGAAATTTTTATTTTATTATTATCAATTGTGATCCATCAAAGCCCAATACCGTCCATTAAGACATATTTGATTTATTATTTCCATTTGTGATCCATTAAGGCCACTATGGTCCATTAAGACATGTATGATATATTATTGTCCTTTGTGATCCTTTAAGGCACAATATGGTCTATTAAGACATGTATTACATACTATTTTCCAATGTGATACATTAAGGCACATTAAAACATATATAATCCACTATTGTCCATTCTGATCCATTAAGGCCCAATATGGCCCATTAAGACATATAAAATCCACTATTGTCCATTCTGATCCATTAAGGCCCAATATGGTCCATTAAGAAATGTATTATCTACTATTGTCCATTGTGATACATTAAAGACCAATACGGTCCATTAAGACATGTATTATCTACTATTGTCCATTTTGGTCCTTTAGGGCCTAATACGGTCCATCAAGACATATATGATTTACTATTGTTCATCATGGTCCATTAAGTCCCAATATGGCCCAATAAAACATATATGATCTATTTTTTTTCATTCTGATCTGTTAAGCCCAATATGGTCCATTAAGACATGTGTTATCTACTATTGTCCATTGTGTCCATTAAGGCCAGTTTGGTCCATTAAGACATGTATTATCTACAATTGTCCATTGTGATCCACAAAGACCCAAAATGGCCTATTAAGACACTATGATTCATTAAGGTCCAATTTGGCCCATTAAGGCATATATGCTATACTATTGTTTATTATGATCCATTAATGCCCAATATGGCCCATAATGACATATATGATCTATTACTGTCCATTGTGATCCCTAAAGGCCCAATATGGTCCATTAATACATATGATCTACTAGTGTCCATTGTGATCCATTAAGGCCTAATATGGTCTATTAAGACATGTACGACCATTTTCGGTACCGGTACCCGTTTTTTGTGTTCTCGACACGGTACTTTTGGTAGCGGTACCGGTTCAATACAATCCGATATTTTGGGTTGATTTACCTTCAAATTATTATATCATAATACTCGTTTTCTACTTGTACTAGTACCTATTTCTTCCATTTTCAGGACCGGTACTTCCATTACCGGTACCGGTTCGGTTCCGAGGTCATCTATGCTCATTACAACGCAATAAGCCTTTAGTACATTCATGACATGATGAAAATCATAAACTTCAAAACTGACGCATTTGTTATGTATATTCGCACCTAAATTAGTTACAAAGACAAATATACAAAAGTTTGAAAACAAATTACTAAAATGATAAAATGAAATTTTACAATTTTATATCTTTTGTATATGTATACTAAATAATATAGTTTTTTTTTTAATGAGAGTAGCATTTGAGAGGGAATTTTTAGGATTAAATATTTTGGGGGGAGTTTTTTGAGGGAAATTAAAATTTTGTAATTTTAAGATGATGAAATATTTTGGGGTTTTTGGAGGGATATTGAAATTTTGTAATTTTAAGAGAGAAATATTTTAAAAAGGAAGTTGTACTATGTATAGTTACATTAGATTTTGTAATTATAAGTGTGACTATTGTTTTACCTTTGGCCATACATATTTTTCATGACATTTGCTATTATTACGTCACAAAAAACTAAGTGAAGATGGTGTGGCTAATAATAATTATATAAAGCTACTTGAAATTTTACAATTTTAACTATGATTATTGTCTAAACTTTGGTTACACACATTTTTAAATAACATTTGCTATCATTTCGTCACATGAAAATAAACAATGACATTAATGTGGCTAATAGTTAAAGACACATGATTTTTTTGTAACTTTAATTGTGACTATTGACTAACTTTGGTCACATATATTTTTCCATGACATATATTATCATTCCGTCATACAAAAATAAATAAAGGGTCGATGGTGTGATGAATGTTTTATGTAAAGCCACATGATTTTTTTAAATTTTAAGTGTGGCTATTGATTAGTCTTTGGTCACACAACAATATATGTGGCCATATATGTATTAGCTATTAGCCATACATCAAAAAAATACTGTGGCTGTAAATCACATTTGGCCACACTTTTCTAGTGTGGCTACTAAATGTCACATTTTTTTCTTGAAGTGTGGCTAAAGGATTCGAGAAGTTATAGTTTTTTGTCACACGAAATAAATATTGTTGCCTTAGATCACAATTGGCCACACTTTTTTTGGTGTGACTAATAAATGTCACATTTTTTTTCTTAAGTGTGGCTAAAGGTTTTGAGTTGCTATACAATGGTCACATGAATACATAAGATGTGTGGCAAAAGGTGGGCTGGAAGTTTTTCAAATGTTAGAAATGACCTTTAGCCACACATTCAATCAAAAGTGTGGCAGGGTGATTTTAGGAAATGTGTGGCTAAATCCACATTTTGGCGTAGTGACGATTTCTTTCTAAGGTAAGCTTTCTTTTCATTTTGTTTACAACACAATGTATGATGAATTGTGATTTATTATTATGTGAATATGTGGCATTTAAAGTTAATCTTATAACTTAGTGATCTTATTTTTGCTCAAATTACCCCAAAACCATCACAGATAACAGCTTTAGAGGCTAATAGACCAATAGTTTTGCTCAAGTTACCGATTGTGTTATGTTTTATAGGTCCACATGATGATGCAGTTACTAATAAGATCAGAGAATGATGGAAATTTCTGTCCAATTCCTCAGTACCCTCATTATTCAGCTTCAATCGCCCTTCACGGTGGCCCTCTTGTATGCGTTTTTGCTGATAATTTTAGCTATTTTTTGCTGTATTTGAGTTCAAGAATGATAACTTCAAGATTATAAAGAAGTATAATAGACTAATAGAGCAATACATTGTTCTGTAAGAGATCAAATTACGTTCATCACAAGTACAGTTGTTTGCCATTAATTGTAGTATAAAGCCATAATGTTGCATTTGGGGTTTATGATGTAGGAGACAAAACCATCACGAACCTTAACGTTTCATCTTATTAATTTAATTTGTCTCAGGTTAGGTGAGGAGTAGATGCTTATACGAATGAGGATATTGATATCATCCGTGATGAATGGTCAAGTTATGCTGCAACCTTCATTTTCAAGTGATCCGTATATTTAGGTCTAGACCAACGTAATGTATTGACACAGTATTTTTGTAACCGTTTAATACTTGTGGTAGGATTCGACAAATGCTTATATTGTAATGGGTTTTTGGTAGAATATAAAATATATGCATTTTTATTATGAAATTTTTTGAATTTGTTATTATAAATATAAATCCAGGATTAATGGTAATTGTGCCGAATTTTTTTTAGGTAAAAAAAGTATGCCACGCAAAATGAGTGTCATAAAAGTGTGTCGTAAATGCATGTCATAAAAGAGTGTCATGAAAGAGTGTTATAAATGTGTGTTATTAACGTGTGTCATTAAAAGATGACACGCACTTGCATGTCATAAAAATTTAATGACATGTCCTTCCTTGACACTTTTTTGTGTCATAAACACCCTTTTTATGACGCGCAATGCGTGTAAAGAAAGGTGTTTTTTCTAGTAGTGCAACATATGTAAGAATCCATTTTTCGTAATCACATAATCCTCACTCTTGCCACTATTCTAGGATAAAACATATTGGTTTTGATAATAACTGTTCTGCTTCTTCATAAAATGATTAAGGGTGTCTGTTTTTTGCCAGAAGAGCTTCCTGGCCTCTTCTGTCTACGTTGCGCAGATCACTCGAAGACGTTTTGATCTGCAGAGTGTTTGTTTATTGGAAAACTAATAAGAGGGTATATTGCCATGTTAAGATGTAGTTAGTTGTGTGTTTTTAAGTGAATTATATCATAAAACATGGTTACTTTGAGTTTGATTTGGATTGTAGGTAGCTGGAGCAGATTGGATGCAATTTTGGAGAAACCAAATGGATTTTAAATGAAGATTTTAAAAGATGATGCGATACAGCTCTAAAATACGAAGACGTAGGCCTAAGAATCTAAGAAAACGGAGTTCTAATGAGGATTTTATGGCAAAAACGGACACGTACGAGTAATTAGTGCAAGGCTATGCCTTGCTATGCTAGGCTTCAAAACGTAGCGCTGGCATGCACTAAAATCAGCGTGGGTTAGCAACTATTTGCCCAGCGCAAGGCTGCGCTGGCTGGGGCGCATGGTTGCGCTAATTATCGGGAAAGATATGAATTATATAATTTTTCACCCTATTTAAAGAGAGGAAACTCCAAAGCGAAAAAACATTGAACCCTAGCCGTTTTTAAGCTCTCAAATACACTTTTCATCATCCCAAACCTCAATAGAATCAATCCTTTCACGCGATCATCTTCTAATTCATTCATTGAAGATCCTATGATGAAGATGAGCGGCTAGTTCTCTTTGTAATCACCTCCGAGAGTACGGTTCGTTTATGTGAAACTCAAACTTGTTTCTTTATAGTATTTGGGATTGTTTTTCATGTCTTGAAAGATACTTGTGATTTTAATTCATTTAAACAAGTCTTATGTGTTGCAATTACTTCTCTTTTATTGTTCGCATTTGGTTTTCTTGCATCGTGAGCAGTTTGATTATTGGGTGGGTAATTGGCATATATGGTTTGGTAATTATATTACATAGGTTATTATTAAAAACCCGTCTCTGATTGTCACTTGAGTTAGAATCGTAAAACAAGTCCATGTCTATGTGGTATGCTACTAATTGAACGAGTTTAGGTGAATCATTGAACCGGAAATCCGGAGGGGGTTACGTCTTTTTCATAAGTGTTTACAAATCATATTAAAAATCGTTTTCTTTATAAACTCCATTCAATCAAAAAATCAACTTACTTTAGTATCTAGTTAATTTAGTCTCAAAAACTACAACTTTCCACCAATTCACTATAGAGACGACCTTACGTCACTATACTATAAAATCATTATTTTTGACAGACCAAACAACGTCAATCAAAGACCTTTTATTAAAAATCCTTTGCGCGTTGTTAGTACAATAAATAACTTTATTAAATCTTCCCACTTTATTTTTTGTAAGTTATCAAGGATTTTTAAGAATCCTCTGACCCTAATTTCCACCCAATTTTCTAACTCTTTAAAACTTTCTTTCATGCTTTTGGGAATTCCTCGATACCAGTCAAGAAGTGTAGAATTACACTTAATCAATATGTCTACGTCCCTTGCTGCAACAATCTTTTTACGAAAGTTTTTTATGGCTTTCTTTATTCCTTCTGAAAATGGTTAATTTCTAACAAATTGGGAGAAGGATAGATAAACCTAATTAATCTATCCGTAAATGCTAAAGAAATAAGTTCTGGTTATGCACTTGGACAAAAGATAATAAGACTTTTAGTTTCCTTGTCTTCTGTATAAATGTGTTCATTCTTGAAATTAGATTGACTTAGAGATCTATCCTTGGACCAGATCGATCTGAATTCATCTAAAGAGATGATATTGTCACTTTCTTCGACTTCTTCTTTTAAAAAAATTTTTAGGAAAGTTTTCTTGAATTCTACAAATATTCCTTTTCTCTTGACCTTCAGTGGTTCAGGAAAGAATGTTACCTTTAAAGTATTTCCTTCTTTCCGAATTCTTCTGAATATCGAGTAGCTTCTTATTAGGCTTGTAATAGAGTCTCGAACTTTTTGAATGGAAAAGTATTTCATGAAACATACTATGAGACTATAGACCAGTCTTCACAAATTCCTCCGTTTTCTCCATTAAAGATAACATAAAATCTTGATTTACTAGATTTCTTGGGTTCTTGAATAATCCGAGAATAAGTTGGTCTAAAGAGACCTTTTCGATTTTTAGCAAACTTTCTGTTAGGACAAAAAGGATTGGTGAAACCATTTTTGTAAACCTTAGTCTAATTCACTTCTGCAAAATATCCTAAGTATAGAACTACTAAAGAAAGAAGACTAAAGTACTGAAGAAGGATTCAACAAGTACTGAAGAAGAAGTATCAGAAGTTCTGAAGTCTAACCAGACAGTTCACTGAAGAACTACTGAAGACAAACTACTCATCAGTAGTTTGTCATTCATCAGCTCTTGTAAAGAATCTTTTTCACCGACTTATGCTTCAGTAGTTGATTAGTTTAGTATTACTTTATCTTTTTGTACAAGTTCCAAGAATGCAACTTGTTGCAACTTGTTTCTGACTTGCTTTTTGGCAAGGTTCATGCATATGTAAAGTCTATAAATAGATGGGTTCATCCCTCTGTTTTAGACATTGATTTTGATTTTGATTAATACAGAAATCCTTCAAATCTTATTATTGTTCTTTCCATTTCATTTATTGAGAATCTGTTTGAGTATTTATTATCATTCACATTCAATACTTAGATTCTCATTAAACTTCTCTATAGTTTTTCAAACATCCAGGGGGAGTAATAACTCCTGTTGATAGTGTAACTTTACTTAAACATTCCGCTGTGCTAATCTGATTGAGCTTGCTAAACACATAAGTGTTCGCTAGCAAGCAATGCATTAAGAGCATTACTGATCCAACACTTTCAGCTATCAACGGATTTGATATGACTTTACGAGAGTCGTTTACTTCTAGGGTAGATGAAGATTGTGATTCTTCATGTGCTTTGCTTTTTTCTAAAGAAATAGGAGTCAATGGATTTGATTTTTGTTTACCCTTTGTTGTTTGCAAGGGAATATATTCAGTTTGTAACCTTACGATTTCCTGTACTAAATTAACAGTTGTTTCTAGACTTTCGTCATAGACACATATCTTCCAAAGGAAGATATCAACATTTAAAAAAAATTAACAGTTGTTCCTTTATCTTCCAAAGGAAGAATACTTTCTTATAATAGAAATTGATTTTCACGAAGTTTTTTAATTCTATAAGAAGAATTTTTTCTTTGAGGCGTAAGGCCTTTAGATCCTCCATTTTTTTCAAATGTTGATATTTATTTTTAGAGTTGATGGTTTCCTTGAATGGTTTTTGCTTCAATAAATAGGCAATTTTCTTAACTAGGATACGAAATTGCTTACGACTCTGAAAATCTTGTGTTTGGTAATTAACAAGCACGTTTTTGGTCCATTCAAGATGCTCAATGTTAAAGGAATATCTTGAAAACCACATTTGCCATCTGACAAGACGACCCTAATTGTTATCTCCCAATATTTTTGTCTTTAGGAAATAGGTAAAGTTTTTATTATCAGTTCTTACCAAAAATTTTACTGGGGAATCGTATTTTTTACCACTAGTAATTATTTTTCATTAATATGGTAATTTCTTTCGGCTTGTTGAAAACTTCCAGAAGTATATTTGCATATTTCTTCTTTTCAGTTGTTTTGGCCTTCAAAACCCCTTCCCAAAAGTCATTTGAGGCATCAATTTCTATTATAAGAAAGTATTCTTCCTTTGGAAGATAAAGGTTATGAAAGGTTGTTATATATATATATATATATAAAGCTGTTTGTTGTTCAAAAAAAATCATTTCTTGATTAAGATGAAAGGATATTATAGCTAGTCATTGGGTAAAAGGACCGTATAACTGACAGAAATTATTTCCGATGAGGAGATATATTCTTGTTTATTGATGATAAATAGTAGGAATAGGGAATAGTTCTCCTGAAAAATATACTTTTAGGTTTCTACAAACCTTGTCTAAACTAATAGTTTCTTGGTTATATTTGAATAAACTTATTCGTTTTCATTTCTTTGTAAACTATAGCATACTAAATTGGTAGAAATTTGAACACTTGTTTTATTCATTATGAAGAGTTTTCAGAAGAGGTATCAGAAGTTGATGAATCTTCTTAGGTCGAACCAAATTCTGTTTTTCAAGATTTTCTAAGGGTTGATATTCCGAGCATTATGGATATTTCACCAACGGTGAACCAGTCGCCGGATGTGGTCAAATGAAAAAATTGACGGAACAGGCCGATGGTGGGCTCGCCTCCAAAAGCGCGGCATGCCACCTCAAAATGGATTACTTTCATAGCCCCTAATGGGCTAAGTTGTCGGATGTCTAACTTGTAAAATTGGAGAAACTCTAAAAAGAAGACCGATAAATGGAGACGAATGGACGAAAAGTCAAAATGGCGGGTGTAAAACCCAACGTGACCTTTCGGACAGTCGGTAATCCGTTAAGTGGGTTTCGGTACGATAGGCTTATATACGGAGGTATCAAAATATTTACTACAAAAGGATGTAAGAGACCGTTTGAAAACTATAGATGTATAAACATGCATGTCTCGTCTACCTACCATACTTACCGATAAAACCAAGACAAGAATGGATGAAAGACGAACTTGAAAGGGAAACAGCAGACGCTCTGAGGACGATCGAATAAAAGGGTAAAAAAATTTAACCTCAGAAAGCGGTATATATAGCCAGATTTGGGGAGATATCAAGACTGACACCCTGTCCAATCAGTGAACAGTAGGTCGGTTACCGTGACAACCAATAACATGCCGACACATGTCCAAATTTCAGAATTAATTACCAATTAGTAAAATATGGAAAACCCTAATTAACAAAGTTACCATCGGCAACTACGAGTGATTGAATCGGAATACTTGATCGGTCGAGAAGAAAGTTTGATGTTTCTCTTTCGAAAGAAAGAGCAATCATCAAACTGGGGGGGGGTGATGACGTAGGATGGATAATTGACATAAAAGGACAACGTTAAAATAAAGATAAGAGGTAAATAAACTGAATTAATAAAAGTAACTAACCAGCCGATCCGTTTGACAAATAAAACCAAACAGCCGATCCGATTAAAACCAACTGACCGATCCGTTGGTAAAAAGAAATAACAGACTTAATCCAGACTAGGACGATCCGATAAGGAAAGGTAGATTGATTGGAATATACGTTGGACAAAGGACTAAAGCAGAACGGACCATTGGACAAAGCAAAGACGGACATTACCCACCGGTCCATAGCCGCAATTAATAAAATAATAGTTTAAGCCATACCTTGTCAGCGGCTACAGTGACGTCCATCACATCGGAAGCCTGAGCGAGGCTATAATTAATGTGACTCCTTGAGCGAGGCTATAAATACCCGGTTGATGGCCACATTTAAGGACACATTAATACCCATAGGAAGCCTCTCTGCCTCCGAACCATCATATTAACTCATAACCCACTCTCTGACTTCAAAATTATGTATGTTATGAATCATTGGAGGTTAAAAGCATTTAACTGCCTTTTATGTAATTGTTATATCTGCAGTAGCTTATTTAGGTTGTGCTTTTTAGTGGTTAAAGTTTATGCTAGCTTCACTTGAAAGGAATTGAAATATGAGGTCTCAAATTACATTCGAAAGGAATTGAAATAGTTTGAAGAATAGGAATTTCATAGAATTAAAGTTCACTATAATATAAATATTGTGTGTTATGTTTTATCTGTAAGTTGGTAAATAGAACCAGAACTAGAATTCGAACCCCGCGCGTTGCGGCGGGAAAAAGTTGCAAACAGTTTATGGTTCTAGCGAGACGATAACACAAATGATATACTAACACAATGCGTTTATCAAACAACCATTGTCAAGGTAGGGACCTCCCACATTGCGTGCGGGGCGCAAAGCCGTGCCAAATAGCACTAATGTCACACCACGATCAACCAGCAACAATAGTGCGAAGTGGCACTAATGTCATACCACGACCAACGACCACCAACACCTATAGAAGCTTTGATAAAAAAAAAACTGAAAATAAAACCAAATGAAAGAAAAGTAGACGTGAAAATGGTAAAACACACATGAAACGTACAACATAAAAAAACAATAACTTAGTTGATCTAGGACCCCACGATATCCCAGTGCGTTGCGGCAGGGTTACTCTATCTAATCGTCCGTCAAAACATTTGTTACATCAAATTAAAATTGAGTTTAGTTGAAGTCATCTAAACCAAATAAAAACAATAGCTAGAAAGACTACCAAAAGAAAGCAAAGAGTAGTTGTGTACTTAACATTTTAGTTAAAAATGATTAAAATGATGTACGGAACCAAATATCCTGAGTTACATTGAACATAAAAATACAGTCATTTAGAGTTATTTCAAGGTATGTGACCAAGGCACTGCCTCGCCGCTGACAACCCGTTCACGACCACACAACTGTAAAACTGTAAGCCATATTCGCAACAATTACATTTGTATATAAATCATTTTATTTTAAGGAAGTGAACGCTTTCAAACACAATCTAAATCACGTATCGATAATTAAAAATCAACTACATAAAGGGGAAATGTCATTTACCTTAATCAACGACGACGAAGGATTGCAATGAAACGGATCAAGCCGACACAAACCTCAAACCTAAAGCCAAAAGCAGAGGTACAATCTTAGGATTAAAAGCATCTTTTTATAAGACTGTAAAAGTATAATGTTTATTATACTTAGGTAAATGCAGTTGGTAGAGTTACATAGATACCTGTATGAATTTGCTAATAATATGGTTCAGGTTTGTGATGTCGAGCTGAGACTTGTATCTAAATTATGCAGTATTGAATTGAGTTCCTCATGTCCTGAGTTTGTATGTATGATGTTCTCTTGGAGTCTTGGATACTCCCTATTGTCTTTGCATTGTATGCATTGACTTCCATTAGAGCAGTTGTGTATCAATCAATTGTAAGTATTGTGTACAAAATCCATCGACACACCATAACCATAGTCAGCATCCATCAGCACATCATAAATCAGGTAACCTAATGATTATGAGTGTGCTATAAAATACCATCCTGGCAAGGCGAATGTTGTAGCAGACGCCTTGAGCAGGAAGGAATCCGCTAAGCCTCGTCGTGTTCGAGCTCTTCAGCTCACCATCCATTCTAGTTTGCCTGACCAAATCCGTTCAGCGCAGCAAGAAGCTATGAAGGAGGAAAACCTTAAAGCTGAAACCATGCATGGTGCCGATAGCCACCTTGAACTCAGGTCCGATGGCCTACATTATTTTGCTGAACGTGTTTGGGTCCCTTTATTCGGTGGTTTGCGGGAGCTCGTTCTTGATGAAGCTCACAAATCCCGGTATTCTATCCACCCTGGCTCCGATAAGATGTATCAAGACTTAAAGATACTTTATTGGCAGCCGAACATGAAGGCGGATGTAGCTTCGTATGTAAGCAAGTGTTTGACCTGTGCCAAGGTCAAGGTTGAATACCAAAAGCCGTCCGGCCTTCTGCAACAGCCTGAAATTCCCGAGTGGAAGTGGGAACGGATTACGATGGACTTTGTGACCAAACTCCCGAGGTCGCCCAGTGGTTGCGACATGATTTGGGTGATCGTTGATAGGTTGACAAGGTCTGCGCACTTCCTCGCTATCAAGGAAACTGATGGCCTTGAGCGATTGGCTCGTTTGTATCTTAAGGAAGTGGTTTCTCTTCATGGGGTGCCTATTTCTATTATTTCTGATCGTGATCCTCGGTTCACCTCAAATTTCTGGAAATCCTTGCATAAGGCTCTGGGTACTCAGTTAGATATGAGCACAGCTTACCATCCGCAAATTGACGGTCAAAGTGAGCGAACGATTCAAACACTAGAAGAAATGCTTCGGGCATGTGTAATCGACTTTGACAAGGGTTGGGAGAGTCATCTACCGTTGGTGGAATTCTCCTACAACTATAGCTATCATTCTAGTATCAAGGCAGCTCTGTTCGAGGCTCTTTGCGGGCGGAAATGCCGGTCCCCTCTTTGTTGGGCCGAGGTGGGTGAGAGTCAACTCACCGGCCCGGAACTTGTGTACGAAACTTCCGAGAAGATCATGCAAATTCGTAACCGCATGGCAGCAGCTCGGGATTGTCAAAAGAGCTATGCCGATCGTCTTCGCAAGCCTTTAGAGTTCCAGGTTGGCGACGGGGTTTTATTGAAAGTGTCTCTGTGGAAGGGCGTTATACGTTTTGGGAAGCGTAGCAAATTGAATCCTCGGTATGTGGGACCGTTCGCAATTCTGGAACGGATTGGACCGGTGGCATACAGGCTTGATCTGCCAGCTGAGCTCAGTAATGTTCATAATGTCTTCCATATCTCTAACCTTAAGAAGTGTCTGGCAGATGAATCTTTGGTTGTTCCTCTCGAAGAGATCAAGGTGGATGATCGTCTACGTATTGTGGAAGAACTGTTTGAAATCCTCGATTATAAGATCCGTATCCTTCGCCGGAGTAAAATGCGCATTGTTAAAGTTCATTGGAATTCAAATCGTGGACCGGAGTTCACGTGGGAACGGGAGGACCAGATGAAAGCTAAGTATCCTCATTTATTTCCTAAGCGCGCGTTCGAATCAAGATATGTTTCTGCTGATGCTGAATGATTCTCGGGTCGAGATTCCTTTCAACAGGGGGATGATGTGGCAACTGGAAAATTTTTCTTTTCTTTCGTCTCTTCCTTTTTCCCTTGGGCAATTTTCGGGACGAAAATTCTTTCAACAGGGGGATGATGTGACACCCGGCAAACTCAGGTTAGTAACGTTGACTAAACTAGTAATTCTACCTTAGCGAGTCATGCATATTACATACTTAACTGGGTCAGCTGAGTCATTACGATGGTTCGAGGAATCATCGAGAGTCGTTACAATGATCCGCGGGATCATTAGGAGTCGTTCCATAACCATGTGTACAAGGATTGGTGATTCGTGGAATAACCGGATTTAACGCACACACGCAAGTCACGAGTCCAGGGAATTGGTGAACGGATGTAAACGTGTTAGTTATCATGCATTATGTGTTTTTAATCATTACGTGACTTGTCGGTATGTGAATACGTGCTTATATGTGTTAAAATAGTGTTTAACGCGCCGAAAACCCAAAACTTGATGCTGAGGGCGATTTGTAACACCCCAACCGATGGCGGAATCATCGAGGTGCCACGTAGTGACGATTGTTCAAAAGCTCATGGTACTAAAATGTAAATATATGATTATTGAATATTGTTTTACAACATGTGAAATTAAATACAATACAACAAAAGTAAAGATAATTGATTGATTTAATCTAAGTCCAAAGTCCTATGTGAAGCGTCAAGCAGCTTATCCTGAAACATGCACGAAAATAATTTTGTCAACATATGATGTTGGTGAGTACTACTTAGTTTTGTACGTATAGTATAAGTTTTGAAAAGTAGTACAATCCATGTGTCTAGCATCACCAAGGCATTATGTAAACACGCAAGTAACCAAACAAGACAAAGATCACATGTAAAGTTTGTACAATGTAATTGATAATGAGCACCTCAACACGTGTGAGTCTAAAAGAGCACCATAACACAAAGTTATGTCTAAATGAGCACCGTAACATAAGTTACGTCTATGTGTAAAGAGCACCATAACATAAGTTATGTCTAGATGTTTGATTTTGTATGTAAGCTACGTTCATGTTCAAACATAAGCACAAAGATAATCAAGACACGTATATGAATTGTAAATGAATAAAAATGTATGTGTAAATGAATATGAAACTTTTGTATACTTGTGCATGAATCACCCCAAAAGTTGTAAAAGCGGAAAAAGGGGATAAGTAATACTCACTTTAGCGAGGTGGTAAGCCTTGTATAATTGAATAAGTGTAATCCAACGTTGCCAAGTATCACCCTATGTATAATGTAACAAATGAGTCTAAGTCTATTTGGTCTTTAAGTATTTTCTAGGGCTTCGAATTGGGGATAAACGTTTATTTGATTAATAAACAAATTGTTTATTAAATATAAGAAATTTAATAATTAAATGAATAAAAGTCTTTTTGTAAATTTTAAGTTAAAGATGATCACAATATAAAGTTTTGAGTATGAAAATAATTTTTATAAAATTATTTTCTTGAAAATAGAATATTTATTCTAATTATTTCAAATTGTCAAAATATGACTTTAATATCTAAAAAATATTAAAGAATTTCTGAATTAAAAATTGTATTTCTGTTCCAAATGAATAGAAATAATTTATGTAAAATTTTGGTACAAAAATATTGAAAAATGAATTTATTATGATTTATTTATGATTAAAACTAACAAAAATTAATTAAAAATATAAAATAAATGGTTTTTCTGAAATAAAAATAATTTCTGAAATGTTTAAGAATATACAAGTTTAGGATAATTTTTATGAGATTTTATAAAATCGTTTTGATATTTTTATAGAATTTTAAAATTTTAATTGAATTAACTTGTAAAATTTATTATATATATTAAATAAATTATTTTTGAAAAACTAAAAATTGGATGATGAACTTTATCAGTGGAAAAACATAAAATAAATTTTGTAGAATTTATAAAATAGTTTTAGTATTTTAAAATGAATTTTAAAAAGAATGAAGATAATATAGGTATAAAGGATAATAAAAAAAATGTTTGTTCATGGTGGGACTCCAACCTGGGCCATAAGCCGGTTCAAGTCTTACCACATCTTGTCTCAACCAACTGATCTGTGAACTATTTTGTGATAGATTCTGATTTGAATTAACCTTAAACAATTTACATCAGAGTCATCTTCCCCATTTCATTCTAATCGAGCCCTAGCTTATCAATACACCAATCCAACAAACAATAACCCGATTAATCATAGGGTTATTGTTTGTTGATGGCCGATGAACAAAACCCATCAAAAAGATTGAACTTACAAGAACGATTTCGTGATAATTGTCGAGTCAACAGAAAAGTCAAACTTCAAACGATTACTCTTATACAGATGATTTTAACAGAAATTGATAGTGAGGGTTTGTATTTCGGCTCCTTTAGATTGCTATCAAAGGTTCGATTTATAGTAAAGCCTATGGATTAATAAAATATAAAGTTTGACCATGTTTGAATGTATATGCGTGAATTGAGCTTAAAATGGCGTGCATTGATTGTGTAATATGCGAAAATAATTATCATACCATAAAACGAATCAATCACGAGTCAATCTACTGTGCTTTTTTGTTAATTGAACAATTAAAGGTTTTGGTGGCTGTCATCTGCGCGTAACAGCAGCAGCAAGAAAGGGAAAAAAATCAGAGCTTAAAAGGGCTTAAATATAATTCGAATTGAAATGATAGCAAGACATGAGCCGTAGCTCAGTGGTTGTTGGCGTGAGTCTGTTTGGTTGAACCGGCTACCTGCCCGGGTTCGAGTACCGGCAGGAGCTTCTTTTTATTTTTTGTTTTAAAACAAAAAAGGGAAAGGAGGGATAGAGATGGGCCTGTCTGTGCTGTGGGCTGCGTTCTGGGCTGAGTTTATTGGGTTTCAGAAAATGGTTGGGTAGTTGGTTTGGGATATCTATATGATTTGGGCTTTAGTGTTTTGGGTATAGGTTTGGTTATGGTTTAGGGGTGGTAAAATATAATGACTAACTTCATTATTGTTATTATTATTATTATTATTATTATTATTTTTATTATTATTATTATTATTATTATTATTATTATTACTATTATTATTATTATTTAAAAAAAAAAGTGACGGATGTCACAACATCCCCTACTTTTAGAAACTTCGTCCCGAAGTTAATAGTAACATAGGGTTATGGATGTTCGGGTAAGAATTAAGATAACTGTGGTTTAGAAAATTCGAATGACTTGGATAAGAGGTTTGATAAGTGTGAGTTAAGGATTTGGATTAGGTTCGTCTCGAATAGCGAGGAGATTAAGAATCTACTAAAACACTAAACTTCAAGTTTTATGAATCCTAAAATAAATGTATGAGTTGATTGATTATAGAAAGACTAATGAACTACCAAGTAACTAGAGTTTGTTCCTGGTCCGACTTCCAGTCTCACTTTCAATGCATCATTAGTGTTTGTATACAGGGTGTACAGCAGCTAACCCACCACACCTTTGATACCTTGAAAACGTACTGGACGCCTACCAAAAACTCTAATAGAATTTCACACTACCCTAACGTACCTGTAAATTCATGATTACGTTCCGGACCGGAATCATCAATTTACCTTACATTAGGGTTTTATGTCCTTCTATAATCCTAATCTAACACACATTAAAGCAAATAAGTTTCACAAGAAGATGACACAACAACACGTTTATCAATGAAATGAGGCTATGAAATAATAAGGTCAATTGCATTGGTTTGCAACGACTTGTAAGCATAACAGTATTTAAGTATGGGCTACCACTCGTCCGAGGAGCCCTTTAAATGAAATGTTTATCTGTGTTGCGTGGATAATACACACATGTAAGCAAGTTTTGTAGGTACTACAACCATTAAGTATAAGTGTTATCTTAATGGCCTATAGAAATAGTTTACGAGTATCATGAATAATTAAATGTTCAATGGATAGTCAGATTAAGGGAAAAATTAAGTTTCATATATCAAACCATGATGTTTTTAGAAAAAGCTCTGTAGGATCAAGTATCAAGTTTTTAGTAGTTTGATTTCATGGAAATCAAATCCAAATGTTTCAAACAAATGTAAGGTAGAGTCTTTAAACATAAACAAATATGATAAATTTCCAATCTGTGTTCGTACACAATAGTATGCAAGGAAATTTCTAGATGTTACATGCTAATGAGTGCGACAAAAATTAGGTACAAAATGATAATAGGATCAAGAAAATGAAAACGCAAGTGTTGGATTCCTGAGTCTTAAGAAGATTCCACCCATGGCTTAGCCAGTGGGATTAACGTCATCCTGACCATCTGCTTCGTTGATATTGATATTGAAAGCTCGTCCATGTGCCACCAGGTTTACATTATTCAATTTAGGGCATTGAGGTTGCATGTGGTTAGGGTCTCTACAATGATAGCATGCTCGACCGTTAGTAATCTGTAGTGGTTCCTGGGCAGCTGTTTGATGATTACCCTGTGTCCTATCCATTACACGACAAGTGGTGACAAAGTGTCCAAACCTTCCACATCTAGTGCATTGACGACATGGAAGACTTGCAGGGTGATGATACTTGCAAGTGTTGCATTGAGGATGGATTCCCGTGTAGGCCTTCTTGATAGGAGGTTGAGTCACCGGATCAACAACAGCATGGTTCTAATCATCGCCTATTCGTTTCTTAAAGTTCAAAGCAGTAGTGGCGGCCTTTGCTAAAACAGTCTTAGATTGCTCGACAACATGGGTGGTTTTCTCAGCGGACGTCTTGGTGCCCTTCCTAACTAGGTTTCCTTTCCTTACATGTTTGTCTGTCAAAGTGGCTGCAAGTTGGATGGCTTCTTCTACCGTAGTGGCTTTGCCTCCAGTGACAACGTCTTGAATCAGGTCTGGTAATCCCTCGATATATTTTTCGATTGCTCGAGAGACCGGGGTGACCATGTGTGGAACCAATATGCTAAGTTCGTGATATCGAGTATTATACGCTAGATTCTCACCACTATCTTGTTTCAACCCATGGAACTCTTCCTCTAGTTTCCTGATTTCGTTCCTAGGGCAGAATTTGGCGATCATGAGTTCCTTAACCTCAGCCCAAGATAAGGATAAAGCAACATCAGCTCCTCGATTGCGCTTTTCGCCATTCCACCAGGTTAGCGCCCCCTTTTGAAGGACACTAGTAGCATAGCGAACACGGAGTTCATCAGGACATTCACTGTTCACAAAGGTGCTCTCCATGCTTTCAAACCATTGGAGGAGGCCAGTAGCACCCTCCTCACCAGTGAATTTTGTGGGGTTGCAGGAGTTAAAGTGTTTGAAAGTGCACCGAAATTGAGTCGTACTCCCTGTGTTGGCACTGTTACTATTCTGGGTTATCTCACTGACAAGGTTTGGGATCACTGCAGCAATTTTCTCGGTGACTAAAGATGCGAGGCGACGATCAGAACGTTGTCCAGAAGCACGAACAGGACGTTGGCGGGCATCACGGAGCATGCGGCGAGCAGACATCTATGAGGTAGTCAATGAATAATCATGAGATTATTAAATGTAAGTGTATAACCGTACAGATGATTATGAAGGTATGAACTTGTAAGCAATATATGAAAATGAAATACAAAATATTGTATATGAAACAAGGGGGTGTTATTGAAAAGCTTGCATAAAATGCTTGGAGTGCCCTTGTCTAGCTGTAAAGCCCAACAAGAACGTTGACTTCTCAAGGGAATTGAACCCAATGGTGATCAAAGAAGACATGCTTTAGCCTATAAGTGGACACTCACTCAAGGAATCCCCAGGTAAGCATAACAGGTCCGTAAATGAATTTATGCGCTATGCTTGCCTATGCCAGAAAACCCAGTGTATAGGCGTCCACCCTTCCAGATTGCACGTGTTCTATCACACTCATTAAAGCTCAACAACTTTGAAGGAGCAAAATAAGAGTAGGCATTATGTCTAAGAGTGTCTTCATAAAAGGTACTGCTCCCGTTCCATGATGATGTAAACTTTCCACTCCCTGTAGGACACCATCTCTATGCACCATGATGAAAGATGAGAAGAATGGAGAGAGGGAAGAAGGGAAAGATAGAAGAAGGAAAGTAGAGGGAAATGAGGGGTAGGGTATTTCAGGAAAGATTATGCATGAAAGTTCGGTTATAGTCTAGGCCATTTTATCTAATAACCTAGTTCCCTATAACCATGGCTCTGATACCAATCTGTAACACCCCAACCGATGGCGGAATCATCGAAGTGCCACGTAGTGACGATTGTTCAAAAGCTCATGGTACTAAAATGTAAATATATGATTATTGAATATTGTTTTACAACATGTGAAATTAAATACAATACAACAAAAGTAAAGATAATTGATTGATTTAATCTAAGTCCAAAGTCCTATGTGAAGCGTCAAGCAGCTTATCCTGAAACATGCACGAAAATAATTTTGTCAACATATGATGTTGGTGAGTACTACTTAGCTTTGTACGTATAGTATAAGTTTTGAAAAGTAGTACAATCCATGTGTCTAGCATCACCAAGGCATTATGTAAACACGCAAGTAACCAAACAAGACAAAGATCACATGTAAAGTTTGTACAATGTAATTGATAATGAGCACCTCAACACGTGTGAGTCTAAAAGAGCACCATAACACAAAGTTATGTCTAAATGAGCACCGTAACATAAGTTACGTCTATGTGTAAAGAGCACCATAACATAAGTTATGTCTAGATGTTTGATTTTGTATGTAAGCTACGTTCATGTTCAAACATAAGCACAAAGATAATCAAGACACGTATATGAATTGTAAATGAATAAAAATGTATGTGTAAATGAATATGAAACTTTTGTATACTTGTGCATGAATCACCCCAAAAGTTGTAAAAGCGGAAAAAAGGGATAAGTAATACTCACTTTAGCGAGGTGGTAAGCCTTGTATAATTGAATAAGTGTAATCCAACGTTGCCAAGTATCACCCTATGTATAATGTAACAAATGAGTCTAAGTCTATTTGGTCTTTAAGTATTTTCTAGGGCTTCGAATTGGGGATAAACGTTTATTTGATTAATAAACAAATTGTTTATTAAATATAAGAAATTTAATAATTAAATGAATAAAAGTCTTTTTGTAAATTTTAAGTTAAAGATGGTCACAATATAAAGTTTTGAGTATGAAAATAATTTTTATAAAATTATTTTCTTGAAAATAGAATATTTATTCTAATTATTTCAAATTGTCAAAATATGACTTTAATATCTAAAAAATATTAAAAATTAAAGAATTTCTGAATTTAAAATTTTATTTCTGTTCCAAATGAATAGAAATAATTTATGTAAAATTTTGGTACAAAAATATTGAAAAATGAATTTATTATGATTTATTTATGATTAAAACTAACAAAAATTAATTAAAAATATAAAATAAATGGTTTTTCTGAAATAAAAATAATTTCTGAAATGTTTAAGAATATACAAGTTTAGGATAATTTTTATGAGATTTTATAAAATCGTTTTGATATTTTTATAGAATTTTAAAATTTTAATTGAATTAACTTGTAATATTTATTATATATATTAAATAAATTATTTTTGAAAAACTAAAAATTGGATGATGAACTTTATCAGTGGAAAAACATAAAATAAATTTTGTAGAATTTATAAAATAGTTTTAGTATTTTAAAACGATTTTTAAAAAGAATGAAGATAATATAGGTATAAAGGATAATAAAAAAAAATGTTTGTTCATGGTGGGACTCGAACCTGGGCCATAAGCCGGTTCATGTCTTACCACATCTTGTCTCAACCAACTGATTTGTGAACTTTTTTGTGATAGATTCTGATTTGAATTAACCTTAAACGATTTACATCAGAGTCATTTCCCCATTTCATTCTAATCGAGCCCTAGCTTATCAATACACCAATCCAACAAACAACAACCCGATTAATCATAGGGTTATTGTTTGTTGATGGCCGATGAACAAAACCCATCAAAAAGATTGAACTTACAAGAACGATTTCGTGATAATTGTCGAGTCAACAGAAAAGTCAAACTTCAAACGATTACTCTTATACAGATGATTTTAACAGAAATTGATAGTGAGGGTTTGTATTTCGGCTCCTTTAGATTGCTATCAAAGGTTCGATTTATAGTAAAGCCTATGGATTAATAAAATAGAAAGTTTGACCATGTTTGAATGTATATGCGTGAATTGAGCTTAAAATGGCGTGCATTGATTGTGTAATATGCGAAAATAATTATCATACCATAAAACGAATCAATCACGAGTCAATCTACTGTGCTTGTTTTGTTAATTGAACAATTAAAGGTTTTGGTGGCTGTCATCTGCGCGTAACAGCAGCAGCAAGAAAGGGGAAAAAATCAGAGCTTAAAAGGGCTTAAATATAATTCGAATTGAAATGATAGCAAGACATGAGCCGTAGCTCAGTGGTTGTTGGCGTGAGTCTGTTTGGTTGAACCGGCTACCTGCCTGGGTTCGAGTCCCGGCAGGAGCTTCTTTTTATTTTTTGTTTTAAAACAAAAAAGGGAAAGGAGGGATAGAGATGGGCCTGTCTGTGCTGTGGGCTGCGTTCTGGGCCGAGTTTATAGGGTTTCAGAAAATGGTTGGGTAGTTGGTTCGGGATATCTATATGATTTGGGCTTTAGTGTTTTGGGTATAGGTTTGGTTATGGTTTAGGGGTGGTAAAATATAATGACTAACTTCATTATTTTTATTATTATTATTATTATTATTATTATTATTATTATTATTACTACTACTATTATTATTATTATTATTATTTAAAAAAAAGTAACGGATGTCACACAATTGGGGAATCGGATCAGGCGATTGGGATGGGCAATTGGCCTAGAGTTGTTGGGGGCGATTAGGCCCCAATCGCTAGTCATTATAGGCGATTGGGAGCCCAATCGCCTGTTGCAGTCTGTCAATCGCTGATTCTGGTCTTGACGACTAGAAACACCTATATATACAACCCTTGACTTACAAAACACCATTTGTGCAACCCTAACTGATCCTAAGCCTCCCACACACCTCAAAACACCTCTAGAACTTGTTTTGCTTCAAAACTCACCATTTCCAAGCTTACACACCTTTCTTTGATAAAATCCAAGGTGTGTTCTTCATCCCAAACCTTTGTAATGTTATTGCTTGGGTTCCCAAAGGTCCAGACCTTGTTTTACTAAGTTTGTGTCTTTAAAAACCTTTGAAATGAGTTTCTAAAACAAGTCTAAACCTTTATACTTGCTATATGTGAAGTATTCATGCATATGATGATTTTTGGTGGTTAAAACATGAATGTTTCCATGTGATTGATGTACTTCTGATGTGTAGGAGTTATTAGGATGTTTATCTAAGGATTTGAGATATTGTTATGAGGTTTTGATGAAAGTATGTATTTTGACCCATTTGAATGATTCTTGAAGATTTAGCATGTTATGATATGATTTAATGATTGTTTGTTGTTAGGATTCACATTAGAAGTGTGTTATAACAAGGGATAATGATTTGCAAGGTTGTAGGTTGTGAAATATGATCATTGCCATTTAAGGAAAGATATGCATAGTTAATGAAACCTAGTACTTTGCCATTTTTGGAAATAATTGCACCAAGGGTGTTAGAGCAGAGATAAATTGGGGGTTTTTGCTTGAAATGGGTTGGTTAATAGTTTAGGTTTGATGTTGGGTGTTTTTACATGTTTCGGATCTGATTTGGAGGGTTAAACGCGCGAAAACGCGTCGCGCATCTGCAGCAGGCGATTGGGAATCCTAATCGCCTGATGCAGGGGCGATTAGCCCCCAATCGCCAATAATAACAGGCGATTAGCCCCTCCAGTCGCATGTTGACCATCCCAATCACCAGTTGACTTTTCCTAATTGCATGTTAGTTTCCTAATCGCGTATGCTACTGTTGTCAGCGTATTTTGACATCCCGAAACATGATTTGACACCTAGGAAGATGATAGGAACCCTGTGTCATGTCCAATGACTTAGTAACATGTGTTCGGACTCGTTTATGCATTAATTGAGCGTTATGCTAGACTAGGTGAACTCTTGCGCGTACTAAGTGTTTAACTACCTATGTTGCATGATATCTTGTATTTGGCTAACACGTGGGATGTCGGGTCTTGTCTGGTACGGTCGGTTTAACAGTCAAAGGTGTTTTCAAATGTATATGGTTATGGTCTGGACATTCGGGGACTAGTTAACCTACGGGTTATTAGTCCGGGTACTTATATACATCTTATGATAGGTCGCCGCTATTTGGGGCTATCATAGCATGCTGATTTAACTGTTTTCAAGTAACGCAATCTAAGGTGAGTGTCACGGCCCCACTTTTACCGTTTTGCTTTCGGGGGAGAAACATGCTACTTACTTACTTACTTACTAAAGGTCATGTTATACTATGGTTACTTTACATTACTATGCGGCTTTTATGGAAAGTCCCAGGGGGAAACCATGAATGTGCAGGGCACAACGAGGGAAATGTGGATAGATCTATTGGGCCTTACAAACCCCACTCGTCGGCTGGGAGCCGGGCGGGTGCATATTGTCTCTAAACTTTGGGGTCGCCGAGGCATCGGTAATCTCGTCCATCTGGGCTGGCCTCAACATTGTTACAGGTTTAGTAATGGGTTCCCAACCGTAGTAGTAAAAACATTTAACGTCTAGCTAACGTTCTCATAACCTAGTAGTAACGGATATGATCTTTTCAAACTTATAACCACTCTTTTATAAAAGAAAACCTGTGAACTCACCAACATTATATGTTGACATTTTTGGCATGTTTTCTTAGGTCGCTAAGGTAGCAGTTAATGGACTAGGCGCACGGAGTCTTGCACAACATCTAGAATTTTGTTGCATATTAAACAATGTTTTGTAAACTATAATATGCCTTTTGGTTGTAAACAAGAAATGCTTCCGCTGCTGGTTTATGGCTCAAAGCATAATGTTTTGGTTTATATATATATATATATATATATATATATATATATATATATATATATATATATTCAGTGTTTGTTTATTGTGATCGTTGACTTGGATCCTGGTATGTCACACGCCTCGCGGTAAGATTCCGCACGTAGAATTTGAGGGTGTGACTCCCCGTCTCTCCCCGTAACTGCCCCCATCAAACGATATTACATAAACATAAAGCCTAACATAAACAAACATCAAGGATCGAAGCAAAGATGCACGCAAATCATCAGACATCAAGACTAAACATTACCGTTTTCAGCAATAATTCCTTGAGTATATATCCACATGAGTAGCTGCAATGCAAATCACTTTTAGGGATCAGAAACTGATACTTTACATTAAAAATATCAAATCTAGACTAAGAATTGAGTGCATAAATAGAGATATATCACGAATAGTGTGAAATTGGAAGGCGAAAAGAGATAGCTGGGCCGACGTTTCATCAGAAACCATAGCTGTTAGCCGGTGTAGTGCTCAAGGCTATCATCACGATGGTGATGACATCGATGGTGGCGGTTGGAGCATTTGTGGACGGCGGCGGTGGCTCCATCGTCTCTAACCCCCCCCCCTTTCTCTCTCGCTCTCTCTACCTCTTCTCTTTTCGCTCGACATACTTCAAAACCCACACCGTAAGAGTGAAGACTACCCTTGGTACAAAGTTGTTTGTAGAACGTTGATTTTGAACGGGACGATGATGATTGATGAAGAAGAGTAAGAGAAGCAGTGGGCAGTGGAAAGAATTGATGAAGAACAGTAAGTGGACGCGTGTAAGCAGAAAAGAAAGAAGAGAACAGGTGGTGGAAATAAAGCCATCTGTTAAGAAGGACAACAAAAGGAACACAAAGTACAACATAAAGCTCAAACAATACACAATGCACAAAGCATAACTCAACAATGCACAAAACACCATTAAAGTTTATGGTACAACTCACCAATGCAGAAATCCTTTGCTAATTAGAATGATATAAATGTAAGAAATCAAATTGACATAAATGTTTTGATTTATAACTATAAGAATGTGTTTCTCTTGGTGATAAAAATCAATTAGGTACTGATTGTTTTTTATGTGTAATATTGTTCATTTGTGATATATAAGACTATCTCCAATGCATCCTTAACCTACATGCCCTTACAAGCCCTTACTAGCCCTTACCATTGGAGCAATAGTGCCCTTTGAAGCCCTTAGCATGGAAGTCCTTACACAAGGGCATGGGTTTCCCTATGTTCTTGCAATAAGGTGGGCCCAATGTAAAAAAAAGAAATGTTTTATTTAAATATTGTATGTAATGAATATGTGATGAGGTGGAAATTAAGAAGGGTAAGGAGATTTGTAAGGTTGAAAATAAAATTGAGGTTTTTAAGGATTTAAAAGGATATTATGTGGCAGATGACGTGGTAGCTAAGGGCACCTAAGAGCTCGCATAGCATTAAAGATAGCTAACTGTCTAATGCTGCTTTTAAAAGACCCACCATAGAAGAAATGGAGGAATGAAAACGCTACCAACTAAAGAACGAAAACAACTTTTGTGCAAAGATTCATGTCAGGAGCTTGCTTTTGATCCTAAAACCTTCAAAATGTTGTTAACTATGTAAAGTTAATCCTGCAAAACATCTGACACACGTTATCTATGAACAGATCCTTATCGTCGTACAAAAGATACGAACCCCCCTAAACTAGACCCACGCACAAATACGAAAACCAAATTTGCCACTCGCGCACGCGTGACATTGAAAGACACTAGTTTTGTTTTATGTTTTTCTTTATTTTTTTATTTAGTTATGTTTTAATTTATTTTTATGCTTTAATTAAATTTAATATGGATCATAAATATACCAAAAAAACAGACCGTTTAAATAAATAAAACAATAACAAAATTGGGGTTTAAACTAATAAAAGAAAAGGTTTAAATAAAAAAATAGAATTATAAAAACAAACCATTTAAATAAATAAAACAATAATAAAATTGGGGTTTAAACTAATAAAAGAAAAGGTTTAAATAAAAAAGTAGAATTATATTTAAGTCAAAAATATGTACCTTTCAAAAAAAATATTTAAGTAAAAAATAAACACACAGTTACAAGCTGTTAAATAGAACTAGAAAACGGTTTACGAGACCCCTATCAGCACCGGTGACGACGATGTTATTATACTGGTAGTGGATACCAGTGACCATTTCTGGTGACACCCCGCCCCCTTATAGATAATTTTTGACTTAATCGTAATGAACCACTTGTTGTAATATAAAGAAATAAATTCATGTATAACATATTTTATTGCCCACGGTATAAATTCATGTATAATAACATATTTTATTGCCCACGGTTTTAGTTTCTTAGGTGGAGAAATTCAACTTTTCCTAGCTTTGTCTAAAAGATACCATTATTAAAAGCTACGCTTCCAAAATTAGTCAATCAAATATGTTTAAAAAACTAAATGACTCCTAATAATGATAAACAACAATACGTTTATATTGGGAAGCACCCTGACATGTGACTGAGTGGAATTTAAATATGTTTACCAACTTTTTAACTTATAATACCAAATAAGTAGCTTAATTTAATAACATTTTCATGCAAAAAGAATACCACAATAAAAAAAATGAAACCATATACAATACAACATTAGTTTTGTACTATATGTATAAATATAGTGGTGGACTTGTTATTATCAACACGTATACCACAATCATGTCTCCCCTATCACCCTTTCTCCTCCTTCCCTTCTTCTTCATCACCATGCTTGCACAATCTAATAATAATTCAACTTACCCAAATTGCCCTTCATACAACTGCGGTAATGTAACTATCCGCTACCCGTTTTGGAGGATGAACAATGAAACCACTGCTGGGTTCTGCGGCTACGACGGCTTCGGTATCAACTGTTCCATTAACGGTAGCCAAAGAATTCCCCAAATCGCTTTCGGTGGCGATTCGTATTACGTCGAGAATATAAACTACGAGTCCGAAACCATCTCCCTGGCGGATTACGACGTTTCTCCAGTTGTCCCTAGCAACAGCTGCCCTCGGGTGCGCCATAACATTACATTAGGAACCTTGCCTCTAGATTTCGTGACGTATAGCGTTTATCTAAGTTTTCATTTCGATTGCGATGAATGCCCGTGGTTTGCGACAGAGATACCGTGCTTGAATCGAGATGCTGGAAAGGCGTGTTTAGATGTTGTGAATAATAGTACGGAGGACAAGGGTTGGGATGCGTACTCATGCGATCAGGAAGTGGTGACAACGGTGTTTGGGGAGAATATTAACATGTTTCCTAATCTTTCGACGAATTTTAGTAGTGTTTTGGAGAATGGTTTCGGGTTAAAATGGAAGAAGATGGATAGTTGTGACAAGTGTGAAGTGTCCGATGGGCGGTGTGGTCGCAACAATACGACAGAGGTCGTATGTTTTTGCTCTGATGGAACGACTAGCAAGGGCGATTGCAAAGGTACATTCATTAGGACTCTTAGCTTATTTTTTTTCGTTCCTTGTCAAATATTAGTAGTTGGTACGTTCTAGTCGAATATATATGAAGCGATGGTACATACGAGCTAGGGGTTCACTATTCGGTTTCAGATCGATTAAAGAGAAATGGAACTAAACTTAAATTGTTTAAAACCGAACCAAATTAAAAAAAAAAAAAAACAAACCAATTTATTAGAAATATTTGTAAGTTGAATATTGAAGCCTTGATCGATTTCTAATCAAATAAGCAATATGTGAAAATGATAGCAAATGGTCTTCTCATACGTAAAAGCCAACTAAATCATAATGGCACTAGTTGGAATAAAAATATATTGAATTAAATTTATGCATAGCTAAGCTGAGTTGATTTCATCGTGCATAGTATAACATATTTTAGAAGACATTACTTTTACTTTCTTAAGTGGAGATATCCCACTTTCCGAACTTTCTTATAACAAGTTGTTATAAAGGCAATATGTTTTAAAAATAAAACGTAAGCTAGGTATCTTAATAATACGAGTTGGTTCCGAGCTTGATGTATCAAAAGCTCTATTAAGTTTGTTTTGATGAAGTCCGACTCCTTTCCTATGTACTTACATAAGTGTATGTGTGGATATAGGGTAGAGTTAAAAATGATAATATTCAATACATCGAATGAAAGCCATATGAGTAACAACTTGAGTCGCAAGGTATTATTGGATCACAAAACTAAGCATTTTTAAAAACTACATCCATGAAAGATCATCTCAACAATGGATCATTATTAATCAACTGTCACAC